>CM028365.1:33626681-34074034 GCA_016624345.1 Platycodon grandiflorus | reverse complement strand
GCCGATTGTGCAATAAGTTGTCATCATATTTGGTCGAGTTTAGCACTTTCAGTTGTTCAAATACTTGCTATTTGAACAACTCCTAATATTCTCTTCTCACAACAAATATATCGAGTTGAAACTACGGGAAGATAACTTAATAAATATTAAGTACATCTTCTAATGTATTTTCGATATATTTGATTTCGCTTTCTTCATTTCTCCTTCTCTAGGAGATTGCTAGGTTAGAGTCTAGGTTGATGTACTAAGCATGTTTGCCTTTGAGCAAACCTCGCTGTGAATTTTGATATAATATATATGTTTGTTACATTGGCCTGATTTCTCTTTCTTGTATAATTTGTCTTATCTTGTGCAATCTGTTTAAGGAAAGCAAATAATGCATCTAATACAGATTTTAGTCAGCTGTTAAGCTCTCTTTCATATCAAATCTTTACGGTTACTTTAATCTAAATTGTTAAACTTATAGTCGTTTATTCTTCCGCTGCTCAAATTCATTTTCATCGACTAAGTTTAACAAAAGTCTTCGTGCATTCTACGTCTGGGCGATTAAGGACGTCCGATGTCTCTATCTTCGGCTAAGCGATCGAGATGAGGAAGATGACCTATACGTATTAATCATTTCATCTACTCTTCAATTTAAATGTTAAAATTGGATGAAATTTTAATACATCAAGTATAGGCTATTCACCCCCTCTAGCCTATACACTAAGCAACCCTCGGACCCAACAATTGGTATCGAGCCGGTACTTGTAAACTTTATTCCGGGCTTAACAACACGAGTTTAGATCTAGCGCTCGGATTAGATGCATAGTCAAAAGGAGTCTTTTCCAAAATCTTTTATTCACAAAACCTTTTGATGAGAAACTGAAACCTTTTGAAAACCTTTTCAAAATCAAAATAAATTTTGTTTTCAAAAACGTGTGAGAAAGAGTATTGTGATGACTATGTGATAACTATAAGAAAATCTATCATATATCGAATTACATTGATATCATGAAGAAGTACTATAGTGGAGATTGACTTGCTAAGGATTATGCATGCCCCATAAATTTTTTAAACCTTAGTATATCCTATAGCGGATGTGTTAAACTCATATATGATGGATGAATTACTTAGATTCACTTCTAAAATTTGCTCTCTTGACACAAGGCTAACGATTGCTTCAATCCAACACCTTCTCGAGAAAACTTTTTATAAAAGCTTGAGCAATTAGAATATGAAGAGTTTCAAAGGAAATTCAAAGGAAATCAAAGTTATGTCATCTCCAAAATCACTAAAATAATCGTTCGTGGCCTAAGGACATCAATGATGAACTTGTCTTCCTTCAATGAAAAGCTTAGCGGATAAGAATACACTCAAAAGAACCTATGCTCAAAATTAGAGCTGGTGCTTCAACAACTATGTCTTATCTTTCAAAGAGTTTAATGAGGCAAATGATGCATCTAATACAGATTTTAGTCAACATTAAGCTCTCTTTCATATCAAATCTTCTGATTACTTTAATCTAAATTGTTAAACTTATCTTTGTTTATTCTTCCATTGCTCAAATTCATTTTCATCGGCTAAGTTTAACAAAAGTCTTCCGTCACATTCTACGTCTGCTGATTAAGGACGTCCGATGTCTCTATCTTCGGCTAAGCAGTCAGAATGAGGAAGATGACCTATCTGTATTAATCATTTCATCTACTCTTCAATTTAAATGTTAAAATTGGATGAAATTTTTAATACATCAAGTATAGGCTATTCACCCCCCTCTCTAGCCTATACACTGAGCAACCCTCGGACCCAACACAAACACACCGACTCGCCCCCCCGATCACCCAAACGCTCGAACGAAGTAGCCTCTCTACCTCGCACCACGAAGAAGGCCCGGCTGACGACCTGCCCGACGTTCCTACCCCGGACACCGAGTAGGCCGACTCATACAAGATCACAAACGATGACACGAAGAAGCCAAACAAAGTCGTCATGGTAGAGAGTCTAGATCCAAGGGATCAGCCTGAGATCCAACCATATGAAGACCTTGACGAAGTAATCATCAATTTCAACTTCCTCGAACAAAAAGTCAAGGTCAGTGGAAATTGACAAGGAGGAAAGGAAGCAATAATCAAATTCCTCCAGGAGAACAAGGATGTATTTCCATGGAGGACAGAGGACATGGAAGGAATCAGCGAAGAGGTTGCGGTACACAAGCTGAATGTTGATCCAACCATAACTCCTGTCCAACAACGACCCAGAATATTCTCTCCTGAAAAATAGGCAGCGATCAAGGAAGAAGTTGACAAGTTGCTCAAAGCAAACATCATTGAGGAAGTCTTCTATCCGACCTGGATCGCAAACGTGGTAATGGTCAAGAAGACCAATGAAAAGTGGAGAATGTGCGTCGACTTCACAGACCTGAACAAAGCCTGCCCCAAAGACTGGTACCCATTACCAAGGATAGATCAGCTAGTGGATGTAATCGCAGGCCACAAAATACTCAGCTTCATCGACGCATACTCAGAGTACCATCAGATATGCATGTGGCTTGCCGACCAGGAGTATACAGCCTTCCGAGTAGCAGGTGCCATCTATTACTACAAGATGATGCCCTTCGGGCTCAAAAACGCAGGGCCTGCCTATCAACGGATGGTGAACAAGGTCCTTGGAGACAAGCTGGGAAGGAACGTGGAGGCCTACGTCGACAACATGGTCATCAAGACGAAGCAAGCCAACCACGTCGACGACCTGAAAGAAACCTTCTCAAATCTCAGGAAAAATAAGATGAAGCTCAATCCAGCCAAATGTGTCTTTGGAGTAAAGGCAAGCAAATTCTTGGGATACATGGTGAACGAGAGAGTATAGAGGCCAACCTAGAAAAGATCCAAGCCACAGTCGACATGAAAGCTCCGGCTCGATCGAGAGAGGTACAACGGTGAATGGAAGAATCACGGCTCTTGGGAGATTTATAGCAAAGTCAGTAGAGAAGAGCCTCCCATTCTTCAAGACGTTGCGAGGAAGCAAGAAGTTCTCCTGGAATGAAGATTGTGACAAAGACTTTGCCGAGCTGAAAACCTACATGGGCAGCCCGTCACTACTTACAAGCCCGGCACCAGGAGAACACCTCTACGTCTACCTCGCCGCTTCAGACACAGCTATCGTAGCAGTCCTACTCAGTGAACGAGATGCAGTCCAAAAGCCGATATACTACGTCTCCCACGCCCCCATTGAGGTGGAAACAAGATATTTAAACATAGAGAAAGTAGTTCTGGCCTTGATAATAGCAGCACGAAAACTGACTTAGTACTTCCAGGCCCATGCCTTGACGGTATACACTGATCTCCCACTAAGGCAAATCCTTCACAAACCGAATGTAGCTGGGAGAATGTTAAAGTGGTCAGTCGAGCATTCAGGATATGACATCACATATAAGCAGCACAAGGAAGTAAAAGCCCAAACACTTGTGGACTTCATCACTAAAACCTCATTTTTCAAACAAGATCAAAGCCCGGCCACCACGCTGACCGAGCTAACGTCTTTGACAAACCCCCCCAGCCAGCCTAAACAAATAAAAATGGCCAGCTCGTCACGTCCTCGACCACAGCACCATTGGACACTCTATGTTGACGGCTCATCAAGTAAGGCAGGAAGCAGTGCAGGCTTATCCCTGCACTCACCAGAGGGGGGAGAATTCAGCAAAGCTCTACAATTCCAGTTCCAAGCATCCAACAACCAAGAAGAATATGAAGTTCTGATCGCAGGACTAGAGCTCGTATTGGAGCTTGGGGCCAGCCAGGTTGTCATCTTCAGCGACTCCCAGCTCGTCGTGAAGCAAGTTTGGGGGGAGTACGGGGCTAATCACCCCACATTGTCAAAATACTGCGAGCTTGCGAAACAGCTATTAGAAAATTTTGAATACTGGGAACTGAAGCAAGTGGACAGGAAAGTTAACACGCGAGCTGATCACCTATCCAAAATTACATCATCAGACATCAGCGACATCCCTCAAGATGTATGGTTGAAAACCCTCGAGTCACCATCAGTAAATTGAGAGGAAGCCATGCCTGTCAACCCAATAGAAAGATGCTGGATAGATGAAATACAAGATTATATTGAGCACGAAATACTGCCTGGAGAAAAGGACTTGGCCCAGTTCCTAAGGAAAAGAGCAGCTCGCTACACAGTAATTGCTGGGGTACTATACAGAAGATCATTCACCAAGCCACTACTTAGATGTGTCCGACCAGAGACAGTGGATGACCTCCTCGCCGTAGTCCATGCAGGAGTATATGGGGGTCACCCAAGCGCAAGATCACTATCAGACAGAATTCTCTTCCACGACTATTACTGGCCGACCTTGCGGAAGGACGCGAGACCTACGTACAAAAGTGTGACAAGTGCCGAGAGATTTGCTAATATCCCAAGGCTGCCGTCGTTCTACAAACACGGTAGTCGCAGCTTAGCCATTTGATATATGGGGGGTCAAACTCATAGGACCCTTCCCAAAGGCCAAGGGAGGCTGCGAGTTCTTAATAGTGGCAGTAGATTACTTCACAAAAATGGGTAGAAGCAAAACCGTTGGCTACCATAACCAAGGAGAAGGTAATCAGCTTCATACACGATTACATTTGGTGCCGATTTGGCCTACCTCGAGCTATTGTATCCGACCATGGCACAAAATTCTCCACCAAGTTCACTCAGAGATGCGAGCAGATGAATATCAAGCATTGGAAGTCCTCGGTTTCTCACCCCTAAGGGAACGGTCAGGTCGAAGCAGGGAACAATAAGATCCTTCACGCCTTGAAGAGAAATCTGGACGAAAAGAAAGGAAAATGGCTCGACGAGCTACCTATTGTACTATAGGGAATTCGCACTTAGGTCAGAGGCTCAACAGGGGAGACACCCTTCACGCTAGCATACGGATCAGAGGCAATGGCGCAGTAGAGATGGCCCTACCAACATTAAGGCTAGCCTATTTCGACGAGCTAGACAATGTAACAACTCGGGGGCTCGACCTCGACTACCTGGAGGAAAGAAGGCTGGAGGCAAGACTCAGGATGATCAACTATAAGCAGCTCGCTTAAGCTCACCACGACAAACGAGTCAGAATAAGATCCTTCAACATCGGAGATTGGGTACTCAGAAAGATCGAGGTGACAACGAAACTTGGAAGAAATAAACTATCTCCAAATTGGGAAGGACCATTGAGTGAGGCATAATCGGTGATGGGACTTATCGGTATTGGCGAGGATGGCACTCCGCTAAAAATCCTTGGCATTCGATCACTTGAAAAATACTATCACTTATGTAATGCTATTTCGATATTATCAATAAAAGAAGAATTTCTCCTATCTGCTTCGACCTCGGTTACTTTCCTCTAACATTGTCAAAAGGCACCTCGCCCACGTCGAGGTCACCTTACGACCTACTCTTCACCACGTTGAAGAAGATCGTAAGTACAAAGGCACCTCGCCACGTCGAGGTCACCTTACGACCTATTCTTCACCACGTTGAAGAAGATCGTAAGTACAAAAGGCACCTCGCCACTTCGAGGTCACCTTACGACCTACTCTTCACCACGTTGAAGAAGATCGTAAGTACAAAGGCACCTCCCCATGTCAAGGTCACCTTACGACCTACTCTTCACCACGTTGAAGAAGATCGTAAGTACAAAAGGCACCTCGCCACGTCGAGGTCACCTTACGACCTACTCTTCACCACGTTGAAGAAGATCATAAGTACAAAAGGCACCTCGCCACGTCGAGGTCACCTTACGACCTACTCTTCACCACGTTGAAGAAGATCGCAAGTACAAAAGGCACCTCGCCACGTCAAGGTCACCTTACGACCTACTTTTCATCACGTTGAAGATCGTAAGTACAAAAGGCACCTCGCCACATCAAGGTCACCTTACGACCTACTCTTCATCACGTTGAAGATTGTAAGTACAAAAAGCACCTCGACCACGTCGAGGTCACCTCACGATCTAACCTTCACCGCGATGAAGAAGGCCACAACAAATACTTGTGCCAAAAATACTTAAAGTAAAATAAGCAAACATAATCAAGACAATCAAAAGGCACCTCACGTTTATATTTACGAATCAAATTATTTACAAAAACGAAAGGGCCAACAATACAAAAATATTGTTTGAATTACAAAATACTGATGCTACATCAAACCCGACGCAGTGGGGTGAACTAGGGGTCAGCGCGGCTCTCGGCTTCGTAAACAGAGCGGGCATGCTCATCTTGATTAGATTTGGCCCCCTTGAATTCTTTCAACTTGAAGTCGCCATCGAAATCAACTTCGTCCCCATCGGAAAGGGCCTCGAGCAGAAAGAGCACATTATTGTCAAAAGAGGGGGGAGGCACCCAGGGCTCACGACCCAGTTCGGCATCCTTCCTACCGATTAGCTCGAGCTCTTCGGGCTGATAGGGCATGAGCTCATGACCCCTCCGCGCAAGATCACCCTTCAGCTCGCCATTCCCCCACTTCACTAAATCTCGAAGAGAAATGCCGCAGGCTGTCGCAACACGCAGAATTTGGGCTTTGACTTTATCATAATAAGAAAGAATTTCGTCCATATAGGATGAACTCTTCTTAAATTCAGCAACAGCGGTGCTCGGGCTCACCGCCTTCCTCGACTCAGCCAGTTGCCTCTCCAGCTCGCTAATCTTGCCCTCAAAGCTCAACTTTATTTTAGTAAGCTCCCCATGGGCAGTAAGAGCATCTCCCTGAGCGAGACTTAAACTCGACACGGTGGGCCCTTCAGTGCGACCACGGCAAGTTCGTCCCTAAGTCGACCAGCCTCCTCAGCAACATGGTTCACCTCTTCAATCTTACTGTCTGCCAGATCCTAGCTCAGCTTGATATCCTCTTGAGCCCGGGCAGTAGCCACCTCAAACACGGCTATACGTACAAGGGCCTCTTCGAGCTCGACTTTGCTGACACTATCCTGCTTCTCCTTCTCAAGCACAGCAACACGCTCAGCAGACTCACGCCTATCTTTATGAGCCTGAGCAAGCCTGTTCGCAAAAGATTTGATACCAGCGGCGAGCTGCAGAAGAAAAAGACAAGTCAGAAAGGAGACGAACAAGGCAGAAATAATGGAGGGGATCCATCCAGA
Source organism: Platycodon grandiflorus (assembly GCA_016624345.1). Lineage (NCBI taxonomy): Eukaryota > Viridiplantae > Streptophyta > Magnoliopsida > Asterales > Campanulaceae > Platycodon > Platycodon grandiflorus. The sequence goes on along the minus strand of CM028365.1, from coordinate 34,066,926 downwards.
AAAGCATCTTATATGGGTGAGGTCGATCCCCATGATTCTAGCTAGACGAGAAGGAGTACAGTCATCAAAGGATTCACTCAATCCTTCATCAGCAATATCGAGGACTGCCTTCTGCCAAACTCTAGGGAGTGGACCCCAGGACTCAACGCAGGCCTAGCTCGCGGAGGGGTAGCCGAACTAGGAACGGAGTGCACCTTTGTAGAGGGACTGGTTACACTCCGAATACTCCCAACTAGAGAAGTTTTCCTTGTAACATCAGGCTCGCAAGCTCGACAGGCCCAGGACGAACAATCTCAATGGGCACCACGGGCTTAGCAGTTTCGCAGGCCCTCGACCCTCAACTTCTTGGCCGGTGCGGAAGCCGATGTGGACGGGGATCGCTTCGCGAGAGCCCTCGAGCCCGATGCTTTTTCCTTACCCTTATCGGTTGATAGAACAATTGTAGGGAGCGCCTCGGTAGTCCGGCCAAGGTCACGGCCACGCGAGCTTGACCCAGTTGCTCTGATCGGTTAGACTTTGCCTGAGCTCGCTTACCCGAGCTCCTCCTCATCGCGTCTACATCCTCCATCACTGCAGAAAGAAAGGAGGGTCATACTTGGGAAATATATATATGCATAAATAAAAATTAAAAAAAAAAGAGAGCATTACAAAGGAAATACATTTAAGGACTCATCTATGAACACAACCCCTGTCCGGATCTCTATGGCATCTGGATAGTGCGATGGAGTACGAAATCCTTATGAAGAATCTATCCTGGGAAACTCTCGAAGGGAGGGAAGGTACACATCGGCTCCAGGCCGTTAACCTTTAATGGGGACTGTCTGGCAACTACGAGGAGGTTCTCATCCTGAACTATCCTCCTCCAGTCATAACATCGAACTTGTGTACTTCCTCGAACACCAAGAGGAGCCTCTAGGGCTTGTTTGGCCGACCTGTCGTACTCATCGAGATCGGCGAGATCGGCCTGTTTGGCTAACCTATCGTACTCTTCGGTCGGCACCGCGAAGTTCCATCCAAGCTGACTTTCGACCATGATCACCTTATCAGCCCAGCTCGAAACCTAGCCCGAGGGATCAGAAAATAACTTCACTCGATGGTTTTGGCTCTTAGCTTGAAGACGATTATTGTTTCAATCGAGGTGGAAGTAGTAATAGAATAGGGTCAAGGTCGGCTCAAATCCAAGAACACGTGTGCTCACAGCAAAACAAATAAGGATTCTTATGGCGTTCCAGGTAAGATTAAGGGGAACAAAGGAAATCGAAAGCCCAGCTCGAAGAAGCTCATATAGAAGCCCACTCGACTTTGCATATTCCTCAAGTCGAGAATACCGATCTCGGGATCAGCGACATGGCCTCGATAGTCATCAGAATTGCAAGGATATTTTGCCATCCATATACCCAGATCGGCAACAGACATCATGTTCCTCCAATCTCGGAAGACGCGCTTTGCGGCACTACCGGCATCAAGATCAACCTTAGTCTTCCTCTTCTTACATCGAGGGGCTTGCAAAACATGGATGGCGTCAAGAAACGAGGTGGATGACGCCGAAGTAGCAGCCCTAGAGGGCCCTGCGACCTTACTCGCCACCCGGTGTTCATCAAAGTACAAATACAGCAAGCCAGTCATAGCCACATCATACTTTTCAATGATCCTCATTGTAGTCCCGAAAGGAATGTCATCAACCTTATACGGATCGTCAGGTGGGACTATCAGGCCGTCCAAGTTTGCACCCCATACGGTGAGCAATGCCTTGGCCTTACTAGGCTGAACGACTTGCCAATCGCCTACCTCGGTCTTATAGATCACATGACCTTTTTGCGACCTAGCGAACATAGGACCCTCGTTGGCACGTTTGATCCTCATGTTCACAGAGAGAGAACACGAGGAAGAAGAGCTTGAAGGGAAAATGATTGAGGAAGAAAAGGGTATACGACCTGGAGAGGGCGACCTAGACAGATCGACTTAGGTGAAAGGCTAAGAGACGTACAATATTCGCCGGAACCTTAAGAATTCAAAATCGCCGGAACCCTACACAGAATCCGGCCGGTCACCAGTAAAAGAGATGAAACAAGCAAACAAACTCGAATACAAGTGATAAACGGAAGGAAATGGAGCAGAGATCAAAGGAAACTAACCTAAAGTCTTGGGAGGTCAAAGAGATGCGAAGAAAAAGCTTAAATCTGAGCTTTTTTGGAAATCGGATAGGTCGCTAGTAATCGCCTGAATGTTGGAAAGATTTGGAAGTTTCTGGTAAATGAAAATAAACAGTGGACACCCACTTATATAGGGGACCCGGAGTGACCGGGTCGACCCACACAGAAACAAGCGAACCTCGATACGGCGTCGCTTTGAACCAAGAATGTCCACGGCCAAAAATTCAAAATTAAAAAGACGTGTCGTCTGACAACCCACGAGCTCTCCACCCATTAAATGTGCACGATTCCCAAGGAAGGTACAAATTCGAACTAGAATCTGGCAACTTCTGGGAACCAATCGGCTCGGCGAGAGAATATTTACTTCACACCTCGAGGATAAATCCTCTCCTTAAGAAGTAGGGGGCTACTGAACGGCTTTAGCCTTCAGCTGGACACGTGGCAGGCATCACGACTTCACAGCTTATAGTCGGGCAAACACCAAGGTGATATACTCCCACCTCGAATATGACAACCTAGAAATCACATTACGACAGGTTGCCTACCTCACCAGTATACTCTCCCAGCAACATACCAGGCCGACATTGACTATATCGAGCGACCTGGGAACATACCAGGCCGACCTCGGCATAACCCCCCTCAGCTCGGCAAAATAGAATCCTTTACAGAATCACCTCTCGCCTGGAAAGAGTTCTGCTAAAACTCTATATACATCAGTCCCAAGAAGACAAGGAAACATAATCCGAAAGACATGGGAATTGATCATATCTCTCTGAATCCAACCAGGATTATACTTATCTCCTTATAAATAAGCACCCTCACAGGCCTCATACGATACGTATATGCAAATTACTTATTTACAGTATACTCTCTTAGCTTTACCTCTCCTTCGAAGTATTACTAATTCTCACGCCTGAGGGTTATCGCTGGGACAACCCAGAACCCCTTACGGTGTTCTTCGTTGATCACAGGTTAAAAGCTACCTACACTTCAATGGCAATCCTTGCAAAACAAGCCGGAATCCTGCTAGACTATACACGTGGACCAGACGCGGTCACAAACAATCTTTTTGGCGTGATCACCATTCAGCCAGGACAACCATGGAATATAGTCCCCAACACTAAAAAGACCCAATAGATACCCTAACTCCTTCAGTAGCTCCTTAAACTTTCTCCCACCTTATTTTCTCCCCAAGGCTACCCTACACACTACGTTGTTTGTAAGTGATATAAGCAAATTGCTCAAATTCACCGGCGAAAAAGAAGATGCTGAAGAAGTGATATGATCTATGATCCTATCAATCAGAAGGGTCGTTTCTTCTTCTCTAACTCGTCGAAATGACTGAACTCTCTTGTTGCTTAGAAGTTGGAGCACAAGAATGCTTTTCACTTGTCTCCGATATTCACCATAAGGAGCAAATGCTATGTCCTTATAATTATAGAAATGGTTGTCTTAGGTTTGTTTGAGAATATTAAATCATGGGTTTTCATGATTTCTCGGGCTGCTTCATCGGACGAGGCAACAATCACAGGTACACTGCCCAAATAAAGAAGCATGAGTGTACCGTATTTTTCAGCTAATGCTTGGAGCGAGCGATGGGGACTCAAACCATTTGTAAAGAAAGGCCAACAAAACCAACAACGAAAGAAGAAAGGGAAAATATGACCTCAATAGAATCAACATTCTTCTGATCAATTGTAACCAAAGAAACAATTTTAGAACATTTATACAAACACTGAGTCGCAGACTAACTGACTAAGATATGATTTGGGGTGTACAATGACATGGTGCACCATAATTTTAAGTAAATGCAGGCAGTCCATTCGGCTTAAAGTCCAAAAGAAGAAAGGAAAACAATCGAGAGTAATGTTACGTTCACCTAATAAGTATTCTCTCCTTTCGGCTTAAAGTCCAAAAGAAGAAAGGAAAATAATTGGGAGTAATGTTACATGCACCTAATAAATATTTTTTCTGTTTCAGGCAATTAGTCTATTATTCTATTTTGAGATATATTTAAAATAAAGAGTCAACTTCCAAAAATTATACCTACAATCTTCATATTTTTATAAATGTACCCTCCACATATAGTACAAACATATTAACTATACTCAAGCATTTTTATAATTATAACAAACTCCAATACTACTTATATATTCCTTAATTATTAGATTTTTTATACGTGGACTATTTGGATCGAACGGATAGAGTACCTAATTTTGTGTACAAAATGATGTAGGGTCCTAGGTGTCATTTCATTTGACATCTTATGAAATTCAACTATGAGTTAAATAGTTAAGCCAATTAGAAAACATCATAAAATGCCGCATTATGTTAATTGTGCACAAAATTAAGTACTCATCCAGTGACTCTATCATTAATCGACAATTATATGGGTAGATAATGTGTGGTTGGTTTTTGATGCCTTTAATAATTGTACTTATATGGAGAGAAATTGGTGAAACGATGGTTTGGACTTTTGACATGCTATAGAAAAAGATTGAAAGGATTGGCTAAGCTATGATTTTCCACACCTTTTAAGAAAAAAGAAAATATCTAAGCTTTTTTTATCACCACTTAGAATTAGAAAACTCATTATGGACACAGTTAACTAAAAAGTGTGAACATAATGGGAAGTGGTTTATACTTTTAAGTAATGCAATGTTTGTTATCAAGTTGGTCGTAATTGAATTTTAAAGCACTATTAGGACTAAAACTTATGGTTAGCGTTAAATACTTCAACTTTAATAATTTGCCAACATTATTGAAAAAACTAACCTAATACAAACTTTTAACGGCTACCCATATCTAATCCTCGTTAAGGATTTGTGTAGTAAACCATTATCCTCATCCTTGATGAATTTAGGAAACACCCGAAACAAAATCTCATCGACGGTATGATCCAACGCTGAAAACAAGTCATAGAAGTAATTATTTGTAGGCAATATAAAATTACCTAATTAATTTTAAAAAAATTGATAATAATATCAACATGTTCAATTATATACTCGCTCTGTTCCAGGCAAAGAGTCCACTTTCTTTTTTTAGAAATCAATATAAGACTAAATCAAATAAAAAATTTACATACTTTTATTTATGTTTTAGAAAATAAAATTTCATTAATTAAAAACTATCTTAATAATATTATGGATTGCAACTTTAATAACTTTGTAAAACCCACTAAATTTATGTTAATTATTGGTCAAACTTTAACTTAGTTGACAAAAAAAAGTCAAAAGTTGACTCTTTACCTGGAACGGAGGGAGTAGTTCCTAACATCCAACAATCTCACAACAGAATAACAAAATCAATGAACTAATTCAATCACACCAATTAAACAAAAATAATTTAGAGAATGAGGAATATTTTAATATGGAGGAGGAGCAAACAATTAAACTCACAAATAACATGAAGGCTCACGGCCAATTAATTCCAACCGCCGTCTTTGGCTTCTCACGGCTCAATGGCCTTTTCTAAACACTCTATAAAACCTCCTCTTACAATAAGGCATCACAACTCATCTATTTATAATACTCTAAATAAGGACATGTTGGTTAAAATTAAAAATTAAGCTCTAAAAACTGATGTCTGAAAAATTAGAGTTTAAAACATTAAGACATCTTTTGACTTAAAATTTTGGCTACTTTGAAGTCATATTTAATTTATTAAGTGATATAATATTGCATTATCAATCAATGTTATTTTTATATCACTTAAAATTTTCCTACTAGCTATCAAACAAGTCTCCAACCTTTCATATTACCACTACAAAAAGCCATTTCTGGTACTAGCTATCTGACTACTAGTAAGAACCATTGAGATCAAAGAATAATTCTAAAGGATCTCACTTCAAAAATTCAGGTCAGTTTGCCTCAATGTAGAGGAGAAGAGATCGACAAAGATAAAATTCCATAATAAAAATAATCCCAGAGTTTTCGAAAGGGAAAAACTTTAAGAGATGTGAGCTGATAAGAGTTAAACAAAGTGTGAGCACCTGAGAGAGAGAGAGAGAGAGAGAGAGAGAGAGAGAGAGAGAGAGAGAGAGACAGACAGACAGACAGAGAGAGAGAGAGAGAGAGAGAGAGAGAGAGAGAGAGAGGTGAACCAAAATAACAGTCCAGATTTCACCATGTATACCTGCTACAAGACCACCACCTAGCACCCTTTTGAAAATGGGAACAATTATAAGGCATCTACATGAAATCCATTCTAATTGAGCAATATATGGAGTCACTTGATCTCCTGAACTTCAGAAAAGTTTAACATTTTTTTTCTAATTAAAGTGAGCAGTATCAGAATCATCTTAAGATAATAATAGCAAAGTTTCATCAGGTAATGAACATTGATTTATAATTGAGTCAAATCCCAATAACACTTGTATTTTTACATGCAGCTTCAGCGAAGTTAACATCAAAGCACTTTAGTCGCCAAGAAAAAGAGTAAACATTATGACACAATCAGACTCACCTGGAAGGACAAAGTGTGTGATTGGGTTTGGGGCTAAATTCTTAGAAGATGATTATCTTAATTTTGTAATAATAGATAAGACATGGAAGCACACTTGATCTAAAACTGATTAAGAAAAAAAGAAATACTAGGCAGCTTCCATTTGTCAAGGAACCAAATGAGAATTGTCTAGATGCAGAGCATTGCCCATAAACAAAAATTGATAACCAAAATGTACCCACAGAAGAAAGGAAAACTTACAACGGAATTCGCCAATCCGATTGATTCATCCCCTTGTTGACATTTGTCAATGACGGGATCCTCCCAAACATTTATAACACGTGTCCTCCACGTCAACCTCAAGTGGGTCCTAAGATCCTTGTTGGCAGTAGAGGCTTGGGTCTCAGGGCCAAGGTCGTCGGTCAAGCCATGACCTCGGCATAACCCAGCAGTGACCAAATGAATTGCGTGAGAATCTCTTATGATGCAAGAAGATTTATGGAGTATTGTAAATGGCTAAGCTCGGGCTCAGATCATGCATGCCAGCCATCTTAATCATCACGGAGTACTAACCTAAAACAGATCTTGGCACAAACAATTAATGACCTCGCACCGAGGAGGTCGACTCAGGGGCGAGTAGTGCACGACCTCGGTACAAGTCGACACCAGAACATTAAATGCTTATTGTCTATCAGTACCTAACCTAGCAGAATCAAGATATTCTCACTAGAAGAAGACATTCCTTTAGTGTGAAGCTTTGTCAGTATTATTAGTTTCCCATTTCCCCAGGAAGGAAGCCTCTATTTGTCAACTTAATCCTGACAACAGCATGGCCACCCTTAATGTGCATTCATCTCTCAGTAAGCAGGTGGCTCAACTTATATCACTACGCACGCCACCTTTGGCTATAAATACCAGGTACCACTTTCATTTATGACCAAGGTAACATTTACTCTAAAGAAGACAAGTTCAGTAAAGCTTGCATTTTACTCACTTGCCTGCAACCTACATTCATTGCTCTTAGCAAGAGTTAGAAACAGCAGCAAGCCTGCTAACCACATTCCATACATTCAATACACTTAAACTGACTCACACACCGGAGGGTAATAGTCGGGTCAAACCCCCGACGCCCCTAACAGTCCTTTTCCTTGTCAAATTATTGTAGGCCCCATCATCTCATGACAACATAGTCCCAACAAGAAGAGCCTTTAGAGAGCCGAGACATCCTGATTGTGAGCGAGCTATATACGTGGATCCGACGTGGTCACCATATTCATTTTGGCGTGATCAGTTTGGTTCCGTTGCCGGGACTACATTCTTCTTAAAAAACTTTGACAAAGAGTAAATGGCTACTTCCAAACAAACACCTATTAAACACCCACCTCCCATAATACCTTCGGTGGCTCCTCAGGCGGAGGTTCAGCCTCCGCGAGCTGCCGAGCATATGGTAGAAAAACCATTTAATCCCATTTTGGAGACACCGGCCAAGGCCGCTGAAACAACAAGGACCCTGAAAGTAACTCAGGGAATAGCCAAAAGAAAGGTTTAAACGGGGAAGGGAAAGAAGACCAACAGCGGGCAGCAAAGGGAAAGCCCATCCGCAAGTAACACCGCCGTAGGGGCGATTGCTCGTGCAGTAGGAGTGTCTCCAGCTCGGGTGGAGCCAAGGCCCCTGACTCAAAAAGAGTGGGACCTTGCCGAGCTGTAACATATACGAAAGGAAAAGGCCTACCTCGAGAAACAAAGGGAGCTGGAGTGACGTGAACACGAGCTAGCCCGCTGAGTAATTGCACCCCGAATGGATGCCACCCAAGGTGAAGGTCGCCGAGAAGGCACTCACCTCGGAGGACAAACATGGGGATCGCAGGGGCAATCTCACTTGAGAAGTTTTGGCTCCAGTGCAACCAGAATCAGCCTCCACGAAAGGATGAGCAGGCCGACTAAAGAGCCCCTCAGGGTTAGCGTGCATGACAGGCTAACCCGGGCTAATGAACAAACTCGACCAAGAGGCAGCATGTACTCAAGGATCTCCTATTCCTTAGGAGCATAGGGAGTTAGAGCAAACCCGAGGAAGACCTCAGTCTAAGGCAAGGTCAGGCCGCCACCCACGATCTCCCACCCCAGAAAGAAGCGATGCTAGATCAAATGCTACCTCTCAAAAGTGACGAAGGGGCGAGGACAAGCCTCCTTGACCAGATCGTGAGATAGGGCCACATCAGGAGGGAACACGCTCAACCAACTCTGGGAAAGATTAGACGCCCTAGAGACAGGTAACCTCGCAAGCAAACCCAGAGATCAATTTACCCCGTTCTGTAGAAGGATTAGAGACACATCGCCAGATTCCTGCCTTAAACTTCCCGCACTCAAATCGTCTGAGGGAAAGACGAATGCCAAGGAGCACGTCTCTAGTTTCGAGGCCAAGATGGGTATCAGTTCGAACAAACTGGACTTGTGGTGCAAGGCATTCTTGAGCACCTTTGAGGGAGCAGTCTTAAAATGGTTTGAAGAATTGGAGAAAGGCTCAGTCGCCGATTGGCATAAGTTTAAAAAGAAGTTTTTAAATAAATTCTCAGCAGCAAGCGAGCTCCCGAAAAGCCAATCCGACCTCGCCAAAATTAAATAGGGCGAGGACGAACCAGTCGAGGACTACCTGAAACGATGCAAAGACGTTGCTGAAGAGCTTCAGAACGTCCCCGACTAGATGATCATACTTTGCTTTGAAGCTGGGATCAACCCCAAAATGATGACGCATGAATTTAACCTCTGACCACCAGCTACCAGTGCAGCCATGTATCTGGCCGCACAGAAGATTGGAGAAACAAAGACTATAATAGAGGCAAAGAAAAAGAACAAGGGGATAGCTTTAGGAGTTGGCATCTGTAAGGAGGTCGGGAACAAAGAACCAAAATAAGAATAGTCGGGATACAAGGGGAAAGGTGGCAAGTTCCACAAGAAGGACGAGCACTACACCCCCCTCAATGCAACTCGAGAACACATCATGAATGTGTTGTTTCGGGAGAATAAGATACAAAGACCATTTCCAATGAAGGAACCAGCACGTCCTCGGAATCCAAACAAGCGATGTGCCTTTCATAATGAAAATGGGCACAATACCGAGGACTGCATCCAATTGAAAAGGGCGATCCAGAGGTTGATCGACCAAGGAGCTTTGAGGAGATTTAAACGAGGAGATGGTTAGCTAGCAGCCGACCAAGAGATCCACCATGTGGAAATAACCCTGCTGAGGAGGAGGCCGATGTCCACACTATTCATGAGGACACAAGGAGCATAACGCAGCTCAAAAACACCAGCCACAATCTCGACAAGACATTCAGCCCAATTCCTCAAAGAGGTGAAGAAGGAATTATATTCTATCCCAGCGAGCTGGCAACCAATCTTACCGCCAAAGAACAACCATTGACACTTCGAATTCAGATTGGATGTCGGTTTGTGAGAAGGGTACTAATAGACACTGGAGTAGGGAGAAATGTCATGTTCTACTCCTACTTTAAAGCGTTAGAATTTTAAGATGCTCACCTCACCCCCAACGGGGTGCAGCTTGAAGGATTCACTGGTCACAAGGTCAGAGCTAAGGGGATGATAACCCTTCAGGTCACCCTAGGTGAAAATAATCGAACAAGAACAGAGGATGTTTCTTTCCTCTTCCTCGATCTGGCCTCCCTGTATAATGCCATCCTCGGACTACCTGCCCAGATCAAATTTGACATGATATCTTCGCCTACTCACCAAGGATCAAGTTCCCGACGAAGCAAGGGACCGAAATGATGAAAAATGACCCCAAAAACACCCTCAATTACCTGAAACTGGTCAGGCAAAATAAGGAGAAAAGAAAAGGAAAAGTAATGGCAATGACCTTGGAGAGTCTTCCCGAGGAGGCGTCTTTGAAAAGAGGGAGAACCGCAGAGAGCGAGGAGGCCGAGAACTCGGCTGAAAAAAATTGTGTAACCAAAGATCAGGCCAAGGAGCCCAGCCCGAGTTCAATGGGCGCAGTAGCCCGCGACAAGGTAATGGCACAGATTTCGAAATGTTCGACGCAGTCAAGCTCGGACCAGTCGCCCGAAATAAAAATAATTTGCACGATGAAAGTGGTCATTAAAAGTCTGGATAATTGAAACGAGCCTGACATATTACCTCACGAGGACATAGACGAGGTAGTCATAAATTTTGATTATCCAGAGCAGAAAGTCAAAGTAGGAAGGGAGATTCCCCAGGCAGAGAGGAAGGAAATCATCGAGTTCCTACGAGCCAACAGAGATGTTTTCGTGTGGAGAGTCAAAGACATGCAGGGCATTGATGAAGAGGTCGCTGTATATAAGCTAAGCGCGGACAAGACTTTCACACCAATACAACAACAACCTCGAGTCTTTTCACTAGAAAAACAGGCCACAATCAAGGAGGAGATGGAAAAACTACTGCGAGTTGGGATCATTGAGGAGATTCTATATCCTACCTCGATTGCAAATGTTGTGATGGTGAAGAAAACAAGCAGAAAAAGGTGCATGTGTGTAGACCTCACCGACCTCAACAAGGCCTGCCCAAAAGACTGGTACCCTCTTCCCAGAATAGACCAGCTCGTCGACGCAATCGCAGGACATAGAATCCTAAGTTTTATAGATGCCTACTCAGGATACCACCAAATTAGAATGTGGCTTGCCGACAAAAAATTGACTGCCTTCTGAGTTGCAAGGGCCCTCTACTGCTACATAATGATGCCCTTTGGGCTAAAAAACGCAGGGGCCATATACTAGAGAATGGTCAACAAGGTGTTCGGGGATCAGCTTGGCCGCAATGTGGAAGCGTACATCGACGACATGGTCATCAAAACCCAAAATGCAACCCACATCACCGACTTGCAAGAGACGTTCGCCAACCTAAGAAACAATGGAATGAAATTGAACCCTGCCAAATGCGCCTTTGGGGTAACGGCTGGAAAATTTCTAGGATACATGGTAAATGCAAGGGGTATTAAGGCCAACCTGGAAAAAATCAAAGCTTTGGTAGCTATGCGCGCACCGACTTCAATACGAGGAATCCAGCAGTTGAATGGGCCCATAATAGCTTTAAGTCGGTTCATCGCCAAAGCAGCGGATAGGAGTTTGCCATTCTTCAGGGTATTGCAAAGAAGTAAGAGCTTTTCCTGGAATGAGGAATGCGACAAGGCATTTGCCGAGTTAAAAGAGTATCTCGGCAGCCCACCATTACTCTCTAGCCCAGCACCTGCCGAGGTCCTTTCCATATACCACACTGCAACGGATTTCGCTGTGGCGGCAGTCCTGCTAAGCCAAGATGATGATGCATAAAGGCCGGTGTACTACGTCGCACATGCCCTAACCGACGTAGAGACAAGGTACTTGAACGTCAAAAAAGTAGTCTTAGCACTGGTCGTAGTTGCCAAAAGACTGAAATACTACTTTGAGGCCCATGCCATGATCGTCTATACCGACCTGCCTTTAAGGAAGATACTTCATAAGCCTGACGTTGCAGGAAGAATGATAAAATGGGCAGTCGAATTGTCGGGTTATGACATCACTTACGAACAACAAAAGGCGATCAAAGCGCAATTTTTGGTCCATTTCATTGCCGGAATGTCATTTGCAAGGGATGATACGATCTCAAGCGGCAGAATAGGATGGGCACGTCAAGGAAATTATCTATCTCGCCGAAATGGGGAACGAAGTCCAAATCCTCGGTGAGACTAGAAACCCACTGGACAATACACGTTGACAGCTCGGCTAGCAAAAATGGCAGTGGTGCGGGGTTATCCTTGTTGTCTTCGGAAGGAGAAGAGATTAGCAAAGCTATCCGCTTCAAGTTTCCCGCGTCAAACAACCAGTCTGAATACGAAGCCCTGATCGTCGGAATTGAACTAGCCAAAGAAATCGGGGTAGAGCACCTCATTATATTCAGTGACATACAGCTCGTCGTAAATCAAATTTCAGGGGAGTATGGTGCTATTCACCCCACGTTATTGAAATATTGCGAGCTGGCGAGGAAGTTATTAGGTGGACTCAAATATTGGGAGCTAGAACAGACCGACCGAGAAAATAATAGTTGGGCAGATTATTTGTCAAAAATAGCATCTGGCGAGCTTGAAGACCTCCCAGGAAGGGTATTGGTAGAATTCCTGGAAGCCCCCTCTATTAACCGAGAAGTCGTCTTACCTGTTGTCGCCAATGACAAATGTTGGATCGACGAGATCCAAGAATACATCGAGCTAGGCATACAGCCCGACGACAGCAACCTGGCCCAGGTTTTGAGAAAACGAGATGTCAGGTACACGGTGATCGGAGACACCCTCTACAGAAAATCGTTCACCAAGCCCTGCTTCGGTGCGTGCGGCCAAAGGTAGTAGATGATCTCCTCGCCGAGGTGCATGAAGGTGTTTGCGGAGGCCACCCCGGAGCAAGGACATTGGCGGACAGGATCATTTTCCACAGATATTATTGGCCGAGCTTATGGAAAGACGCAGAGGCGTACGTAAGAAAATGTGATAAATGCCAATGATTTGCTGAAATTCCTCGCCTACCAGCAGTCCCCCAGACTCCAGTTATGGCGACATGGCAACTCGACATGTGGGGAATAGATTTCATTGGTCCGTTCCCCAAGGCTAAAGGTAATTGCGAATTTATGATCGTCGTAGTCGATTACTTTACCAAATGGGTAGAGGCAAAGCCATTAGCCAGAATTGCCGAAGATAAGGCCATCAGTTTCGTCCATGATCACATCTAGTGCCGGTTTGGATTACCTCGGATGATCGTCTCGGACCATGGAACTTAATTTTTAACCAAATTCACTGTGAGCTGCGAGCGTATGAATGTCAAACATTGGATGTCCACGGTGGCCCATCCTCAAGGAAATGGTCGAGCGAAGGTGAAACAAGCGAGATACTACATGTCTTGAAAAGAAGCCTGGACGGAAAAAAGGAAAGATGGTAGGACGAGCTCCCCACCGTGTTATTTATGCATGTTGCAACTTTAATTTGAATCAGACGACTATATAAAATTAAATGAAATTGATAATTAACTTACTTGAGATATTCCTCAACCTCAGGACAATTAAGGAGTATATAGAGTCTTGCAGCGTCATACTCCTTATTGCTTAGCATTCGAGTCTTAACCGGTTTACCGAGTGGCCGACTCGGAGTATTAAATAATGAGATGTCTCCATTGGCATTGGGCTCTCCACCATCATAATTGCGCCCAACCCTAGTCAATCTCGTTTCAACATCGGGATGAAAATATTGCGCGGCAAAGGCAACAATTTCCTCTATAATAATAGCCTCGCATATTGAGGCCTTAACCTTTGCCCTGTTCCTCATCTTCCTTTTCAAATGATCGAGATACCTAATTGCAGATGCATGACAGTATAAATAAATGTTACACAAGTTATAACTAACTTTTAAGTATGTTATAGAGGAAAAACGATTATTATGAGACGAGTAATTACCTCTCAAATGGATACATTCATCTGTATTGAACTGGACCCCCAATCCTAGCCTCATATGCCAAGTGGACCGGTAAATGCTCCATAGAATCAAAAAAAGACGGAGGAAAGATCTTCTCAAGTTTGCAAATCGTCATGACAATGCTCGCTTTGAGTCTTCTCATGTCATCAACCCGCGAGTCTTTGGATGATAACGCTCGAATGATTCACTCGGCTCGGTTAACGCAATCCACATATTGTCGGGCAACAAGTCTCTAAGCGCAATAGAAAGTAACTGTTCATTAACACATGACAATCATTGGATGATAATTTAGTGTTAGTGTCATTGGATGTTTATAACACAAATTCAATACTTAAATTGTGTTAAGTTGGTGATAATTTAGTATGCCCAAGTTATTACTTAAAAAGGGCATATTTAATCTGACGGTGCAAATATCTAAGTAAATTTGATCTAACGGAACACAGGAATATCACAAACTCGAGCTTGTGTTATCAGAAATCTTATTATTTTAGGCAAATTAACTACCTTCTTAACTACGTACAATATGTTCGTTCAAAGAGAGTCAGACAATCCATACAATAAAGATAACTAGCAACAATATGGTGTTGCAACAACCATCAAAGGGTACTTCTTCCGGACAGATACCCCACCGTCCTCACTCATATCCAAATCCTCCCCTCTTCCTCCACCAGGCAATGCCAAATCAAACTTATGCACTATATTTGCCAAGGCAAGCTCAATTATGCTGGTAGCAAATTTGATTCCGGGGCAACCTCTCCGGCCTGCACCAAATGGAATCAACTCAAAGTGAAATCCATTGTAATCAATAGAACTATCCAAGAATCTCTCTGGCTTAAACTCCTCAGGATCTTCCCAAACCGAAGGGTCTCTTGCAACAGCCCAAGCATTGATAAAGACTTGCGTGCCAGCTGCAATGTCGTAGCCCATTATTTTGGCTTCTTGGGTTGATGCTCGAGGAACAAGTGGAATTGGAGGATGTAACCGCAGAGCCTCTCTGAGCACCGCTTTTAAGTAGTGCAATTTCTCTAAATTATCTTCGGTGATTTTGGATCCACCCTGGGCTATTTCTCTTACCTCGTTCTGCAACTTTTTCATGACTTCTGGATGTCTTAACAGCTCTGTTGTTGCCCACTCTAGCGCTATGAAAATAGTATCGGTTCCACCAACAAACATATCCTTAAACAGAAGGAAAAAAAAAAGCAATTAGCAGACCAAACCTACATTCCACTTTGTAAAACATGTTGCTCCCTACAATGCATTTACCATGATATTGCAATTTCCCAATCTATAGCTAAACTAGGTGATCGTAAAACTAGAGTCTGTTTGGCGCGGTGCTTTTAAAATGCGGCGTTTAAAAAACGTAGCCTTTTTAAAACGCAGATTTTCAAAATACAGCTTTTTCCTATAAATCCGTTCGGAAATCACTTCAAACGCAACTTGCCGCAACATTGAAATGCAATTTTTGCAAATAAGCTTTGTTTTATCCCTGCGTTTTTGTCAAAATGCGAAATGAGCTCTTAGTTTGTAAGATGCTTCACGTACAACCGATATGTCGTGGGTTGGGTATGTAAGAAACCACTATTGATCCTCTCTAAATTAAAAAAAAATTATAATAAAATAAATATATTAAAAAACAATGCAGTAATGCTTTTGAATATGTTATCAACAAAAGACTAGGTTCTTGAAATGATTGATTAGTCAAGAAAAACATACTGGTGCAATCAAATGGTCCACCTTGGTTGTTTTCCTTGCAATTCTTGTTTTAGATGTTACATAAGCTAGGATGATCCCAAAAAGAAACAAAACAGAAACCTCGGAAAGTAAAAAGAGAAAATATTTTTTACCTTTATGAGAGCTTTGATGGTATCTCTATCAATAGAAAATCCCCATGTATTTTCTCTTTGAACTTCCAGCAGAATGTCCACAAAATCTTGCCTTTCTCCTTCATTACTCCCACCACCGTTAGCCTCTCTTCTCCTCCAGTCCAAGTGCTCTTCAACTACGCCCTCAATAAACTCATCAAATTCTTTAGCATTTTTCTCTACTCTAGCAGTCAAACCATTAACATCATTCAGCCAAGACAGCCATGGAATATAGTCCCCAACACTAAAAAGACCCAATAGATACCCTAACTCCTTCAGTAGCTCCTTAAACTTCCTCCCACCATATTTTCTCCCCAAGGCTACCCTACACACTACGTTGTTTGTAAGTGATATAAGCAAATCGCTCAAATTCACCGGCGAAAAAGAAGATGGTGAAGAAGTGATATGATCTATGATCCTGTCGATCAGAAGGGCTGTTTCTTCTTCTCTAACTTGTCGAAATGATTGAACTCTCTTGTTGCTTAGAAGCTGGAGCACAACAATGCTTTTCACTTGTCTCCAATATTCACCATAAGGAGCAAATGATATGCCCTTATAATTATATAGAAGTTTCCTTGAAATGGTTGTCTTAGGTCTGTTTGAGAAGATTAAATCATGGGTTTTCATGATTTCTCGGGCTGCTTCATCGGACGAAGCAACAATCACAGGTACACTGCCCAAGTGAAGAAGCATGAGTGTACCGTATTTTTCAGCTAATGCTTGGAGTGAGCGATGGGGACTCAAACCTAGTTGTTGAAGGTTTCCTATAATTGGGAGCTTTCGTGGGGAAGGTGGTGGATTTCTGTACGGTTTGTGAGCAGCTGAAAACCATTTGTAAAGAAACGCCAACAAAAGCAACAACGAAAGAAGAAAGGGAAAATATGACCTTAATAGAATCAACATTCTTTTGATCAACTGTAACCAAAAAAACAATTTTAGAAACGTTTATACAAGCACTGAGTCGCAGACTAATAGATTAAGATATGATTTGGGGTGTGCAATGACATGATGCACCGTAAGTTCAAGTAAATGCAGGCAGTCCATTCGGTTTTAAAAAGCCAAAAATAAGAAAGAAAAAACAGTTAAGAGTAATGCTACATGTAACTAATAAATATCTTATTTAATTTGTACGTAAAATGATGTAGCGTATTATGCGTTATTTTATTTGATATCTTTTAGGCTTCACTATGAGTTAAAAAGTTAAATCAGCATTATTCTGTGCACAAAATTAAGTACTCATTACGTTAATTGCATCATTACTCGACAATTATATGGATAGATAACGTGTGGTTGGTTTTTGATGCCTTAAATAATTGTAGTTGTATGGAGAGAAATTGGTGAAACTTTGGTTTGGACTTTTGACTTGTTATAGAAAAGATTGAATGGAATGGCTAAGCTAAGATTTACCACACCTTTCATGAAAATAGAAAATATCTAAGCTTTCTTATCATCACTTAGAAGACCCATTATAGGGACAGTTTACTCAAACATAGACGCTAAACGCAGCCCCCCTAATGCGCTAAACGCAGCCCCCCCTCCCCTGTAAAATTACTAACTTGCCCTCGTCTTTTATATATAGAAAATATTTAACTTAAAACTCTCACTTTTATTTGCTTCGAATGTGTATGTTTTTGACATATTTTGTGTTGAATTTTATTTTTTTGTTCAGTTATTTGCTCTAGTGTGTATTTTTTATATATATTTTGTGTTAAATATAATTTTGTTTTTGACATATTTTGTGTTAAATATATTTTTTTTCTTTATTATTGTGTTATAATGTATATTTTAACAAAAAAAAAAAAAAACGAGGGCAAACTCAACAATTTTTTTTGAAAATTTGCACTTTACCCTTAAATTTGTTAATTTCGTTAAATTTTTAACGAATTTAACAAATTGAAGGGGTATGTAAAATTTTTCAATTTTTACAAATTCAGGGTGTAAAAGTGCAACAATTGAAAAAAAAAAAAAAGACATGCGCCTACACCAGGCGCATGTCCTTTTGGACATGCACCTGGTCCAGGCGCATGTCTTTTTTTGTGAAAATTTGCACTTTACCCTTAAATTTGTTAATTTCGTTAAATTTTTTAACGAATTTAACAAATTGAAGGGGTATTGTGAAATTTTTAATTTTTACAAATTCGGGGTGTAAAAGTGCAACAATTGAAAAAAAAAAAAAAAAGACATGCACCTGGTTCAGGCGCATGTCCTTTTAGACATGCACCTGGTCCAGGCGCATGTCCAAAAGAACATGCACCTGGTCCAGGCGCATGTCTCTCTTTTTTTTTTTTTTTTTTTTTTGCAAAATTATACATTATAACAAACGAGGGCATGCAAGTTAGTAATTTTACAGGGGAGGGGGGCTGCGTTTAGCGCATTAGGGGGGGCTGCGTTTAGCGTCAGTCTTACTCAAAAGTGTTAACATAATGGGAAGTGGTTTATACTATTAAATATGCCATGTTTGTTATCAAGTTCGTCAAATTTGAATTTTTGAAGTGCACTATTAAGAGTCCGTTTGGTTGAGCGTTTTGGTTAAAACGCAGGGATAAAATGCAGCTTATTTGCAAAAAATGTGTTTCAATACTGCGGCAAAATACGCAGCGTTTTCAGAACGCAGCTGCGTTTTAAAACACTGGAATTCTTAGCTTTTTCCCAAAACGCAGGTTTTAAAACGCTCCTAGGAAAAAAAAGCTGCGTATTGAAGTGATATTCCAAACGTATTTATAAGAAAAGACCTGCGTTTTTAAAACACTGCGTTTTATAAACGCTATACCAAACGAGCTCTAAGACTAAAACTCGGTGCAATCATTTCCAAGAAAAAACTTTTCCGGATAACGTTAAATACTTCCTCTTTAATAATTTGCCAACATTACTGAAAAAACCAACTTGTATACCCATTAGTTCCAGAAGAACTATTAGGATTCAAACTTTTAAGTGCTACCCATATCTAATCCTCATTAGGGATTTACGTAGTAAACCATTATCGTCATCCTTTTATGAATTTAGGAAAAATCCGAAACAAAGTCTCATTGACAGTATGATCCGACGCTGAAAACAAGTCAGAGAAGTAATTAACTGCTCCTTTCCCAAATTACTTTTGCAACAGTACACCAAGCGCCATCCAGAGACATAATTTTTACCAAATTAATTTTGGCCCTAACAGAAGGATCCTCTATTCCAAAAAGTATTCCATCTCCTATTCCAATCGTTGAATCTTGGCCACATGTCCATCAAAAATTATGGAGTAATTAATATTATTTATTCCCATACACATGTGGCGAAGATCCGACGGTTGAAATATGAGATAGAACACCTTTTTTCGAAACACGGTGCCAAGATTACCCTGTCAAACAAGTAATATAGGATAAATTGAGTATCAGTCCCACGAGGAAGCAAATTGGATGCTTATAACGAGTATCAAGGACGTTGGAATTTTGATTGTATTTAGACTATTAATTTAAATGATCGGGTATTTAACTATATTAAACAAGAAATAAAGTAAACAATTGCAAACGCAAATTTGATTTTAATAAAATAGATTCTAGGATTTTGACTTTAGTTTGACTATTCCGTTGTGATTTAACATTGGTTTTCTATCAATGCAATTCAATTTTTCGGAATCAGGGAACCAGTTGTCATCGCTAAGGGTTGTCGTTTCGTATAACGACGCTAATTAAGGGTATAAATTCACGGGCTTTCATTGCTTATGAATTTATACAATTAATTGCTTCTAATTACACTGAACCCAAACAACTATATTAAGGAGAGTTTGTATCTTTTACCAAGTCACTTTCAGGCACTTAACAATTTCAAAAATCATGTAATAAGTGATCAATTTATCACAATTATTTTTCTGAACGCACAACATAATACCCCAAGAATGAATGAATAGCAAATAATAGAAAAACTCAAATTAAACTCACAACATTCAAGCCAACATTTGCATCAAAACCCTAGATGATAAATTTAACACATATTACTAAGGAAATAGCAAACAATAATTCCAAGAAAAAATTTCATAATGATATATTTAAATGAGGGAAAGATATTACAAAAGTTTCATATGAAGCAATTGGTTGATGATTCCCTAGTTTTCTTTCTTGACCCAATTGATTTTGCTGAAAATGTAAATCTTAGTTATGATGACATTCATATGTAATCTTACTTTTTATTTTAGTAATAAAATTTCATGTTTGAAAAATATTTTCTTCCCTTTTTGTAGACAACGCTTTTTTATTTTTTTATGAGCATAAATAATTAAATATTATTTTTCAAGCAAGTAGGAAAGAAAAATAAAAGTATATTGTTCATTGGATATATTAAAAATTAAAAAAAGGATAGTGTTGAAATGCCACTTGATAAAAGTCAACAACATTCGAGTGCAACAAAAAATTTATTTTCTGTCAATGATTAGTTTGAACATAACTATTTTAATTTATGTAATAATTTTGTAATTAATTTGTGATAATTTTGTAACTAATTTGTATTATTGATTTGTGGTATGTTTGTTATTTTTGGAGTGTTTTTATTTATACCATCTTTTTTGATTCAATCAGGTAAAAAAAAAACTATTTTTAATTAATTTTTTATATTTTAACGACGAAAATTTCTGTCGCTAATTATAATCCTAGTTCCGTCGCTAATTAGCAATGAAAATAAGAAGCGGAAATTTCCGTGTCTAATTGAAACGGAAATTTTCGTCACTAATTTTGGTCGCTAATTAGTGACGAAAAAAATTTGCGACGGTTTTTCACCGTTGGTACTTACCATTACTAATTTAGCAACGGGAACTATTTTTGTCGTTAATTTTCGACGGAAATGCCTTTGTCCCCAATCAGCGACCATTTTTTTTCGACGGAGTTACATCGCTAATTCTCGTTGCTAATATAGATTTAGCGATGAAAGCGTGAGAACCCCGTTTCGACACCGCCCGTCGTTTAGCTTTAAAAACGGATTGTCTATCTTTAAGTGCATGGAATATACTTAGGCCTCATTTTGGACTCCCAAAAAATGTTATAAATGTGCAAAACACATTTATATAAAAATATAGAGTCGTCACCCTCGTTTATAAAGAAAACGAGAGAAAAACTGAGATTGTGGGTTCGGAGGCTAAGTTACGAGTTGGGAAGGTGTTAGGCACCCAAGTCGCCCTTTCAGTCTCTTATGATTGCATGCTCAAATTTAAATGTTACGAGTTAAAATTAACTGATATAATTTCGGGACTTACGTTCCTCTTCAAGTGACAAAGTAATACAACTATATTAGTTATTTGGTGAAAAGAAAAAAAAACATTTACGTATATATATTATCTGGAGGAGTCAAAGAAAAATAAAAAAAGTCCAACATACATGTTCTGGTGCGCGGCGCACTACATGGTGTTGCTGCGCACCAAACTATGTATTCTTCCTCAAGAACAGAGGCTTGAAAGTTGGTTTTCGAACTGGGAATTCAAGCTTTTAAACTTGTTTTATTTACAGAAAAATCATGTATTAACAAGTTTTGAAGCTTTATAAACAATAATATTCAAGTTTAACAACAAATCAAAGCTCAACAATCAACCAAAAATCGACAAAAACTTATTGTTAAATGAAATAAATGAAGAACAAAGCTTTGAAACTCAAATTTAACGGAGATATCACATACATCTACATATTAAACACTTCGAAGCTAGTTTGTTTACACATTTACAAACTATTCAAGCCATTTTCATGTTGAAAACGAAGGAAAATTTAAACGAACCGATGGTTCTCACCTTCTGTTGTTTTACAGTTTCGTTTGGGCCACGTTCTATGCTGTTGTGTTGTGCTCCCATTGTTATCGATACTAGGAAAGGGATACTTACATTTTTGGTGTTGTGTGTGTGTGTGTGTGTTCACTAAGAATTTGAGAAGGAGAACCTAGGGGATTCTTTGTGTTTTCCGTGTGTGTGTGTGTGTGATTTTCCTGAACTAACCCAGAGCGAGTGAGAGGATGTATATATATATGAGAGAGGGGAGATATTTTCATGTTACTGTCATCCCAAAGCTTTGTAGGAAGCTTTGTAGGGAGAGATATTTTTAGTCCACACTCACTTCGCGTCGACTTAGGAGACCTTGTATTGTGATGAGTGGACTTCCATGATTAGATCGATAGAGTTGTCATTCTTGTTAAGTGTGACGTGATAAGAATTGACATGTGTCTGACTTGTGGTTAGTATGTGGGAACTATGCAAGAGTTATGTATTCGTTCAAGATTATTCTCGACATCGTTTAGGGTTAGTATATATACGTTGCATTTCCTCTTAAGTTGGTTGACCTAGCCTTGGTTTAGATATGTTCGCAAACAACAAACACGCTCGTCTTGTTGTTAAACTATAAGTTGAGTTGTTTTGAGTATCGTTTCGTATGTTAACTCGTTGTGTACTTGAGACTTGTGTTTGTGATCATTCGTGCTCAATGCAGGATGATTCGGGTGTGTTTTGGAAGTGTTTTGAACATGATTTGATGTTAGAATCAACCTAGGATCATTTCGGGATCAAATAGAGACAATTTCAGAAAAATCAAAAAATTTGGGCCTTCGGCAGCCGACCTAAAGGCAGAAGATGTGAGGGAGTGTGCCTAGGGGGCGCACGTGCGCCTAGGTAGCCGTGCTACCCCGACCCTTGTTTTCTTAGTTTTTGTTCTTTCTCGGTTTTTCATGTTTTTAAGTAGTTTAAAATGCTCAAACAAGCCCGGGATTGGATCGAACACTTACCCATGAATTAAATAAGAGAACTCAACCCTTTTCCTTCCCTCATTTCGTTCTAAACAACTCTGAGATTAGAGAGAGAAATAAGAGAGAGAGTGGAGAGATAAAATTGTGATATCTTAAGCTCCGCTTGTCGGATCGACGATCTGTCTTCGCGATAGCGTAGAGGGAAACGAGGAGAATGATTCTATCCAAAGAAATCATCTGATCTGTTTAAGGAATCATGATCCCCATCTCTTCTTCCATATTTTTAGAGAGAGAAAATGGGTTTTGAGTGAGAGAAGGCTTGAATCGGGCAAGATCGAGAGTGAGATCGACATTTAGACTTCATAGAAATGTAGATACCACTGGAGAGAATAATTTCATCCAACCTAACATCATTCCTTAGTGTATTTAACGTATTTGGGTAAGATACTACTTGTATTTCTTTCTCGTAGTAATTGTTCAGGGTATATAACATGTATTTCATGTCGATATGGTGAACTAGATGATATGTATGGTAATCGATAATTACATTAAAATGATACTATGAAATGGTGTTATGTGAATTTAGCCGTACTTGTGAAATATGTGTTAAACTACGAGATAGTGAAATGTGATGTTAGACTCTACGGAGTCCGTAATTGACATGGAATATGTTGTTATTGATATGTGACTTAGTCTATGTAACCTATACATTTTTAAAATGTGGATAATTGATTATATGTGGCTTGATTCATGAAATTGGTTTATATGACTCTACGGAGTCCGAAAATGATATTGACAATGTTATGTGGACTACTTGTGAAAAATGAGATGTTTGGCTCTACATGGTTAAACGATGTGACGCCATCACTTGATATGTGAACAATTGGGATTGATAAATGATACCGATAAGTCATGGTTCCACCGACGTTTTATGAGGGCATGTAGAGAGCTAGTGAAACGTCGTTGTTGGGGCTATGATGAATCTAGGACTTTTCGCTACTGGCCCTAGCGGATGGTTGAAACTTGGCACATCTCAAGCTAGCTGAGGTAGAAATCGGACCGAGTGATTTTATGAGTCGTAAAGGATCAAGGGCACATCGGCTCAGAGCGCACTTAACAACATGATTGAGTCGGTTCTGCACTTATGTGATGAAAGAGATGATAAGGTTGGAAGTGGTCGGAGGTGTACCACGACCCCCGTATCCACTCATATGTGCTTATATTACAGTTTATTATGTGCTCCCTTTGCGAGCGAGTTGGTCGCAATTTCCAACCGGTATGTGATAGTTGGCGGCATCTGAGCCTCTCATGGTAGTATAGGATTGACTAGTTATAACATGCTACATGTTACATGTTGTTATTGCATAGAATCATTATATATTGATATTGTTGATATATAAACAGTGTTACATGTAAGCATGCCATCTAGATGCATCGGGGTAACTTACTAGGTCTTCGACTCATCCCTTCCAAATTTGTTTTCCTTAGCTCGCAAGGACATGTATGGTGGTGGTCAGTGATTCCGACGCTTATTTTGGTAGTCATGTATTTTGGTTCGTTCTGTTGACCCTTGTCGTATTAAGTTGTATTTGGATAAACAGTTGTAGAATGTTGTAATTCCTCTTTTGAGTTATGTATTGTTATATAGTTAGTTGTGGTATTTTGTTTCGACATGTGTTGGTGAGGTATATTAGAATTGTGAAGAAATTGGGTATTGTATATTATGTATGTGATGGTTTGGCCGTGTGGGCAGTTTGGTTATGTAGGTTGATACCGAGCATTGTAGCACGATGATGTAGTTGTGTTTATGGTAGTTGTAATGGGGTTCTCCGTCTTGTGTTATAGCCGTCGAGGTGGTTATAGTTGTTGTTGTGGTTGATGATTTTTAGAATTATATATGGTTTTCATGAGCTGGTTAGCTCGTTATATTACAAGATTATAATTGAGAAGAAGGGCTCATGCACTAATTCAGGGCTCCGAGGTGGTTATAGTTGTTATACTTTGCTGATGTAAAAGAGTTAAGCAGCGGAGGAACTTGCAACATGAGTATAACTTAGAAGATTAAAGATAGATGTGCATAAATATAAAAGTACATTATATCAGCAGTCTAGAATCTTCATTAGATGCAACAATTACTTTCCAATTGTAGATTGCACAATATATAAAAATATTTACAGGAAAGATTAGTAAATGCTAAATGTAAATAAATATATTTTATATTAAAATTCAACAGAGATTTAATCTAAGATAAACGTGCTTAGTACATCAACCTAAACTGTCTAACCTAGCAATCTCCCCGGGGAAGAAGGAAAGTTAATTGGAAAGAAAATGGAAAGATTAAGAAAGCGAAATCAAATTTATCGAAAATACATTGGAAGATGTAGTCAACATTTATCATATTATCTTCCTGTAGTTTCAACTCGATAAATTTGTTGTGAGAAGGGAATATTATGGGTTGTTCCAATAACTAGTATTTGAACAATTGAGTGCAAAGCACTTGATCATGTATGATGACACTTTATTGCACAACCAACAACTCTTACAATTAATGGAATGTAAGTCTGCTGGTATGAATGCAGTTTGAATATTAAGCTCTGTTTCTTCATCAGACATCTTCAAGCGGGTGCAGTCTTCAACGAATGGCTGGATGCTTATTCTCTAGCTATGGATGAGAGATATAGCTGCTGAAGAGACTAAACCTTTCGAAGGAAGAAATAACTCAAATCAAGAAGGGAGTTCTTGAATAAGCAAAGATTTCTTGCCTTAGAATTTCAGATTACTCTCCATAAAGTGTTTATTCATACACTTGTGTTTTTCCCACTTTCGCTTGCTCTTCGTTATGGTTAAAGGGGGATGAGTGGTTTCTTTTATAGGCAGAGAGAGAAGGAAGTATCCGTTGTAACTTGAATTGATTTTTGCCCGTTGGAATTCTCCAATTCATCAAAGTACACTGTAGGAACTGTTTGGTAAAAATCTCAATGAAGATTATGTTTGAAGTTCTGACCGTGATTCAAGCTGATTGGATGGGACTTGACGTGCAGGCCTAGATTAAAGTAAACTGTGACTTGTCTTTTATCGGGATATGTCTTGAGGACTAAGACCAAACACGAAAGAGGAAATGTTCAAAGGATAATAGTGAAAGCTCAGACATCGATGCATATCTTTAAGCTGTCAAGATGATTTTCAGAGTGCCCTTTACGAATCTTTATAAACTTTGAAGCCTGGGGAATGATCGATGTTCCTCTTTGAACGTAGTAGTACTTTTGTAGTTTTCTGATGGAGAACATGACTGATACGTGAGTAGCTGCCGATGTAGACTTGTATGTGTGAAGTCTACTGGTGAAACATTGCTGGCAGAAATGACTGCTGGTGCTTTATAGAGCTAATTCATATGAAAGGTCATCATGACTTAGTAGGACACAGACTCGGATATGAATAGAGACTTCCTAGTCTATAGACCTATGCATTGTTTCAGCAAGTTGCCACACTAACTGATAGGTCCAAGGTTGCTCAATATAGGCTAGAAGGGGGGGTTGAATAGCCTATATCCAATTTTAAAAAAATCGATTTGAAAAATCTTTCTTCACTTAAGTTAGAAAAATTTAGCAGGCGGAAGTCTTGTGAAGTATAGGACAAGTTGGAAATGGCTGATCTTCACAGAATAAGATCAGCAGTTCTCAACAGTTTTGGAAATCTGGAAATATAAGCAACACAAATAATTCACAATCACACACAAGTAAACAGAGTATTTAATATGGTTCACACTTATGAATAAGTGCTACGTCCACAACCAAAGTGGTCAACTTTGGATTTGAAAATCGTGTACTAAGTTTATCCACTAGATATTTTACAAACTAAATCTCTAATGGATTGTGTACAAACAATTTTGATGACCAAGTGTTTGTGTGGGAGAATTGATATCAATAAGATACAATTCTCGTGAGCTATGAATGCTAGGTGTTGCAATCAATGAAGAGCTTTTAATGGACTAGACGTCTAAGTGTGAAGCTCTTCAAAGACTAAGTACAGATAGGATGTTTAAGCTTTTAAGAACTTGAAGAAGATGAAGATGCAGTAGATGAGGTTGTTGAAGAGTGTTGAATGCAGCAATGAAGTCTCCTTTTATATGCAGGAGTGACCTTGGAGCCGTTGGAGATCTTCATGAGTTGCTCAATTTGAATTCAAGAGCATTTAATGCTCTAATGGTGTTGTTGAGCTCGATGGCGGTTACGCAAGTTCCGGTCGTCATCGACATTTTGCCAAAAATGGGTAGGCGTGCTTTGGCGAGAATGTCCTTTTGAATTGTATGCCAAGAATGGAAAGCTTCATTGAATGCGTTTTGCAGGTTAACGTTGTATCGCAATTAATGAGATCTTTGAGTTAGGACATATCTTCAGCAGATGACTATCGGACGTTCTTGGAGTTCTTCAACTTTGCAGATAGAGCTTGGCTTGTGCGAGCTTGTCCGATATCAAAGTAAGACTGCTGAATTAAATTTTGCCTATTTGCGCAGAGGACATCCGATGTCCTATAGGCTATCTTCTTCAAGACTTATACAATTAGCAACACTAAGCTATTCAAGCTATGCCTAAGTACAAGTTGCCACACTAACAGACACGCAGGCCCATTAGTCACCTTGTCTTAGACTTTTTAGGTTATGGATTCAAGCAAATCTAATCTAAAATACAACAATCTCCTCCTATTTGCTTGAGTCCATGACCCTACGAATACAATATCAGCTGACCAAGTTCAAGTCTAGTAATAACATGCTTGAAAGATTGGTATATTAAATAAGCATGCCCTGGATGAACTTATATACAGGTCATTGTATTCAAGAATTACAAAGTGTTTACGAATAGGAAATTAAGCATCAGACACTTGTAATTTAGACTGAATTTAAAAGAACATGCAGAATAGGTAATATAGGACATGTCTTTAAACCAGTGGTTTAATTTTCATGCATCCACATAATAAGCAGTTCATAAAAAGCATGAAAATTTAAAATAGAGACATTGTGAATTAAACACGGAGTTTAATTATAAAGTTTTTGCAAAAGATTATACCCAAAATTTATCGGCCGGTTCGAGAGGATGACCTAGATGATGCACGACCATAGCCTGCACGATGAAGATTGCTCATAGCCTCTTGATGTCCATCTAGAGTTAGCGGCCTTTAGTTTTGCAATTTCTTCTTTGGCTTCGCTAATTCATCTTTTGCGTCGGCCAAGTCGTAGGAGAGATCGATGTTTTTCGTTTGACCTCGGCTAACTCTTCTTTTGTATCGGCCAATGCGGAGGACGGTCATTGTTTTTTTGTTTGAGTAGGGCATTATGTTCAATAAGCCTAGTCCGCGATCATTGTTGAGTCTAGCCATCTCCTCCTTCATGGACGCAAGCGATGTATCAATGAGAGCAAGACGGGTGGAAGTAGTGATGTGCTCCTTGCGATAGAAGGCCAAGTGCTTGGAGGTGAGATTACGCGTTGCTCGCACGGAGGAGTGAACAGGCGATCGCTGGCGTTGAGAGTGAAGGATAAGCTTGTAACCGGCTTCAATCATGTCGACGATCTGCATCATCTTAGTGGCGATGTTGTCCCAATTGGTTTTGAAGATGGCGGATGTCGAGGAGGAAGATCTTGAGATTTGGTGGCAAGAGCGGTTTGGTGGCGGAGATGGACCGTGGCGAGCATCAAGCGGCCTTAGCACCCTTTGAAATTTCCATTACTTGGGTCATGCGGTCGGCTGCACATGGGTGATGTGAGGCGATCTGCAGAAGTGCGGGCCTTGGTCGGGTCAACAGAGATGACCTCAAAGTCTTTCAAAAACTTATGAACGGCCTCGGCGGGTAGGTATCGGCAGTCGGGATGACTCGGAGGAGGAGAGGATGGACCTGCGAGGGAAGGATGGGCGGCGGCTTGTGTAGGAGAGGGTGGAGGAGGGTGGTGGAAGGCGGGAGTGGTGGAGGAAGTTGGAGAATGGGAGGAGGAAATGGTAATATGGTGGTAGAGGGTTGGGATTGGCTATGGTAGGTCAGACGAAGGGATGGATAATATGGAGGGATGAGAGGAGATCGAGGCCTTAGACGACCAATGAGAAAAGGAGTTGAGGTAGAGATAGGGGGAGGTGATCGGTATAGAATAGGGATGAAAGGGTTGAAGCCAAGGTAAGTGGTGACTACATCAGTGAAGTTGTAGACCATAGGGTGAAGAAGGATGGAAGGATAGCAGATAAGGGTGAAGACTGGAGGTTTAGGCAGAGAAAGGAAGGAAGAAACGGTGGATTCTGTGGGGAGAGGAAGGCCTAGGTCCTTGTGAATTGCAACCCATTGGTTGAAGATCATGAGATCTTGCACCGCGGAGTTGTGGGAGAAGAATTCTGGGACCAGTGGAGGAAGAGGTTCATAGAAAGCACCCCATTTAAAGATAATTTCACTGCGACATAGGGCGGGGAATTTTCTGGGGTAGTCAAGGGTAGAAAGGGGTCGAGAATCGGGGTTGGGCTTAGGCTGCTGTCCGGAAAGACGGCAAATCCGCACCTCGGGGTGTAGATGGCTGTATGGGTTGGTCTTGAGGCGTTTGGGGACAGGCGGGTCGAAGAGGGAGAGATAGGGCGTTTGGAGGAAGATGGTTGAGAGATGATGGCAGGTGAGATAGATGGTTCTGGTGTGGTGGTTGTTTGAATGGGAGCAGAGGAAGGAGGTGAGGAAGCAGGTGAGGTGGAAGTGGTAGTAGGCATAGGTGGTGAAGGTGGTGAAGAGGTTATATCAGCAGGTTCTTCGAAGTGCACTCTTTTCTTCGCACTCTTTTTGATGCGCTTGCCATGAGCGGACTTTGTAGGTGAAGAAGAGGTAGAAGTAGGAAGTGGAGAGGATTTGGTGGGAGCTGGATGGAGAAACAGTGGAGAGGAAGCAGTGGTGCGGACACAGGTGTGGAAGGAGCGGCCGATGTTACATCCGGAGACCAAAAGATTCATCGTGGAATGGAGAGTCTGTTTGAGGTTGAGTTTGGAGAGCTCTGCAGGTTTGAAATTAGAGGTATCCTTTTCAACCTCAGATCTAGTGCGAGATTTGCGGTTTTTCTTGAGACGGAGGGTGAGAGTGGAGGAATGTTTGGCCTTTTTGGAAGTAGGCTCAGAAGGTTCATAAGGATCATGATCAAGTTTCTTTGAGATCAAAGTTCTCGGGAAGCTCACCTATGGGTTTAGGCTCCTCCTCGGCGGTGGCTCGGTCTCGAGAACATGTGACTTTGCGCTTACCCTTGCGGCTTGGGTAGAAGTGCCACTAGAAGAAGAAGCGGCGCAGCAGCAACGATTGTTCGTTTGGCCATATCATCCCGATAGCGGGTAACGTTGTTGATAGTGAAAACGTAGGTGTTAGACACCTTGATGAGATCGTCGGTGATAACCTTATCATCAATCTCTTCAAATCTGCGAAGAATGACATTGATGACCCTTACGAAGGTCGTCGCATGGAGGGATTGGATTGAACGTCGGCCACACTTTGAGATAGCATAGAAGACGATTTTTGCCCGGTTAAGCGCTTTCGAAGAATCACGGCTTTGGTCCACGAAGTTGTTGAGATGTGAAAATGTCTCTTGCCCCATTCTTGAAGAGAATGCTCTTATCGATCGATGGCCGATGTGATAAGCATTTTCGGGAAAAGATTCTGGACATTTCGAAAACCTTTCGGGTTGAGCGATCCTCGCATCATTTCCCAAGCAAGAGTCGATTCGGCATCGGTTAAGTCTAGTTTGCCTTCAATAGGCGGTTCAAGGATTGCCCCAATATCCTTATAGGTCAATCGATGTAATGTCCTCGATGTAACCCTTGATGTAGCTTAGGTTGACCGGTTCATTGGAATTGGATGGAGGAGGAGCGGGATCATTCTTGTGTAAAATTCCTCGGCTAAAGCATTCTTTGTAGTGGGTATCATGAAGTTGGAACAAGGGAAGAAGCCCACATTCGTTAAATCCTTAAGCAATGCATCACCGGCAGATGTGCGATAATGGAATCTCGGTCGATCGTCATCCCGGATGATAACTTGACACGGGAAGGATTCTTAGTGGAAGATTTTCGGCTGTTTAGCCCTAGATGGCTTAGCGGATGAAGAGGATGAAGTTGTGTCGGTAGCCTTGGAAGATTTAGTCCTTGCCTATACGGTTGGTGGATATGAGAAGCACATAGATATAAGAAGGTATGATTTAATACAGCCGATGTGAGTGATCGGCCGATATTAACACAAGCAGTTGTTGATTAAAACCCAAAACATGTTCGTATGATGATAAATGACAAGAACAGTTCATGGCTGGGTTTCAAAATATCTTCCTATTTTGTCATTTTTAAGTAAACGATTGTGAAAGCTAAAGACATATCATCACGAAATCCGAAGTCACAATTTTATGCTACATAATCAAGATTCAAACATCAATTTTAAGATTTTGCGGTTCATCAATGAAGTATAGTTCGAAATAGCACAATTAGGTTAATGCAAATCATAAAACTTGATTTAAATGAATTAGAAGTTGTAGAGATCATTACCATTGATGATTTCGCTTGAGAACAAGAGAAATTCGAAGTTTTGAGAAGATTGCGATTGGAAGTCGAGAGGTTTTTGAAAACTCGCAAATGGCGGTTTTGAAAAATGTGAAGAAATCTTGTATCATTCGCCTTTTGTACTTCGACAAGTTAATAAATTGTATTTGATAATTTTTGAAGTCCGCATTTATGACCGATGAATGACTGATTGCATGACGTGCTTAGGTCGCCTACTTTTATAAAGAGCCGACTTGGACATGTAAGGGTTTACTCGGTATTGTCTAATTTCTCGCGAGTTTCAATTTGCGGTTATTTAGACAATTTTGTAAAATGATTTAAATAGTTAGTCGAAAGGTTAAGGATTGAGGTCAAGCATACCAAGCTCTCCTCTTAAATATGCAAACCTGGTTGAATCAAGTGGTTTTGTGAAGATGTCCGCTACGATTCTCGTAGGCACATATTGCATGCGATGTTACCTTTTTCAACATGATCTTTAAGAAAGTGATATCTCACATCAATGTGCTTTGTCTTGGAGTGCATGACAGATTTTGAGATCGAGATTGCGACGTGTTGTCACACATTATAGGACAATTATCGATCGTAATCTCATAATCAACAAGTTCTTTGTTTGATCCACAGCAATTGTGGCGCAGCTACCGCGGCTATGTATACTTCGATTGTTGAAGTTGAGACAGAGGTTTGCTTCTTCGGCCCATGAGACAAGTCTATTTCCTAAGAATTGACAAGTCCCACTTGTGCTTTTCCTGTCAACTTTACATGCAGCAAAATCAGCATCAGAGTAGCCTATAAGATTAAAAGATGAATCTCTAGGATACCAGATTCCCAAATTTGGAGTATCTATCAGATATCTGATGATTCTTTTGACTGCTTGTAGGTGAGACTCCTTTGGATCAGCTTGAAATCTAGCACAAACACAAACAGCAAACATGATATCAGGCCTACTAGCAGTTAAGTATAAAAGTGAACCAATCATGCCTCTGTAGAGAGTCATGTCCACTTTCTTGCCCTTCTCATCTTTGTCAAGATGGCAGTTAGTAGCCATAGGAGTGTTGAAGCTGTTTGCATTCTCAAGACCAAATTTCTTGATAACATCCTTTGCATATTTGGCTTGATTGATGAAGATACCATTTGAACTTTGTTGAATTTGAAGACCAAGGAAAAAATTGAGCTCTCCCATCATGCTCATCTCAAATTTACTCTGCATAAGCTTTTCAAACCTTTTGCAAAGATTTTCATTAGTAGAACCAAAGATAATATCATCAACATATATTTGAACAAGTAAGGAATGACCTTTATGTTTCAAAATGAAAAGAGTAGTGTCAATTTGACCTCTTACAAAGCCTTGAGATGTCAAGAACTTTGAAAGGGTCTCATACCGAGCTCTTGGAGCTTGTTTAAGTCCATAAAGGGCTTTCCTCGGCTTGTAGACATCTTCTCTTCTTGAGCAGTTTATGAATCCAGGAGGTTGCTCTACATAGACTTCTTCTTGAAGTTCTCCATTTAGAAAAGCACTCTTTACATCCATTTGATAAACTTTGAAGTCTTTGAAAGAGGCATAGGCCAAGAATAATCTGATAGCTTCTAATCTAGCAACAGGAGCAAATGTCTCATCATAGTCAATACCCTCCTCTTGTCTATATCCTTGGGCTACCAGTCTTGCCTTGTTTCTTGTAATATTGCCGTTTTCATCCATTTTGTTTCTGAAAACCCACTTTGTGCCAATAACTGTTTGTTCTTTGGGCCTAGGTACCAGTGACCAGACTTGGCATCTGTCAAATTGGTTTAGCTCTTCTTGCATAGCTTCCACCCAGCTTGGATCTTCCAGGGCTTCATCAATCTTTTGGGTTCGATGTTAGATACAAATGCGGTAGAATACATGCATTCATTCCTTGAAGCTTGTCTAGTTTGAACGCCAACATTAAGATCTCCAATGATTTGAGTGATAGGATGATCTTTTACTTCCCTAACTTGCGGGTTGAATTTGTCTTATTGCATCGGCGAGTTGGATTCTTGAGAAGTAGAAGTGGCTGAAGCTTGATTTTCTAAAGGGTAGGTTAATTCCAAGGTAGGTTGTATGACTTCGGTGTGGAAGGCAAAGTGGATTCGGGTTTTCGAGTGTTCATTTGTTGGTTCGTTTGAGGATTCTAACAGGTTTACTCTTGGAAGCTCTTGTGAAGAAGGAGGATCGCGAGATCGGGACTTGGCGTACACTGTCTCATATTCATCGAATCATTAGTAACCTTAGGAGCCAAATGTGGCCCAATGAAATCAAATTCATCAAAAGAAACATGTACGATTCAACAACTTTTAGTGAAGTTTTATTGTAAACTCGTATGCTTTTGAAAACTTGGCATATCCCGAAAAATTCCTTCATCACTTTTGGATTCAAATTTACCTCTATGTTCTCTACCATTGTAAAGAACATAGCATTTACAACCAAATATTTTAAAGAATCCAATGTTGGGAGCTCGCCTCTCCATATTTCATATGGAGTTTTGTTATGAAATTTGTTTATGATGGACTGTTTTGTGTGAAGCGGCGGTGTTCACGGCTTACGCCCGAAATACATAGGCGGTTTGCTTGGCAATCATTGTCTTTCTGCTTCAATGAGAGTTCGTTTTCCTTTCAGCAACTCCATTTTGTTGAGGTGTGCCAAGCGAGAAGTTGTGACCAATTCCATGGTCATCACAATATTTGGCAACACCATTGTTTTTGAACTCTGTTCCATTGTACGATCGACATCGAGATATCATCCGGCCCGAGTTTGTAGTCTTCGAAGAGTTCGAATGATGTCATATGCTTCATCTTTGGAGGACATCATCTCTACCCAAGTGAATCTTGAGTAATCATCAACTACCACAAGAGTATACTTGCGCCACCAAGACTTGTAGTAGTTACAGTCCAAACAGATCCATGTGCAAGAGCGTAGAGGTGCAGTTGTTGATAGGCAAGGCTTGCTTTTGAAGGAAGACTTGTGTAGTTTGCCTAGTTGACATGCTCTGCGAGACGTGTGATTCAGGTGATATTTTAGGCAAACCGACAACTAGATTGTCTTTTGATAGCTTCTCCGGTATTTGAAATTTAGATGACTAAGCCTTTTGTGCCACAACCTTGTGTCGGATGATGACCTAGCAACCAAGCATAGATTTGATTTTCTTCCAACGCATTTAGGTCAACGGCATAGACATTCCCTTTTCAATCCGTCGGGATAGTTGAACATGTCTCATTGTCCTTTATGAGACATTGACTAGAGGAAAGCGACAGTTAGACCTTTATCACGAAATTGTGATATGCTCGGATTGTGCTTTAAACCTTCAACTAGAGACTTTGTTGATAGAAAGATTGCCTCGATTATACTTCCATAACCAATGGTCTTCCCTTTTGAGTTGTCTCCAAATATGGTGAGGGACCCTTTGCTTCAACAATGCTTGAGAGAAGATTTGGATCACCGGTCATATGCTTTGAGCATCCACTTGTCTAGATACCATAGATCTTTCTCTTCTTCATTGACACCATAAAGCATTCTGAAATATAGACATTTAAGAATATGGTCCCTCTTTATTTTTGGGTCCTCAAGGTTAGCAACCTTTTGGGATCCACACTGTTTAACCTTTGGAGGAGTAAATCCTCTAGATTTAGGTGTGAATCTCGAAGGCATTCATGAATCTCATGACCATGGCATTTGCGAAAAAGCATTTGTGAAATCCTTCAACATGAGTAATGATTTCTTTTGAGGCTTCCTATTATCGCGATCTTTGGAATGACCTTTCGTTGATAATTGGCCTATAGGACTTAGGTGATAATGCCTTTTCTTGTTGATGTTAGGTTTACCATAGGTAGACCTCTTATCAAAAGATTTTGTATTTGAGCACATGTCCTTTAAGCTTTTATCGGCGAATTCACTTCTTTTGCCCTTTTATAGGCGAGTTGAGATCAGCGTCTTGCCTTTGACAAATTTAATAGGTTTGAGTGAGAGTTCCTAGACTTGCTATTAGTCATCCTGTTTCCTTAGGGTGACTAATGGCAGTTTGATTGCTCGAGACTCCTATTAGCGAGTCATTCGGCGATTGCTTTCCTTTGGACTTGTCTTTTGTGTTCTTGGGATAAACAAAAGGAACTTTGTTAAAGCCAAGTCCTTGCCTTTTGGGAGGCTGCTGGTCATAAGAAACTTCTACCGATTCTTCCTTACTTGAGATGTCTCATCTTTTTGAGAACTAGAAGGACTACCTACATTGAACTCATTTTGAAACCGATACCGTTTTGTCATCTAAAGATTTTTGGTTTGAAAGAATGGTATCAAAGTTTCCTTTAGAGTTATTCCAAGTATTGACAACCTTTTGAAGGTCATCTTTTAATTTATCTTCTTGATGTGTTCAAGTAGGAAGTCCACTTTTCGATCAAAGTTTTGTTCTCTTTTTGCAATTTGATACTTTCAGCTTGCTGTCTATCAAGATCTTTGATCTTAGACATCAAGGTTGATTTCTCAGAGACAGCTAGTTCATGCTTCTTGGCAAGTTTTACATAGGCAGCTTTGAATTTTGAAAATTCTTCCAGCATATCCTTGTTAGCTTTGATGAGCTCTCCCTTTGATGGGTCATTGAACTCATCATCATCATCACTGTCATTTTGTTGAAATGGTAGTGACCTCAACGAATCATGTGGTGACTCCCGGCCATAAGGCATATGTTGGCTTCTTGGCAAAATCACGGAGTCATCCTCATCGATGTCGGTGTCACACCAAGTAGGTAGGTTGCTTTCATCAATGTCTTCACCACCATCCCTTTTTGTTTTTGAAATTTGGACTCGGGACGTTTCTTATAAAATTCATACTTTGGCTTAGGACATTGAGACGCAAAGTGGCCTGGTTTCCTACAATTAAAACAAACTAGCTCATTGTCCTTTTGGTGGTCTGCTGATTTATAAGGAGCAGAACTTTTCGGTTGAGCAGTTGTTTTATAAGGAACGGCAGTTTTGTGAGAAGGCGCCTATGTGATGATGATTTATTAAACCTTTTGAAACGTTGATATTTCTTTACAAACATAGCAAAGGCTTCGTCGAAAGAATATCATCATCTTCTTTGGATGTAGAAGGTGTTTCATCGGGTTTTGAACAGGAAGGTTCGATAGACATGGTGGTAAG
Organism: Platycodon grandiflorus; assembly: GCA_016624345.1. Lineage (NCBI taxonomy): Eukaryota > Viridiplantae > Streptophyta > Magnoliopsida > Asterales > Campanulaceae > Platycodon > Platycodon grandiflorus. The sequence goes on along the minus strand of CM028365.1, from coordinate 34,030,603 downwards.
GACAAGTTTTTAAAACTCTTTTCCATTTCTTGAGCTTGTTGGATCTCAAGCTCATAAAGCGAAAGACTAGCATAAAGGTTTCTAAGAGTCGGTTTGTTTAAATCTTTTGACTCTTTCATGGCGTAATTTTAACATGCCATAAAGCGCCTAGTGCATTTAGAAATCTCATGTTTATTTCTTTCTTTTCATACTTCTTTCCTAAAGAATAGCAAGAGTTGACTACCTCATAGAATCTGTCATAGGCGCTTCGTAGAGACTCTTTGGGATCCTTTTGAAGGAGTCAAACTTACGGATGCGGTATATAATTTGTTATTCTTTGTCTCACCATCACCTTCAAGATATTCAAGGATGGCTTCCCACATCTCCTTTTTGTGTTCGGGTTGATAATCTGGGTACGTGCTTATATCGACACGGCTAGTAATGATGTTGATGGCCTTTCCATCGAGCATCATTCTTTCGTCTTCATCATCCCACTCCTCTTCGGCTTTGGTACTTCGGGTTCGCGATTGCATCTACCGCGGCCAGTGTATTGGGCTTCATTGGAATTCTGGGTCCATCTGTGACACATTTCCATAAACGTTTGTCAATTGAATTCATATGTCTTTTGACTTTATCTTTCCAGATGTCAAAGTGAACTTCATCCAAGACAGGACAATGGTTCACGTTTGAAGTTTCCAACATTTGGTGAGCAGCCATGATCTTTAATCTCTCAAGAGGTTAATCTCGGAAAAACTAGTTTTCAAAGAGTTAAGCTCTGATACCAATTGTTAGGTCCAAGGTTGCTCAATATAGGCTAGAAGGGGGTTGAATAGCCTATATCCAATTTTAAAAATTGATTTGAAAAATCTTACTTCACTTAAGTTAGAAAAATTTAGCAGGCGGAAGTCTTGTGAAGTATAGGACAAGTTGGAAATGGCTGATCTTCACAGAATAAGATCAGCAGTTCTCAACAGTTTTGGAAATCGGAAATATAAGCAACACAAATAATTCACAATCACACACAAGTAGACAGTATTTAATATGGTTCACACTTATGAATAAGTGCTACGTCCACAACCAAAGTGGTCAACTTTGGATTTGAAAATCGTGTACTAAGTTTATCCACTAGATATTTTACAAACTAAATCTCTAATGGATTGTGTACAAAAATTTTGTTGACCAAGTGTTTGTGTGGGAGAATTGATATCAATAAGATACAATTCTCGTGAGCTATGAATGCTAGGTGTTGCAATCAATGAAGAGCTTTAATGGACTAGCGTCTAAGTGTGAAGCTCTTCAAAGACTAAGTACGATAGGATGTTTAAGCTTTTAAGAACTTGAAGAAGATGAAGATTCGTAGATGAGGTTGTTGAAGAGTGTTGAATGCAGCAATGAAGTCTCCTTTTATATGCGGAGTGACCTTGGAGCCGTTGGAGATCTTCATGAGTTGCTCAATTTGAATTCAAGAGCATTTAATGCTCTAATGGTGTTGTTGAGCTCGATAGGCGGTTACGCAAGTTCGATCGTCATCGACATTTTGCCAAAAATGGGTAGGCGTGCTTGCGGCGAATGTCCTTTTCGAATTGTATGCCAAGAATGGAAAGCTTCATTGAATGCGTTTTGCAGTTAACGTTGTATCGCAATTAATGAGATCTTTGAGTTAGGACATATCTTGAGATGACTATCGGACGTTCTTGGAGTTCTTCAACTTTGAGATAGAGCTTGGCTTGTGCGAGCTTGTCCGATATCAAAGTAAGGCTGCTGAATTAAATTTTGCCTATTTGCGCAGAGGACATCCGATGTCCTATAGGCTATCTTCTTCAAGACTTATACAATTAGCAACACTAAGCTATTCAAGCTATGCCTAAGTACAAGTTGCCACACTAACGAACACGCGGCCCATTAGTCACCTTGTCTTAGACTTTTAGGTTATGGATTCAAGCAAATCTAATCTAAAATACAACACTAACAATACATAACCCTTTTAGCCACTTGTGAAACATGCGTTGTAATAGGAACAAGCAAATCAATGTGTTAGAATATGCAAACATATATATCAGCTGTTTCATAAGCATATTACTTGCACAACAGATAATTATAAAATAACAATCTAAATACAAGTTTTTAAACTCCGCAACTAAGGCCTCAATACGCTGGATCATATAACCTGCAAGCTAAGGAAAACAAAGGCGTGGGATGAGGCTCAGTAAGTTATGAATGCAGCAATATGGCATGGTAAAATGCACATTGATATACTAGGATAATACACAGGTGATAACACATAAGGGCAACTAACCCAATACCAACGAGAGGCTCAGTAGCCGCTAACCATCTCATACCAATAGGAGGCCACGACAAACATTCGCTTGTATAGGAAGCGCAGAAATCACATAAGCCACGTAGCACGGTGATGCTCATATAAGCTCAATGTAAATAAATCAAATATGAAAGGATATAATCTCTATCGACGATCTTTGCGTTGTTCCTATAATACACGAGAAAATAAATGTGCCTCGATACTCGTGTGTGATGAATCGACGTCCCCGATCCCATCGGGTTCCACTAGCTAGTAAACCAAAGTCATGCATATTGTTATAATATTGGGGTTACATCTCAACTGTGGCCAACAGAGGAGGGTATGTTCAATCCGGTACGACAACCCATAGCGATTACGAAACAGATTTATAAATACTATACGTCGACCCACCATGACTCTACCTAGAATGCCTACTAGACTTAATGTAATGCACAAGTAAATATTTACTTGTCATTCTCAACAAATCAAAATGTGTTCTCTTGAATCATAACTTAACCAAAACCAATCATGATATGTTCTATTGAATCACATGCCAAATCAACTCAATGTGCTTGTAAATACTAAGCACACAATCAATCATTAAAGTAGGATGATTGTTCTATCACATACTAGAACAATCACATCTTATTTGTAATCACTGAACATATAACCAAAACATGACAATAAGAAAAGTACGGCTATTGTACAACTCAACTATCGAATAGTGTCTGCAATAGCTGGACACATACATAACCACAAGCGTAGGGTATTCCTGCCTTATAAACAACTATCAAACGGTGTCCACAAGGTGGAACCTATACGTCACAAGGATAGGCTATTCATTTGTAATCCCAAAATAAAGTAACATGTTCATCACATGCACACAAACTCATAACTCCACATAGGTACACCTACCTGTACTTACAACCATTAATTAATGCGTAACAATTATTCTAAACTTAGGATATCTAAGTATCCTATATTCACAAAATACAGTCCATCTCATGCATATCTATCCCTTATCGTTTTCATCGTGTACTATGTATATGACAACTATAATACCTTGGATCCTTCTATGTTTGATATGTTTATCTTAATGTGTTGTTACCATATTAGACATATTTGTTAGGTTTATTTGAATATCATGTTGATTGATTTATACATTGATTTCATGTGTTTTATATGCTTTGGTTTGTGATTTAATTCTTGTAATCATTTGTACTTGTAATGCGTTGCAATCTTAGCCTTGTTACATGTGGTTTTGATTGACTTTCAAATGTGTTTTGAACTTGGTTAGGGGTTGAGATTATCTTAGGGTCACTTAAGATCACTTTGGAAACATTTTAGACACTTTTGGAGGAGTCCAAGTTGCGCCCTAGCGAGCTTAGGCTTGCCCTAGCGAGCATTTGGCTGAAGTTTGCATAAATCAGACATGGAGATTTAGCTAGTCATGCACCTTAGCACGTCCCAACGCTCGCCCTAGCGAAGTAACGCGCATTAACGCATAGAGGCCGCAGCCTAGCACCCCTCCTGTACCAACATTATGTGATTTTCTTATTTGTTGACTATTTGACCCATTTCCTTGGCCCTCCTTGAGACACATCCTACGAATTATAGACTAGATATTTCCTTTACATTAGACCCCAAGAGAGACCCTAACACTCTCCATTTTCATCTCTTTCCTCCATGAAAGCTTGAGAGAGTGTGTGTGTGTAGAGATATAGTAAGATTAGTTTGTGTTCTTCATCTCTCCAAGATCTAACCAACTGATTTTCGATCCGAGACCACCGTTGTGTTGGGATTAAGTAGGAGAACAACTTGGGATGCTTTGATTGTGTTTTTGGTTTTCAGTAAGTTACTAAACTTGCTTTTGTATGCTTTAGGCTTTGTTGCATGCTAGTTTAGAAATACACATGCTAGACTTGTTGGAAATAATATTTTCATGTCTAATTGCTATGATGATATGTGAAAGCTATACTTGTGATATTTCCTTGATATGAAATGGGTTGTTTGTATTATTGTTTTAAGGTCAACCTTAGAATTGAATTAAAGAGATAATTTGAGACTTTAATTGGGGTAATTTTGCTTGTAGTAATTATACCCAAATTTTATGACTTGTAGTAATGACTCGACGTAGTTAATTTTATGGAAGAATTAAATACACCAAATAACATGTTAAAACCCTACGAAAATTTTAGTTCGTTTGATTAGGATTTCTAACCTTCGAACATTTGGTTAATTGTATGAACTAGCACTTGTGAATTAATGACTTGTAATGTAGCTCTAATGTGGTTGTTTATGTTCTAGCAATTATATGATGGATGATAATATCGTTGGTAGAATTATATAATCTGCTTGACATTGATCGGGTTCACTACTTTTGAACTCGGTGTTAATTTGCATACGACGAGTAAATATCTACTTGTGCATTGCATTAAGTCCAGCTGGCATCCTTGGTTGAATCAAGGTAGGACGACGCATAGTCTTTATGAATCAATTTCCGTAATCACTATGGATCGCTGTACCGGAGTTCACACACCCCTCATTTGTTGGCCCCAGATGGGATGTAGCCCCATTGCTATAGCAATATACATTACTTTGGTTAGCTAGTAGAACCTGATGAATTTTGTCGGGGGACCCAATAGATTTTGTCAAAAACATCAATACATCACACACGAGTATTGAGGCACATTTGTTTTGTCGTGTATTGCAGGAGCAACGCGGAGATGGTGAAATTGAAATGATAACCTTTTTTATGTGGTATATTTACGTTGCACCTATATGAACATCACTGTGCTACGTGGCTTATGTGACATGTATACTTGTGATGATTATACATGTTCAATTTGGTCTATCAATGTTATTAACATATTATTTTTATCTCTTGTGTATTGTGCCATACCATGTAGTTGCATTTAGTAACTTATTGAGTTTCGACTCACCCCGTTTGTTGTTTAATTGTTTTCCTCGGATTCGAGCCAGTCAGGCAGTTTGCGGTGAGGTTAATGATATCACGATCAGTTTGCGGGTGGTCTTTTTGGTTTAGTAGCTCGTGAAACTTGTCTATAGTTGTAGTTATTTTCTTTTTGGGTGGTATTGTCTTATGTTGTAGAATGATTATTCTTTTGGAAGCCAATATGTCTATGTCGTGCTCATGCATATAGTTTTAGTAGTAATTCAGTTTCTTTCCCAAGCATGTTTTAGCTCATGGTTTATATTTGTTCTCCGGCATGTTGTAGCTGTTGAGGTTATTGTTGCTTGTTTTCCCGAGTTACAGACTCGTGGTTGTGTTAGTTGGGTTCCGGCAATAGTGTCGCTGATGACTTATTTTTATTATCGTCGGTTTGTTTGTTCGTTTGGCTTGCCAACCTTGGGGTTTCGTGTTGGAATCTGGGTCAGGGCGTCACAATAACTCATTACAAGTCACATCATTCGTATTGGAATGATAACCAAAGTATGTCACTAATACCTAAGATACAACGAACTCGTCGCCCGACGATTGAGACTGTACGTCTCACTACTAACGTCACGAACTAAGGGACTTGATTAATCGATAACTCATATGAAAAGGCAAGTATACATACCATTAACCCTTGTTTATACAAAAAACCTACTTCAATTATTCAACATAACTTGTAGTCAACTAATATTTGACTAAGTCAACCAACATCAAAGCTCTACTGAGTCATAATCTATCAATTCGTCATCCCACATCGTAGGAGACTATTATACGTCATATAGAGATTTATTCTAGCCATTATTCAACTTCGTAGAGTCGATTATTCCCATAAATAAATTCCTCACATTATCAGACGTTTGTCCATTACGTCCTATTCGACTCCGCCAGAGTCAGTCACGACTAGTATATAACTCGTATAGTGTTCAATATAATTTACTATCTCCTGTCGACTCCACTAGAGTCATTACCAATTTTCGAAACATCGGGACGAACGATAGTATCGTCCCTAATTAACTACATCAATCACAATAATCCATATTTGGTGTGTTTACCACCCATAGAAATCTCGCAAGTTCATCGCGAGTAACAACTTACTAATACTTGATGTTTAACAAGAACAACAACAACAATTAGACATCAACGAGTCTCTAATTCTTAGAGACTAACAACAACAATACCAACAACAACAACATTTATCCAACACCGCGCAGAAGTACCATTAAATTAACCAAATATTTTACTCAAGCCCAAATATTAGGAATCTTACATACCCAGAAACTAGACATTCCAAAATACATTTTACGACTTTGAATCAGTGCAATCAAACTTATATTCATTAAGATTTAGCCACTTAAAGTTGGAACTAGTACCTATAATTTCAAGCAGCAGATTACTCTGCCCAGCGACAATACGCAGCCTAACTGAGGTACTTCCTGACCTCGAAATTTAATGAAATTTTACAGGGAGCTACCTAACATCATGATCCATAACATATCCAAAAATTAAAAAATTCCCAAGCGGAGATTTGCTATAGAAATTTCACGAAAATGCCTTAAATATCAAGTAGTATATTTCTACTTTACAATCATGAAAATAACATGAAAATTCTTCACCATTATCACGAAAAAAGAAGAAGAAGGAAAGAAAGAAGGAAAAAGTAACTTACTATCTACCAAAATTCATCCACACGTCAATCCCAAGCTCGATCCAAGCCTGAATCAAGCCTTGCCCTCTTCCAAATTCACTTTCGCTCTCTAAAACGTGGGGTAAGAAGATGGGTCCATGAATCACCAAGAGATTGGGGCATCTCTTCAGCTAGAAACATTCCCTCGTTCTCTACGCTGGTGAAGAAGGATCGTCGATCCGACTTCGGATGCTTAAGATATGATGATTTCTCTCTCTACTCGTTCTCTTCTTTTACTCTCTCTCTTTCTCATGTTTTCTGGAAATGGAGATGTCAATGAGACTACTCTTAACTCTAAAGTTCTTGCCATGGTTAATATGTGGTTTAAATTCGGTCAAACGGAACAAAGAGTCAAAAAAAAATGGAGTGGTCAAAAGTTGGAACAAGGCAGATTTTCAGTCAACTTTAACGACTTGTATGGAATGATCTATTGGTCCAAAAATTACAAATAAGATGTGGTTAGAAAGCCCATGAAGTCTAGTTTACACAAAAATTCGAGTTTTCTACACCAAGTTATGGCAAAATAACTACAAGCTATTCGGATGGGCAGAATTCTGAGTTTAAGCATATATCCATGCTTTTGTGTGTAACTTTTTCCAAACTCAAAGTGGTTTAAAGCACAACTATAAAAGTAATTAAACTTATTCAAAGTATCCATGAGTGAAATAGGATGAAAATGGGAACGATGTCTCATACCCCCTCCTCCTTAAAAAGAATTTTCCTCGAATTCATGGATTAGACATCTACGGGTGAAATCACACATCACATCAAGGTTTTACCAAAGCACACACCAAGGAAACCAACATCAATAGCGAGTTGAAATCTTATGGATAAGATGAATCATTTTGAATTAGAGATCATCGATCTCATTTAAGGCTCGCACACACGATTCGTCACAAATAGGTGTGATTTCGAGACATAAGCAATCTTGAGGTTCCATTGTGAGACAACTACCGTCTCTAGTCAAGTTCAACACTAGAGCACATATCGTAGATTTGTGCTAACTCATCACTAAAACATCCCAATGCCACGCTTTCGTGGCACAAAACACATTTCCCACTATCCGTGGTACAACACTCAACAATAGTCATGAAAAATCCCGCGATTAACTAGGTTTGACTTTATACGACCCTTAGGTACACAAGTGATGTGAATTCGCCCGGTTATTCGGGGTGAATTTGTTCCATGACCGATTCGAAGATTGCGCACCCAACGAAAGATGCGGATTATGAACTCGAACCTCCAAAATGGAAAAAAAACGCAGTAGCTTATGAAGGAATAACAGAACATAATTTGATAGGGAGTCTCCCTCGACCCGCTAGTCGTGATTGACTAGGAACCTTAGGTTGCGATTGAGAACCGTTGATGTGATTGTCAACGACCCACGAACCACGGAACACCACAATCTCTCGACTCGTTGAGATTGATAAGTTCAAAGGGTGGTCTCTAATCCAAGAAACCAGAATAATCTCATAAACTCTTAAGTTATGAAGAAAAGAGATGAAAATCTCATGTAATTTACATAAAAATTGATCCAAAGCTATTTACAAAATGAAAGAACAAAACTATTTATACCCCTCCCAGTTCCAGACACGAATATACCCAGCAAGATAGCTAAATTCGTGTTAGAAACCCAAAAAAAAGGTCAAAAAGTCCAAAGGTCGCAGAAGGTGCGCTAGGGCGCTCACCTAGGCTGAAGTTGCAATTCTGAAAGTCTGAAATTTTAAACTTCAGGGAGTCATCGCGCTAGGGAGGGACCTTGGGTACGCTGGGGCGTGGGATCATCCGCTAGTGTAACGCCCGCCCCATTTGCATTATTTGCATTCGTTCTATGTTATGTCCTTTATATTAACCTCGTCATTTCATGTGCAAATGTCATTCATATGTGCTTGCAATTGAGATTGTTATACACTTTTTAAGTGTATGAATATGTGTTAGAAGTTTCATTATCATTGCATTTGATTTGGTATGTTACTTGTTTACTTTGGTTTTGGGACTTTTCAGAGGACTTTACTTAGTGTTTTGACTTCACTTAAGTGTTAGAACCATCATGGAACCTTTGGGAATCATTTTGGGACTTTTCTAGACCATATTTCATGATTTAGGATGCACTGGAGTTTGGGCGAAGCGCAAAAGGCAAAAGTCAAGTTTGAAAGGGAGGCGGGCGCCTAGGCTGGCACCTAGGTGGGCATCTAGGCGGCCGCGCCTTGTCCAGATTGCTGCCCCTGTTTTTCCTGCTTTGTAAAACTTGACAGATTTGCCCCTTGACCCAACTTAAATGTACCTTGACTGTTTGACCCGTCTTTTTACACCTAAAACACCTAAGAATGACCCACACTATCACCATTTCTCTTCTCCCTTCATCCATGGTATGTAAGAGAGTTTGTGTGAGAGAAACATAGTGAGATTAGTGTGTGTGTGTTCATTTCCCTCTTCATCCAACCATAGTTTCTTGCATGCAACACCACTACTTGGTTGCTAAAGACTTGGGAAATCCATTGCTAAGCTTGGATTGTGAATTCATTGGGTAGATATTCTTGTTGAGGTAAGCTACTATCCCTTGTTCTTCCTCAATTATAAGTTGTTATACATGTTAGACTTGTTAGTTGGTGATATATGTTAGAAATCATCAATTTTGAGTATGTTTGATTATGTTGACTTTTCAAATTTGTGGTTGACATTTTGGTTGTGTTTGGAGACTCATGTTTACATGTTAGAATTGTGAAATATGGTTAGTAATTGTTATGTTTACGATATGATTAATTCGCGTAAACTCGAACTCATTAGAAACCGAAAATGACTCTAACGGAGTTCGTTAGGATTTCATAATCTACGAGACCACGCGTGTGATTTGGGAATTCTTGAATGATTCGAGTGATTCGTTAGAATATTTGGTTACACCGGTTGTGTGTTTGATATTACGTAAATTGTTGTAATTGTTGTAAGTTGGTTAATTGTGATGTGAGATTATTATAACTCACTTGTGACATTCATATCATTGTCAAATGTTGTTGTTGTGGTATACTCCCTACTTTGGAGTATGACCTTTTATATTTAAATGTCGAGTAAACATCTACTTGTGCATTTAGTTAAGTCCATGGCATATTTGTTGGCGGTGTATTGACGATCGATTATTGCGGGAGCTGGGGCTACGTAATAGCCGAAGGCCAATACATCGGGCCTCGCCCTACCGTTGGCCACGGTAGGGGTATATCGCCATTTGTTGTACGAAATAAACGCAACCATGGTAAGCTATATCCGTGGTAGATTCTTGGGTTGTAGGGACCGAGATCACCCGTCGACGTGAATACAGAAGATGGTTCACATGTGTTTTGGTTATTGGTTTTCTTGTTCGAGCACGTCAACAACGGCTCTACATTTGGTATATTATTGGTTGGTTGGTTGGAAGTATTGGTTTGGTCGGAAGTGTACCTCGACGCCGTATCCCTTTTAATGTGTTTACTTATAGCTCTTTTGTGCTTTCTATATGAACGAATGTTGGTCATGGTTTCCAACCGGTATGGGACGGTTGGCGATCGTCGAGCCTCTCGTGTAGTATGGGGTTGTTTGGCTACGTGCAATACATGTTACTTCAGTTGGTATTGAATTGATATTGTGATGACATGAATACTTGTTATATTTATTGTCTTGCATCTAGCATGCCATATTGTTGCATTAGTAGCTTATTGAGTTTTCCACTCACCCCGTTTGTTTTCATTTGTTTTCCTTAGATCAAGCGCGGCGAGAATCCTTAGTGTTCGAGTTCGGGTCCGTTGGACGACATCTTTTGGTAGTGCACCTTGTGCCTAAGTATTTTCTTTTGGTGAGGCCGAGGTGTACTTGTTATTTAAACAATGTATTTGTTGGGTAGTTGTCTTGATTGTTATGTGATATATTCTTTTGTTGTGCGGCATGGTTGCCGTTCGTTGTACATATTGTTAACTTTTATTCCGCGTACTCGATATAGTTTATATATGTACCGAGCATGTTAGCTCGAGTTTACTGTTGCTAGCTAACGTGTTGTTTCTCCGGCTTGTTTCGCCGTCGAGGTTTAGTATTGTTTAAAGGATTTTGTTGTTTAAAGAAAACTTGCACGTGCATTACAGGGTTTTCTCATGACTTTGTATTCTTTTAAATTGAATTTTTGAAATGTTATTTTCATGTTTTCCGCATTGTCTCGCGGTTCGAACGGGATTCACATCGGATCTCGGGTCGGGTCGCGACAGTTGGTATCAGAGCATAAGTTAGCTAGCCGGGAGAGAATCTTTGGCTTAGGAAGGTTGGTTGTGTGTTTAAGTCGTTAACATCGAGTGTTTATTGCAGGTGTTTCATCATGGTTGAGACGAGACATGGTACTAGTACTGAGGATGGTGGCTCGAGTGGAGCCGGGATTACTTCGACGGAATAGGGAAATACCCCGCCACCCACACAGCCTAGAGTTCAACCTACGGGACAACCGGGGGTACAGCCTGAGGTGCCGGGTAATCCGAATGAGGGGATTGTGAATATGATGCAAGGGTTCATGCAGTCGATGATGGAGATGAACAGGCAGAATATAGAGTTGCAGAGACAGACAATGGCAGGATTGGGACAGGCAGGAGGTCATAGGGTGGCCCAACCAGCTGGGGGCAATGGGGATTATGATCGGAGATTAGGAAGATTTTTGAAGATGAAACCAAGGAGCTATGACGGGGAGCCGGATTCGATGAAAGCGGAGAGATGGATAGAGTCGATTGAGAAGATCTTTGCGGGATTGCATGCCGGTGACAAGATTAAATTTGCGGCTTTTAGTTGGAGGATTCGAGCACCGGTGGCGAGTACTTGAGGCGAGTTGGGTGCGGGAAGGTGTGGAACGAACTTGGGAACTATTTCTCGCGATAATTCGGAACCATTTTGTCCCCGACGTGGTACATGCAAAGAAGGAGGTAGAGTTTCGAGTCTTGAGCGAGGATCGTTGACGGTAGGACGATACTGCGAGGTTCACGGCATTGACACGGTATTGTTCACACTTGATTGACGGAAAAAGAAGGTCTACGGTATGTAAAGGGGTTGAGGATGGAGTATAGAAAGCAACTATTACCGCTTGATCTACCGAGTTACCAAAGCGCGGTGGATAAAGCATACAAAATTGAACATGACATCGAGGAGCACGGGGTAAGCCAGGTAACGGGGATGGTAATCGCATTCGCAAGCAAAATTGGAAGAGGCAATACGGGTGGGACTTCCGCGGGAAGAATGTGAGTCGACCGAGGCCAAGGACGCGTGAGTCGAGGTTCAGCTGTAATTTCGCAAGAAAAGGGCACTCGGAAGAGAGGTGTTGGATGAAACAAGGGAGATGCTTATTATGTGGTGATGACAAGCATTTCAAAAGGACTGTTCAAGGAATAGGGGTTTCCCTCAGGGTGGTGCACGCAGAACACGAGGGTAAAAGGAACAACGACGGTCGGCCGAGAGTCCGGGTCGAGTGTTCGCCTTAGATCGAGGGGTGTTCCCGACGCTCCCAACGTGATAGGAGGTACTTTGTTTGTCTCGAGAGAGCGAGCTCAAGTTCTTATGGATCCGGGGTCATCGCATTCCTACATTGCATCTCACTTTGCATGCCACTTGCATTCTATGCACGAATTGTTGTCTTATGTGTTAGAGGTGTCTACTCCGATGGGAGAGTGCCTAGTTGCTTCTAATGTTCATCGTGCATGTGAAGTTGTTATTGATGATCATGTTTTGATCGCGGATTTGGTAGTCTTGCCTATCCCGATTTTGATGTTATTTTGGGCATGGATTGGTTGCACACTCATCATGCCATAGTTGATTGTCGTAAGAAAATTGTCACATTTGAATTGCCTCATATGCCTCCGTTTATGTTTGAGGGTGATAAATGCATGGGTGGTATTCGTATGATATCGGCTTTGAAAGCCCGAAAATTGTTGTCACATGGGTGTAGGGTATTTAGCATGTGTGGTTGATAAGTCTAAGAAAGTTGTTATGTTGGAGGATGTTCCAATTGTACGTGAATTTCGGATGTGTTTTCATCGAGTATGACTTGCCTCCGGATAGAGTTGGAATTTTGTGTTGAATTGTTGCAGTACCGCTCCAATGTCAAAGGCACCGTATCGTATGGCACCGGCAGAATTGAAGGAGTTAAAGGTACAGTTGGAGGAGTTGTTGAATTGGGGTTTCATTAGGCCGAGTGTATCGCCGTGGGGTGCACCGGTGTTGTTTGTAAGGAAGAAAGATGGATCCTTGAGATTGTGTATTGACTACTGGGAGTTGAATCGGTACCCATTAAAAACAAATATCCCCGCCACACATTGATGATTTGTTTGATCAACTACGTGGCTCGGTTGTGTACTCAAAATTTGATCTTGAAGTGGTTACCATCAACCGAAGGTTAGGCGGAGGATATACCGAAGACGGCATTTCGAACTCGATACGGGCACTTCGAGTTTGTTGTGATGCCATTTGGGTTGACAAATGCACCGGCTGTGTTCATGGATTTGATGAATAAGATATTTCTGCCCTATCTAGATTGTTTCGTGGTGGTGTTTATTGATGATATTCTTGTGTACTCCAAATCTCGGGAGGAGCACGAGAAACATTTGAGGATTGTGTTGTCGGTGTTGAGAGAAAAGAAGTAATATGCGAAATTCAGCAAGTGTGCATTTTGGCTCGAGGAGATCTCGTTTTTAGGCCATGTTGTTTCGGGAGATGGTATTTCGGTGGATCCACTTAAGATCGAGGCAGTGGTGAAATGGAAGAGACCCGAGTCGGTAACGGAAATTCGAAGCTTTTTGGGTTTGGCGGGTTATTATCGGAGGTTTAATGAAGGGTTTTCAAAGATTGCGACTCCAATGACTAACTTGACACAAAAGAATAAACCTTTTGTGTGGGATGACAAATGCGAGGCGAGTTTCCAAAAGCTGAAGAGGAGATTGACTACAGCTCCAATCTTGGCACTACTGAACGGACAGGATGGGTTGGTGATATACAGTGATGCGTCAAAAGAGGGTTTGGGTTGTGTTTTGATGCAGAACGGGAGAGTGATTGAGTATGCTTCTCGGAAGTTGACCCCATTTGAACAGAATTATCCGACCCACGACATTGAGTTGGCTGCGATCATCTTTGCTTTGCACAAGTGGAAACACTATCTTTACAGGGCTAAGTTCGAAGTGTTCACCGACCACAAGAGCCTCAGGTACATATTTTCCCAAAAGGAGTTGAACAAAAGACAGCGAAAATGGATAGAACGACTTAAGGATCATGATTGCACTATCTTGTATCATCATCCGGGGAAAGCTAACGTAGTAGCGGATGCACTCAGCCGAAAGGCGTACATGTCTTGCTTGATGACCCGTGAATGGAAGATGCTTGAGGATGTTCGAGATTGGAGTCCATGTAGATTGAGACAGGGAGTAATCTTTGCGAACCTTCGGGCTACGCCGGCATTGATTCAAAGGATTAAAGGGACACAAGAGGACGACCCGGAATTGAAGGCGTTGATTGATGGGTTGAATGATGGAAAGACGACAGATTTTGCAAAGAACAATGAGGGGATCCTTGTGTTTCGAAACAAAATTTGTGTACCGGCGATAGATGAAGTGAAGAGACAAGTATTAGAGGAGGCTCACAAGTCTAGATACATGATTCATCCGGGGAGTACTAAGATGTATCGAGACTTGAAGAAGAATTTTTGGTGGAGTGGTATGAAGAGAGAAGTGGCTGAGTTTGTATCGAGATGCTTGACATGTCAACGAGTAAAGCGGAACATCAACGACCAAGGCTTGTTACAACCATTGGAGATTCGAGTGGAAATGGGAGAACATAGCAATGGATTTTGTGACAGGTTGCCAAAGACTCGTAGGGTCACGATGCGGTTTGGGTGATTATTGACAGTTGACCAAGTCGGCACATTTCCTTCCGATTGCGATGACTTACCCGATGGATAGACTTGCTACCTTGTACATACAGAGATCGTGAGGTTACATGGGGTGCCAATTAGCATAGTTTGGATCGAGATCCACGGTTCACTTCGCGATTTTGGCGGTCACTACAGATGCTTTGGGTGCAGTTAACTCTTAGCACGGCTTTTCACCCACGACAGACGGACAATCGGAGAGGACCATACAAATACTTGAGGACATGTTGCGAGCTTGTTCGATGGATTTCAAAGGAGTTTGAGATTCACACATACCATTAATAGAGTTCGCGTACAACAACCTACGTCGACCATTGAGATGGCTCCTTATGAAGCTGTATGGAAGAAAGTGTCGCTCTCCAATTTGTTGGGATAAAGTCGGTGAAGCAAAATTGTGGGGTCCCGACATGGTTCACGAATCGGTCGAGAGTGTGAAGCTCATTCGGGAAAGGTTGAAAATGGCTCGAGTCGGCAAAAGAGTTATGCGGATCATCGGCGGAAGGACCTTGAATTCGAGGTAGGTGATCATGTGTTTTTGAAGGTTTCAATTGGAGTCAAGAGAAGGGAAATTAACTCCAAGGTGCATTGGCCGTTTGAGATTTTAGAAAGGGTTGGGAAGTTGGCCTATAGACTTGCCCTACCACCATCGATGTCGGGCGTTCATGCGGTGTTCCACGTATCCATGTTGAGGAAGTACTTATCGGATGCATTGCACATTTTGGAGTATGAGCCGGTAGACTTGACACCCGATCTATCCTATGTTGAGCAGCCCGTGAGGATACTCGACACAAAAGAACAAGTGTTGAGGTCGAAGTCTATTTCCCTTGTGAAAGTCTTATGGAGAAGTCATAACATTGAGGAGGCCACTTGGGAATTAGAACAGGAGATGCGAGAAAAGTACCCTTCGTTATTTGTTGAGATTGGTAAGTAAATTTGCGGACGAATTTATTCTAAGGGGGTGAGGGTGTAACGCCCGCGCCATTTGCATCATTTGCATTCGTTCTATGTTATGTCCTTTATATTAACGTCGTCATTTCATGTGCAAATGTCATTCATATGTGCTTGCAATTGAGATTGTTATACACTTTTTAAGTGTATGAATATGTGTTAGAAGTTTCATTATCATTGCATTTGATTTGGTATGTTACTTGTTTACTTTGGTTTTGGGACTTTTCGGAGGACTTTGCTTAGTGTTTTGACTTCACTTAAGTGTTAGAACCATCATGGAACCTTTGGGCATCATTTTGGGACTTTTCTAGACCATATTTCATGATTTAGGATGCAGGAGTTTGGGCGGCTCAAAAGGCGAAAGTGAAGTTTGGTGGGGGGGCGGGCGCCTAGGCGGCGCCTAGGCGGCCGCACCTTGTCCAGATTGCTGCCCCTGTTTTTCCTGCTTTGCAAAACTTGACAGATTTGCCCCTTGACCCAACTTAAACGTACCTTGACTGTTTGACCCAACTTTTTACACCTAAAACACCTAAGAATGACCCACACTATCACCATTTCTCTTCTCCCTTCATCCATGGTATGTAAGAGAGTTTGTGAGAGAGAAACATAGTGAGATTAGTGTGTGTGTTTATTTCCCTCTTCATCCAAACATAGTTTCTTGCATGCAACACCACTACTTGGTTGCTAAAGACTTGGGGAATCCATTGCTAAGCTTGGATTGTGAATTCATTGGGTAGATTTTCTTGTTGAGGTAAGCTACTATCCCTTGTTCTTCCTCAATTATAAGTTGTTATACATGTTAGACTTGTTAGTTGGTGATATATGTTAGAAATCATCAATTTTGAGTATGTTTGACTATGTTGACTTTTCAAATTCGTGGTTGACATTTTGGTTGTGTTTGGAGACTCATGTTTACATGTTAGAATTGTGAAATATGGTTAGTAATTGTTAAGTTTACGATATGATTAATTCGCGTAAACTCAAACTCATTAGAAACCGAAAATGACTCTAACGGAGTTCGTTTGGATTTCATAATCTATGAGACCACGGGTGTGATTTGGGAATTCTTGAATGATTCGAGTGATTCGTTAGAATATTTGGTTACACCGGTTGTGTGTTTGATATTACGTAAATTGTTATAATTGTTGTAAGTTGGTTAATTGTGATGTGAGATTATTATAACTCACTTGTGACATTCATATCATTGTCAAATGTTGTTGTTGTGGTATACTCCCTACTTTGGAGTATGACCTTTTATATTTAAATGCCGAGTAAACATCTACTTGTGCATTTAGTTAAGTCCATGGCATATTTGTTGGCGGTGTATTGACGCTCGATTATTGCGGGAGCTGGGGCTACGTAATAGCCGAAGGCCAATACATCGGGCCTCGCCCTACCGTTGGCCACGGTAGGGGTATAACGCCATTTGTTGTACGGAATAAACGCAACCATGGTAAGCTATATCCGTGGTAGATTCTTGGGTTGTAGGGACCGAGATCACCCGTCGACGTGAATACAGAAGATGGTTCACATGTGTTTTGGTTATTGGTTTTCTTGTTCGAGCACGTCAACAACGACTCTACATTTGGTATATTATTGGTTGGTTGGTTGGAAGTATTGGTTTGGTCGGAGGTGTACCTCGACGCCGTATCCCTTTTAATGTGTTTACTTATAGCTCTTATGTGCTTCCTATATGAACGAATGTTGGTCATGGTTTCCAACCGATATGGGACGGTTGGCGATCGTCGAGCCTCTCGTGTAGTATGGGGTTGTTTGGCTACGTGCAATACATGTTACTTCAGTTGGTATTGAATTGATATTGTGATGACATGAATACTTGTTATATTTATTGTCTTGCATCTAGCATGCCATATTGTTTCATTAGTAGCTTATTGAGTTTTCAACTCACCCCGTTTGTTTTCATTTGTTTTCCTTAGATCAAGCGCCGGCGAGGAATCCTTAGTGTTCGAGTTCGGGTCCGTTGGACGACATCTTTTGGTAGTGCACCTTGTGCCTACGTATTTTCTTTTGGTGAGGCCGAGGGTGTACTTGTTATTTAAACAATGTATTTGTTGGGTATTTGTCTTGATTGTTATGTGATATATTCTTTTGTTGTGCCGGCATGGTTGCCGTGCTGTTGTACATATTGTTAACTTTTATTCCGCGTACTCTGATATAGTTTATATATGTACCGAGCATGTTAGCTCGAGTTTGTTGTTGCTAGCTAACGTGTTGTTTCTCCGGCTTGTTTCGCCGTCGAGGTTTAGTATTGTTTAAAGGATTTTGTTGTTTAAAGAAAACTTGTACGTGCATTACAGGTTTTCTCATGACTTTGCATTCTTTTAAATGGAATTTTTGAGATGCTATTTTCATGTTTTCCGCATTGTCTCGCGGTTCGAACGGGATTCACATCGGATCTCGGGTCGGGTCGCGGCCTAGGGGCGGGCGCTAGGGTGCACTAACTTGCTGAAGTTTCAAGCTTGAAATTCTGATTTTCATCATAGTGATGGGAAGGTGCGCGCTAGGGCACGACTTATGCGCACTGGGGTGCGCGGGAAGATTCCTCAATCTCTCCAATTGTGCACACGATCCTCCTTTGATGCTCTAGATCATCCGCGGTATTGATTTGGCCTCTAATTTCTCCCACAAGCAACATCAAAGCCTCTTGGACCCATTTGGTACGTGCCCGAGTCATTTGTCCACCCAAAATGTTCAATGGTTCAGCTTGAGTCTCATCATTCCTGTCGCGACCCGACCCGAAATCCGATGTGGAATCTCGTTCGTTGCGCGATGACGAGAACACAAAAAATAGCATTCCAAAAACTCCTTTTAAAAGGAATGCAAAGTCATGTGAAAATCCTGTAATGCACGTGCAAGTTTTCTTTAAAAACAACAAGATCTTTAAAACAAAACCAAACCTCAATAGCGAAACAACAAGCCGGAGAAACAAAACATTAGCTAGCCACAAATACCACGAGCTAACAGGCTCGGTACATATAGAAACTATTTCAAAGTGCGCGGAAATGAAAGTTAATATATACAAGAGCACGGCAACCATGCCGGCACAACAAAAGAATAAAAAAAGTAAGAAGCGAGACAACTACCCAACAATACATTGTTGATATAACATGTACACCCTCGGCCTCACTAAAAAAAAATACAAGGCACAAGGTGCAACTACCAAAAGAACGGACGAGCAGCTGGAACTGAACCTGAGCAAACTAAGGATTCCTCGCCGGCCCTTGATCTAAGTAAACAAATAAACACGAAATGGGGTGAGTCGAAACTCAATAAGCTACTAATGCGACAATATGGCATGCTAGATGCAAGACAGTAATTATAACAAGTATTCATGCCATCACAACTGTGACGACCCGAGTCCGGGGTTCGATGTTGAACCCCAGCTCAGTGCGCCAAACTAACAAGAACAACCGAAGAGAGCGAGTTACAAAAGCTCGAAACCAAAACCAAAGCAGCGGAATAACAAATGAACTTGAGCCTCAAAGCTCGATTAACAAAATTCCAACAACATAAAAATAACCTCCACGGCTAAACAATACGGAGAACAACACTAAAGATAAACCCAATAATTAAAACCTCGACGGCTTAATACACGAGGAGAGACAATAATACTTAAATACCACGAGTCGAATCCAAAATAATATAGTACGACAACCGGCGCGACTACACTAGTCGGCACCAAAATACAACTCTAACGAATACAACTATTTCTACCCATAGACTAAGTTTACATAACTTCGTGAACCTCATAATCTCACAATACAAGAAATAAGAAGGAAATGGCAATAAAAATACATCTTGCTAACTCCAAGCTCCAAGACTCGCTGCGCTGGAACTTAACACGCAACCGAGGAGGTTGTTGGGTGAGTCTAAAAGACTCCGTAAGATACTATAATGTATTGGGTGTTATAAGTATGAATGTAATAGTAAACCAAGACTCTACATGCACTAATCTTGGTAATAATTTTAACTTAATCAAGAATCGACAAGTTACTACATGTGACTATATGGCATGGCATTATGCACAACAATATAGCAGGAAAGTAAACATATAGGAGCACATAAAGGCAACCAACCCTATACTAACGAGAGGCTCAATGATCGCCAACCGTCCCATACCAGTTGGAAATCATGACCAACATTCGCTTATATAGGAAACATATAAGAGCGGTAAGTAAACACATTTAAAGGGATACGGGTCGAGGTACACCTCCGACCAAACCAATAGTTCCAACCAACCAACCAATATTGTACCAATTGCGAGCCGTTGTTGACGTGCTCGAACTATAATGAAACCATAATCTTACAATCAAGAATTTGTGAACCATTTTATTTGAAATTCACAAAAGAAACCCGGTGCCACCGGTCACTACAACCGGAAAGAACACCCGGTAAAATAGCTTACCAACGTTGCGGTTTTGCCTACAAACACTTGGCGCTATTCCCCTACCGTGGCCACGGCGGGGCGAGAACTCAATGTATTGGCCTTCGACTATTACGTAGCCCTGCTCTTGTAATAATCGGCGTCAATACACCCCTCTCAAACAATCATGCCATGGACTTAACTAAATGCTCAAGTAGAATATTTACTCGACATTTAAAATAAACGGTCATACTCCAAAGTAGGGAGCATACCACAACAATCACATTCAATAACAATACGAATGTTTCAAGTAGGTCACAATAAGCCTACAACAACAAATCAACAAAGTGTGCTAATAAACATTAAACACACAAGCAATCATCAAAGTAGGATGATTGTCCTATCACATACTAGAACAATCACACAATGTCCGTAATCACTTGGACATATAACCAAAACATGACAATAGGCAAAGTAGGCCTAATATACAACTCAATTAAATTATCTAAGTCCGTAATGCCAGACTTTACAATCACAACATAAGTAAGTCTACACGTACTTACAACCATTAAGCGATACATAACTATAATACTTGACTCGGGATCTTTTTACGTATCCTATAATTACTTGAGACACTCGTCTCATATATAACATAAACCATCACATAACATTATCGTCGTGTACCATGTGTATCACGACTCATTACAAATCACATCCTATTCGACTCCGCCAGAGTCAGTCATGACTAGTGTTCAATTCGCATAAAAGTTTGGTTTATAACGATATGCTTTACAGACTCCATTTGAGTCGTTACTAATATTCGAGACATCGGGATGAACCGTAGTATCATCCCTAATTAACCATTCTATTCTCAACACCATTATTCGGTAATATAATGTACCCAAAACAACTTCACAAATTCATAGCGAGTAAACTAACGACAAAATATCAATGAGTTGCTATTATACAAAGTTTATTAACACAATATGATTTCTCCAGCATCGCGCAACAATACCGTTAAATTCACCAAATATTCCACAAAAATCCAAATATTACAATTATTCCATATTTAGAAACTAGACATCTGGAACTATAATTTACAACTTTGAATTACCTTATTTGGACTTATAATCATCAAGAATCAGTCACTTAAAGTTGGAACTAATACCCAGAATTTTCAGCAACAGTTTACTCGGCGCAGCGATAAAACACAACCTAAACGAGATACTTCCCGACCTCTAAAATTCATGAAAATTTACAGATAACTAACTAACATACATAAGAACAACATATCCAAAATTCAGCAAATTCCCAATAGTATATTAGTACCAGAATTTTCACGAAAATAGCCCAAAACAGGGACTGCAACTAACTTGAAATTCATGTGTTTTTCGTTCTAACTTGTAATTAACATTTCACCAAATATTCTACGCATGTCCAAATATTATGAATCTTATATACCCACAAACTAGACATTCCAAAATATAATATACCATTTTAAATCAGTCCATTTGGACTTGTATTCATCAACATGCAATCACATAAAGATTGAACTACAACTCAGATTTTCAAGCAACAATTCATTCTGCGCAGCGATATAACAAGAACCATTTGAGGTACTTCCCAATATCAAAACTCAATGAAAATTTACAGGACATTACTAAACATATCAATGTAAAACATATCCAAAAATCATGCAATTCTCATGGACGGATTCTTCCCAGCAAATTCAACAACATGACTTAAAATTGTGACAAATCTGATTTTTATAAGTAAGTATTTACTTCCAAAAATTATCATGTCTTCTCCCAATTATACATGCAACCTCAAACAACAACATAATATATCATAACATTAGTTAGAGCAACAAATCACATGTTTCTTCCAAGGATTTAACACAAAATGATCAACTAATACCACCTATATGCTCTACTCTTCCATTTCATCTCATAATCAATCAAAACATTATAGTTACTTACCTCTAACGAAATTACACCAAGGAAACTAGCATGCAACCCAGGAAATGTCTTCTCCTAGTCAAGAGCTTCACAATGGCGAAGACGGATCGTCGATCCGACGTCGGTAGCTCAAGATATTGAAGTTTTCTCACTCTACTCTCTCTCTAGACTCTCTATGTTGCATGGTGGAAGGGCTGAAGAAAGAGAGTCTTCAAGGCTCTCTAATGGTGTTTTAATGAGGAGTCAATGCCTGGTCTTTAAGTCTCAAGGAGTTGCTTAACTTAGTCAAAGTCAATAGGTCAACAAGTTAATAAATAAAACTTTGGTCAAATGTTATGAAGTTTTGCACTCTTGGGTCAACTTTAAGGAAATGCCTAGAATGATACACAAGTCTAAAAATTACAAATAAGATGTGGTTGGAAAGCTCTTTGAGTCTAGTTTACACAGAATCAAACGGTTTGCAATTCCGAGTTTTCTACACAAAGTTGTGGCCAAATTACTACAAGTGGGTTGAATCTGTCCGTACGCGCGCTAGGGCGCGAATAATGCGCGCTAGGGCGCGCAACCTGGCTGAACTTGGTCTATTTTCTGATTTTTATCAAACTTCTGGTCGGTATGCGCTAGGGCGCGCCTGGGGTGCGCTAGGCGCGACCTGGAACTCAAAAGTGTTCAAAAATGATTCCTAAGTGTTTCCAATTGATTCTAAGATGATCCCAAACCCAAACCAAGTCCAAACAACATCCGAAACACTATCTAAACTACATAAAATGAAGCTACGAATGCACACCAAATCGAATGCGAACAACTACGAAGCTTCTAACACATATTAATATACTCAAAAAGTGTATAATAGACTCAAATGCCAACATATTCGGATGAAATTCGCACATGAAATGACGATGTCAATATAAAAGACGTAAAATAGAAAGAATGTAAATAAAGCAAATGGTGCGAGCGTTACAACAACACAATTCCTTTACAAGACAAGAGTAACAAGTATAGCATATAGCCAAACAACCCCATACTACACGAGAGACTCAACGATCGCCAACCGTCCCATCTTGGTGGAAACCGTGACCAATATTCACTTATACAGGAAGCACATAAGAGTTACATATAAACAAGTTACAAAGGATACGGCATCGAGGTACCCAAGTCTCAACAGATCCTTTACCTCTTCGCCTATAAAAAAAATCTCTCATCTCTCTTCCAAAGTGGCGTGCAAAGCAATCAGTTCAATTGTGAGACCACCAGAAAGTAGGAAAGATACAAGTGTAAGAACAAACACTTTCTATGAGAGAGATTGATCAAAAACTCATAAGGCAAGAAGCTTCGCTTAGTCAAGAACTCACTTCTTGATTAGAGTTCTTTCTTCCTTCAAAAGACTCTGTCTCTATTGCTCCTAGATTCTAGATCTATTGCAAGAAATTAAGCATCCAGCCTAACATTGAAGACAAAACCTGCTTGAAGATGTCCGATGAAGATCACGAGCTAATAATCCACATTGCATCCATACCGACAAACTTGTATTCCATTGCAATAGTTGTCGGTTGTGTAATAATGTGTCATCATAGTTGATCGAGTGATTTACACTTAATTTTTCAAATACCTCCTATTTGAACAACCCATAATATTGTCTTCTCACATTCGCACTACCATTTCCCTCTCCCAAAGGTGATGTGATTTCGACAAGGATCGAATCGATGAAGTTCATTTGAAGGCTCAAAGAACGAAAAACGAAGAAAATTGAAAGGATAATTGGATCTCCCTCAACCCGCTACTCGCAATTGAATAGGAACCTTAGGGTGCGATTGATACCCAATAGACGCAATTGCCAATGAATACCAACCACAGAACGCCACAAACTCGCGATCCTCAAGCTTGTTAAGTTCAAGTGTGAGTTTCAAAACCAAGAAACTCAATTGGCTCACGATTCTCTCATAAAAGTGAAGTTGGATAAACTCAACTTTATATTATGATCTAAAGTTACTTTACAATGGAAGAAATAAGTCTTATATAACCTTCTGGGTTTGCAAACACGTTGCCTCAGGAACCAAAAATGATGGTGATAAAAACAAGTTAAAAATCAACAGAAAATCCATTCAAATTCGTGACGTCCGTACTTGTGCTAAGGCGCGATGGTTCACTGAAGTTTGAATTTCTGAATTCTGAAAGTACTGGAAGTTTACGCGCTATGGCGCGAGAACAACCGGAAGTTTGCCAAAATTCAAATTTTTTCTGAAAATGTTTTGGGAGTTTACGCGCTAGGGCGCAGCTTGGGTATGCTAGGGTGCGTGGCTTGCTGAAGGTTTGTTGTCTTGTGATGCCGTTAAGGTCTCCAACGTGCAAACGAACCTCCCTTGATGTCCTAGATCGTCCGTGATTGTTGTTTTGGACTTGATCTTCTCTACTAGTGACAAAAGTGCTTCTTGAATCTTTTTGGTACGCGATCTAATCATGGGACCTTCAGGTTTTCTCAACGAATTGTGATTCTGAAAACAGGTTTCTTGACTTGGTCCATGATCTCCATCATTCCCTCCCTCTTTAGAAGGATTCGACCTCAAATCGTCACCTGCATCGAAAAAGGATAAGTTAACCACATTGAATGTTGCATGAACATTATAGTTACCTGGGAGATCAAGTCGATAGGCATTGTCTTTGAGCCTTTTAAGAACTTCGAAAGGCCCATCGCCTCTAGGGTGTAATTTAGAATGACGTTTCATCAGAAACCGTTCTTTTTTTAGATGTAACCAAACCCAGTCTCCTGGTTCGAACAACCTATTTTCGAACCTTGTTTGCTTGCTTGACATTTTGCGCCGTCCTCTTTTCAATATTCAGCCGCACTTGTTCATGTAATTTCTGGATTACCTCCGCCTTGTGCTTCCCATCCATCACTACAACAAAACTGGACATTTACAACACTTATTTCATAAAATTTTTCGAAAACGTTGTAAAAATCCTCTTTCGACAACATTTTTTAAATAAACGTTGTGTTTTTATATAATACAACGTTTTTAAAAATAAATGTTGTTAGTATTAGTTAATAACAACGTTTTTAACAAACCGTTGTAATATTGTCAAGAAATTAACAACGTTTGTCAAAAAAACGTTGTCTAAAATTATATTTTAACAACGTCCGTTAAAAACGTTGACAAAATTTTTCAGTTCCCGCCTTGTAGCCTTTTGCGCGGTTTGCTTAATTGTTAAAACCCAAAAGTAAAAATCCCGTAACCTGCACAAATCCACCCACGCTAACATAGTCAATTCGAGCGAGGGTCGCTGCTACCGTCTCCGTCCCGGCTAATCTCTTTATGCGACTGCTGAGTGGGTCGCTGCTACGTACTGTCTCTCTCCATTGTTCATCGCTGCTACAATGGTCGTCGGAAATCATCTAGTAATTAAGTGCCTCTCATTCTCTTTCTCTCATTCTCTCACTTTCTATCTCTCTCTCATTCCCTAATTTGTGCCCTAACATTGCTTGCATCCCTAATTTTAAAAAAATTGTATTTTTTTCCAATTATAAAGGAATTGTTTTCTGATTTTCCCTAATTTTTGAATGTTGCTCTTGGTTTTGTTGATTTCCCCTAATTTTTCACAACATTGGTTGAATTGCTGGGGTTAAAGAATCCCATTTCAAAATATTGACTAGCTGAAACAATGGCTTCACCATCTCTAATGGTTTGGTTTGTTGTTATGGTGTCTACTGCTGTACAAGTTAAGAAGAAGGAGAATATAGCAATGAAGCAGAACAAAAATGTGGTTAGGCCTTCCATTAATGGGGTGCTCTTGCCTTCTCGCATTTGAGTTTCCAATCCCTCTTGCAAGTAATTATGGTGATTAAAACATTGAAGAGTTGACTTGCAAGGTGAAAAGGATACTCGAAGAAAACCGAGTTATTCCTCACCAGAAGAAATTGTTTATCATTGAAGGTATGACTTATTTGGTTGTTCAACAGCTCAAGCTGAAACATATGTTGTTGTTTCTCCAGACATTTATAGCCCTTGATTAAATAGGGATTATGATATGAAAGCAACGGTGTAGATATTCCCAATAGCTACTAGTATAGGGCCATTGGATGATACAAGTCTGGAATTGCTGAAAAAACATTTGGTCATGACATCAGGTGATCTCGGAGGATCTTTGTATCGGTCAATGAAACTTGCTTGTAATGTGAACCTGCAACTTCTTAGTGTCATCATAATACTCCATATTATATATGGTTTGCTTCCTGATGACTACTGATCCATTCTTGAGAAGGATGTATCCATTACATTTCAATTTTCGCTTTTGGTTGTATATATCCAAATAGGTGACTCAAATGTGAGCTGTACCGCGTTATTTAGATGTTTTGACTATGAAGTTTCTACTATAATATATCAAGATAGAAAAAGTAAAGAAAAGAAGAAAGCTATGAGTTTTCGTACGCAATGGGATATTTAAGTCTGGGATAAGGGTGGGGTCACAAGACAACTAGGTATTTTAATTGATAATTGTTCTTACATAATTTTCCTTTAATATTTGATGATATGTAAGAACTTAAATTACATTTGTAATGTAATATCTTTGGCTAATCCTTAAATGGTTGAATTCACTCGATTCAAGCTCAGTGATGCAAAACTTTTTGATTCTGCTGCTCTTCAATCATGCTTTTGGATGATCCATAACAGGCTCCTAATGTATGACTACCTAGTTTACTTACACACACACACACACACACACATGTACAACCAATAACTGCGGACCACTTTACACGAAAGTCTATGAATTGCCATAAATGGCAACAGATATTCTATTTACCAGTTATAAGACATACAAAAATCAAGATATCGTGTCAGGTCACTCTCATTTGCTAGACTTGGTGAAATTTTTGGTTGATGAAGAATGAGCATCAAACATTTTCCTTTGGTGTTGTTTGTTGTACGTTTAGGGAAGGAAACTCAAGATAATAAATAGAGATTTTTATCTAGCCTTTAATAGTGTAACTGTTGCGTTGCTTGTAAAACTTGTCCCGAGCATGCTTGATGAATATTCAGGTCCAAATTTACTTCTTTCATGATAAAAACCAGGCTGTTCAGGTTCAGGCAATTTACCCTCACTACTCAACATCATAACCACCAAAGACATGATAGGCCTATCTTCTGGACTCTGTTGTACACATAATAAGCCCACATGGATTAATCTTAACACTTCAAACGTATCAGCTGAGTTGCTTATAGATGAATCAAACAGTTCCAGAATCCTCTATTTTTCTTCCCACTTACGATTTCCAGCACCAAACCACCGAAGCAGAAGACATCTGATTTCTTTTCCCTAATTTGTGAATGTTGCTCTTGGTTTTGTTGATTTTCCCAAATTCCCTAATTTGTTGTGATAAATGCAGCTTTCTAAATATAAGAACTCGAGCGTCTGATAATTATTTCACACAATCTACATTGAGTGCCTTGCAAAAACATCTCAAGTCTTGTAAATGGATTCCTAGTTTGATCTGATAGATTTTCTTACATGCTGTAGATTTTCTTAATGTGATATCAATTGAAGAATCCTAGTTTGATCTGGAGAATTTTCATTTGGATTTTTCTTATATATTTATATATATACAAACATATATATACATACATATAAATATATATATATATATATATATATATATATATATAGGAACTTATAGATGCAGAGGTTCCATAGCAGCTCTGTTAAAGTTATGTGCTTACATCATTGCATTATATGGTGCAGGGTATGGACGTTGCTATTTTAAAATTGAACCGTGGTGGGTGGGTCCACATTTTCGCTGAAGGTAGTCGCTCCCGAGATGGGGAAAACTATTGGGTCTTCTAAGAGAGGCATTGGGAGGTTAGGACTTTTGGCTCATTGTAAAACCACTGGAAAATGATGATTTTCTGCCAATTTTAGCCTATTTGCTTCTCTTCCTAAGATGTTACCTTGAATTAGAATGCCCTTGTGTATCAAATATTTTATATCCTCTAATTCGCACTCATTCGATATGGGCACCTACTTGTTCCTGCTTGTCTCTGTATATCCTATGAAGAAAAAGGCTTGGAATTTTGGGAGCATTAGGAGAAGTGACCATGCAGTGTATCCCATTACATTTACAACATTGTACTGAGTAACTTATATATTGTTCATTGTGTTATCACATCGTACATGTTTTTGAAACACGGTGATACACATTTATGTTAAATAGTCAACCAAAAGCCTAAAAGAAAACTCAAGCTATATAAAAGCTTGAAATGCGGCCCATTTCAGGAGACATGGGAAAAGGAATATGATTAGTAAGGAGGACCAAGGAAAAGAAGAGATGACTGAATGACACAAAATCAACTAGCTCTTTTCTTGCATAAGGGGACACTATTTAATGACACAAAACTCACGCCTAGTTCCTACTACCTTTTAGGCATGTCTGAATTGTTATAGGCTTATAGCCATGGCCACTCAAGGAAGTTGACTAGCAGCGATGAAAATTTAAAACTATTTATTATCGAGCATGGTCCCACTCATTCAGAATGAATACTGGCACTTGGCTGTCTGCGCTCTTCACCGCTTTACTAAGCGACGGCCACTAGTAAGAAAAATAGATGTCAAACCTATCTCATTATTGTTACTACCTCCGTCCCTAAGTGGTAGTCACTTTCGGTAAACCGCAGATTTTACGAAAGTCAACTTTATCCATCTCAATTAAAACTAGTATGAATCACGTTCAGCTCAAATTTAAGGACAAAAAGGAAAAAGAACTCTTGTGTGGCATTCTTTTGCGGGAGGGAGGGTAGATTTGAACTGGTCTATAATGTTACAAATTACAATTTTGTTTGAACTTTTGAGGATAGTTCTTGAATTCCTAGTTACCGTTGCATGGAGGTTTTGCACTATTCATTGTGCAGGATTGGTTTCTGTGCCTATATGTAAGCACTCTTCTAGTCTCCTGGGCCAAGTGATGAGAATATAAGGCATATTCTAGCTTTCATAGATTACTGGAACATGTGTCATTTGGCTGTAATACTGCTTTAATGCCCTTTGCATGATATATGCAGGTGACAGTACTCATTGGGGATCCCATTGAGTTTAATGATATACGAAATTTTGAGAAAACCAAGGTGTATCAATGGGAAAGTTATATGATGCAGTATCTACAAGGATAGGTGATCGCTTAAAGAAATTAAAGGCATGCGTTGACAGATTAGCTGTTGAACAATCACTCCAGTAACAAAACTATCCCTGGAATTGCACAGATCGAGTAGCTGGAATTTTGCAGCAAGTTGACTGGGAATCACTAGGCATGGAAAGCTACCTTGGAACTGATTGTCATCCCTTACCACGAAGACAGGGTTTACAGGCTGAAGAAAAGCTGGATATTACCTCTAAACAAGAGGATGAGAGTATTTTAAGATGGGTTCTTCTTATGAATGTGGTATAGTGTCAAGGATCCGTGGTTATGTAGACCCAACAGAGCTAATGGGATTTGAAGCTAGAGGGTTATTTACAAATCCTAGGATGAAGGAAAATATCAAGTATGTTCAAGGAGAGGGCCCTTTGAAGGCCTGGAATAATTTTTGAAGCAAATGTATCATAATCATTTGCCATAGGATAACGCTCCTCTGTCTCCCACTTTTGTCTCTCCGTACCTTGATTGAAAACTATTCTTGAACCTCCATTTCTGTTCATAATTGGTCATAACAAAGTTTTTATCATATGTTTAATCGTCTAATGTGTAGGACTCTGAAGAGTTCAGTGCTGGACATGTTGTTGGAGCTATCAACGTTCCCTACCTGTATAGAGTTGGATCAGGTCATTTATTTATTCCTTTTATTTTCCCATATAACTTGATATATAGCTTATGATACATATTCAGCGACTTAATGCTTTTATTAGTTTGCTAAGGCTATGTCGACTAACTTAGTAGTTTTTCTTTTTGATCAGTTTATTTACATTTCCTTCCATGAAGCATTTGTTTCACTTAAATTTGTAATTTGTTTCACCCTTTCTTCTTGTATACTACTCAAATGAGTGAAGAAACTCCCACCAAAAGTAGATCAGGAAAATGACGTTTTTGAGTTTTGTTTGCTGGTACAGGGATGACAAAAACACTAACTTTGTGGAGGAAGTCTTATCACATTTTTGAAAAGATGATGAGATTATTATCGTAAGTCCATCAAGTTGATACTAGTATCACTGCTTATAGCTTATTCATTTCGCAAGTCTTTCCATCTGCCTGCCCCTATCACCCATACATATTTCGTTTGGTTCGTTCATGTACAGCGATGCCGCTTGGGAAAAGGTCTCTCATGGCTGCAACCGATTTTCTAACTGCTGTAAGTATATCATCTTAATATACCAAAATTTCAACTGGTTTTGGGTGGGTTTTGTAGTGAAGTGGAAACATAGAGTGAGAAAGCGTAATAGAAATAAGTGAATGTGTCATTGATTTTTGGACTAACTAATCATGCCCAATGAACTTTTATTTCTTTTCTGTTTTGAACTTCCACCTTTTCTATTATGGCCATCGACTTGGGTTTTTGTTTTTGGCCTACAATGAAACCAACTCTGTTTGCCAATTTGTTAAAAGTCTATTTCAATGACAAGATTACCTTCAACTCAATTCAAATCATTTGCAAATACTCACTCGGTTCCAGCCAAAGAGTCAAAAAATTACTCTAGTTTGGGATGTCCCAGTTAATAAATGAACAATCATGTCTTATTTAGTGGCTTGGTGTGAACATTTGTACTTTGGTTGTTTGATCTACCTTTCTAGGGTTCCCATTTGTATGTGTAATTTCTTATGATCATTTTAGTTATTCGTTCTGGTTCAGATTCTTAGCTTATTGAGTCATGTTTCTTGGCTTCGTTACTCTGT
The DNA here is from genome assembly GCA_016624345.1 of Platycodon grandiflorus. Classification (NCBI taxonomy): domain Eukaryota; kingdom Viridiplantae; phylum Streptophyta; class Magnoliopsida; order Asterales; family Campanulaceae; genus Platycodon; species Platycodon grandiflorus. Next base: position 33,999,617 of record CM028365.1, on the reverse strand, counting down.
ACCGTCAATTTTATTGTTTTTTGGTGGTTAAAGATGAGGTGAACTTATTTTCATCACAGGAAGTTGTAGGAAGACCTTAACGAGGAACTTGAACTGTAATTTAAAGGGGCTGAAAAGCCATCTCTGTGGGAACTTCTTGGTGTCCGTATCCCTTACACCGTTGGAAAGGTTAGAACATTACATCTCCTTTCAATTCACCTCAATTAACTTCTGAAACAATATTCTTTAGAGAGATGGGATTTATCTGAAATTTTGTAATTGTTTGTGAAATTCATCATGGCATCTAGGAAAGAAAGTCAAGCAAACTTCTAATCGCTACAACCCAATTCGTAGAAGACCTCTCTGAACTGCATCACTTTCTCTGAATCTCAACAACCATGGTCAAACCTCTTGTCAACTCCGCACCACCTGCTAGTGCCTACTCGATGATGATGATTCAAGTGAGAACTCCTTGAGTATTTTATGACCACTTATTTCTTTATGTATGTTATTTGTTGTTGGAGCGCTGCCGTGCTCACCAATTATTTGATAGGAATGTTAAAAGCATGAGTACCTAATAGTTTATATGTATTTTATGAGTACCCCATTTCTTTATCTTAGTTATATTTGTTGTTGGAGCATTGCCCTTCTTAGAAACTGTTTGATAATTTGTTTGATATGAATGCTAAACGCACTAGTATGGAATCAGTTGACTTTCTATTAGTCAATGCCAGTGCAATTGATGGTGGGTTCTAGCCTTGTCTAATTGGTAGAATGAGTTTTATTTTATTTTTTTTCTCTTTTTTTCCCCTCTTTCTATTAGTCAATGTCAGTACCTAATAGTTTATATGTACTTGAATATACACCTGTTATTGATGTTTTTAGGATCCTTGGTGAGCAGGCGTTTTTTACACTATTTAGGCTCTTTTTCTTATGGGTGTGGATGTGGAGGTGGATAAGTGGAGGTGCTGGGATGGAATCGGGAATGGAATTGAGAACGGAACGGGAATGCGACCAAACCAAAGCCAGGGAATAAAAAAATAATAATAAATTTAACAACGTTTTTGATAAACGTTGTGTTATACCCATATACAACGTTTTTAGAAAAACGTTGTGCTATATATTATACAACGTTTTTAAAACGTTGTAAAAAACAGATTTCACAACATTTTAAAAATGTTGTAAAAAATAGATTTCACAACGTTTTTAAAACATTGTAAAAACCAGATTTCACAACGTTTAATGAAACGTTGTAAAAAATATATTTCACAACGTTTTTAACACGTAAAAAAATAGATTTCACAATGTTTTTAAAATGTTGTAAAAAAAAGGAACCTATCACAACGTTAGTTTCCACAACGTTTTACAAAAGGTTGTAAAAACTCTATTACAACGTTTTTAAAATGTTGTTAAAGCCCATATTTGTTGTAGTTGCATGTTCTTTCACTGGAATAGGAATAAGATCTAACGGACTACAAGGGTTAAATTCATATACAATCTCAAATGGGGAATAATGAGTAGCAGAATGGACAGATCGATTGTATGAAAATTCAACAAATGGAAGACTTTCTTCCCAAGTTTTCAAATTCTTGTTCAAAACAGTCCTAAGCAATTATGATAAGACTCGATTCACCACCTCTGTTTGTCCATTCGTTTGAGGATGATACGAAGTAGAAAATAACAGCTTTGTACCTAGTTTGTTCCACAAAACACGCCAAAAATGACTTACAAACTTAGTATCTCAATCACTCACAATTGTCTTTGGCATACCATGCAATCGCACAATCTCTTTGAAAAATAAGTCAGCTATGTAACTAGCATCATCGGTTTTATGACAAGCGATGAAATGTGCCATTTTTTAAAACCTGTCAACTACCACAAAAACTGAGTCATGTCCTCACTTAGACCGTGGCAAACCAAGTACAAAATCCATAGAAATATCAGTCCAAGGATAGTTGGGAATAGGCAAAGGAGTGTATAACTCATGGGGTTCCACTTGGGACTTGGCATACTTACATATAATGCAGCTCGAACACACATGCGTAACATCTACTTTCATCTTTGGCCAAAAGAAATGCTCTTTTAAAGTCCCAAGTGTCTTAAAGACTCCAAAATGACCCATAAGGCCACCACCATGTGCCTCACGCACAAGAACTTCACGAATAGAACTCTTTGGTATACAATGTTGGTTCTCCTTGAAAAGATACCCTTCATGTTTGTAATACTTACCAAAAGACATTTTCTCACAAGATTGATATATGCATGCAAAGTCATCATCATTACAATACAAGTCTTTAATGAACACAAAACCAAGCAATTTAGAATGCAAGGTAGTAATCAAAACATGTCTTCACGACAAGGCATCGGCTACTACATTATCCTTACCCCTCTTGTACTTGATTACATAAGGAAAAGACTCAATAAATTCAAGCCACCAGACATGTCTTTTATTCAACTTCCCTTGACCTTTTAGGTACTTGATTGACTTGTGATCCATGTGAATCACAAATTCCCTAGGTCTAAGGTAGTGTTCCCATGTCTTAAGGCATCTCACCAAAGCATACAACTCTTTGTCATAAGTGGAGTAATTCAGGGATGCTCCACTCAACTTTTCACTAAAATATGCTATGGGGTCTATTCTCTTGATTTAAAACACCACAAATACCAACACCTGATGCATCACATTCAAGTTCAAACATTTTCTCAAAATTTGGTAAAGCAAGAATGGGTGCAGAAATCAACCTTTCTTTCAAAAGCTCAAAAGCAGCTTGTTGCTTTTCTCCCCAATGGAACTTTACCTCTTTCTTCACCAATTCATTCATCGGAGCAGCAATGGTGCTGAAATTCTTCACAAACCTGTGGTAAAAGCTCGCCAATCCATGAAAACTCCTAACTTCACTTGCACTTTTAGGAGTAGGCCAGTCCTTGATTGCCTTTATGTTTTCTTCATCAACCTCCACACCTGTGGCACTTACAAAAAAATCCAAGAAAATCAATTCTATCTAACTAGAAATCACATTTCTTAAAATTTGCATATAAAGAGTGCTCACGCAATACAACAAAACAGCTCGAATATGTAACAAATGTTCCTCCATATTTTTACTGTATATAAGAATATCGTCGAAATAGACAACTACAAATTTACTAATAAAATCTCTGAGAACATGGTTCATTAACCTCATAAATGTACTTGGTGCATTGGTCAATTCGAAGGGCATAACCAACTACTCATACAACCCAAATTTGGTTTTGAAAGCAGTCTTCCATTCATCCCCTTCTCTAAGCCTAATCTGATGATAACCACTTTTAAGATCCATTCGGGTATAGATTATAGAACCATTCAACTCATCAAGCATATCATCCAATCGGGGGATAGGATATCGATACTTAATGGTGATTTGATTAATGGCTTTACAATCGGTACATATCCTCCATTCACCATTTTTCTTTGGGACTATTATGACGGGGACTGCACAAGGACTCAAAGATTCACGAATCTTACCATGTTTAGCAAGTCATCAACTTGCCTTTGTATTTCTTTGGTCTTTTCGGGATTAGCTCGGTATGCTGGCCGGTTTGACAAAGTAGCCCTGGGAATAAAATCTATTTGATGATCGATCCCTTGAAAAGGGGGCAAACCTTTTACTTCGTCTTCGGGAAAGACATCCTCGAATTCCTGCAACAAAGATGAGACAAAAGAAGGCACAGTTTTTGATATATCATTAGTAGAAACCAAAGTGTTTTTGAAAACGATGATTAATAACTCTCTTTCATCTTCCAACTCCCTCAAAACCTCCTGTTTTGCTTTCCCTTGGCCTCTGGCCTTTTCGACTTTACTCTTTTCCCCTTCATTCGCTCGTATTTCCTCCCTCACATTTTTTTTTCTCTTCTTTTTACCTCAACACTCTTATTTTCACTCGCTTCCATCAACCCACTCTTTTATTTTTCCCTCATCCTCACGGACTCCCTTTTCTTGGCCTTTTGAGATTGAAGTTCAAATACTTGTTGTTGTGTTAAGGAAACAAGTGTGTGGGGCCTCCTCGATGTGTCAAAGTGTAATGGCTTAAGAAACAAGCTCGATACCAATTGATGTGATTCCGACAAGGATCGAATCGAAGAAGTTCACTTGAAGACTCGAAGAACGAAGAATGAAGAAAATGAAAAAATTGAAAGGATAATTGGATCTCCCTTAACCCACTACTCACAATTGAATAGGAACTTTAGGGTGCGATTGATACCCGATAGACGCAATTGCCTATGAACACCAACCACGGAATGCCATAAACTCACGATCCTCAAGCTTGATAAGTTCAAGTGTGAGTTTCAAAACCAAGAAACTCCATTGGCTCACGATTCTCTAAAAAAAGTGAAGTTGGATAAACTCAAGTTTATATTATGATAAAAAGTTACTTTACAATGGAAGAAATAAGTCTTATATAAACTTCTGGGTCTGCAAACACGTTGCCTCAGGAACCAAAAATGATGGTGATGAAAACAAAGTTAAAAATCAACAGAAAATCCATTCAAATTCGCGACGTCCGACGCGCTAGTGCGGCTTCCTACGCGCTAAGGCGGGATTGTTCACGAAGTTTAAACTTCTGAATTCTAAAAGTACTGGAAGTTTGCGCACTAGGGCGCGATTTTGGCGCGCTAAGGTACGAGAACAACCTGAAGTTTGCCAAAATTCTAATTTTTTCTGAAAACTTTCTGGGAGTTTATGCGCTAGCGCGCGGCTTGGGTACGCTAAGGCGCGTGGCTTGCTGAAGGTTTGTTGTCTTGTGATGCCGTTAAGGTTTTCAACGTGCAAATGAACCTCCCTTGATGTCCTAGATCGTCCGTGATTGTTGTTTTAGACTTGATCTTCTCTACTAGTGACAAAAGTGCTTCTTGAATCTTTTTGGTACGCGATCTAGTCATGGGACCTTCGGGTATGCTTAACTGATTGTGATTTTAAAAATAGGTTTCTTGACTTGGCCCATGATCTCCATCAAAAGGGACTTGGGAATCCTAAAAGTGATTGTTCCCATGTATGTCTTCTCTTTCCCCTTCTGTCTTTCTTTCCATGAAACCCTAGAAGGCTGCTAAGAGAGAGAGTCTAGGTTGATGTATTACGCATGTTTACCTTTGAGTAAACCTTTGCTGAATTTTAATATAAATTATATTTCCCAACATTCTGCCCTTACTTATCTTTCCAGTAGTATTATGTTTTACATATTAAGCAATCTGTTCATGGAAAAAAGAGTTGCATCTAATCAAGACTTAAGTATGATGTTATGTTATATTTGTTCTAATCGAGCTACATCTACTTTAATATTCCATGTTATATATATTTGTCGTAAGTCTTTCCGCTGCACAACTCATTTGGAACAACAAATATTATAACATCAATTTCCAAGCAGCTCCCTAAGTCTACTGTGACAGAGTAGTAAATGTCTGCTGAAGGAAACCTGCTGATCCAGCACCAGCAGAGTTCCTTTAAGAGAAAATTCACTAGACGCGATAAACATCTCATCTTTGTTCTTAAATATATTTAAAAATAGGATGAAATTTTAAATGAAGGTCATATAGGCTATTCACCCCCCCTCTAGCCTATATTCTGAGCATACCTCTGGGACCTACAATTGGTATCAGAGCAGATACTCTGTGAACTTCATTCCAAGTCTAACAACCTGAGAGTTGGATCCTATTACCCAGATAAGATGCAATGTAAAAAGATCTTTTTTTTAAAAATCTTTTTATTCTAAAATCTTTTGATTGTGAAATGAGGAATTCATTTTGAAAAACCTTTTCTAAAACTCTAAATGTGTTTGTTTTTCAAAATTGATGTGAAAGTCAATCACTTTGATGCTATCTACTTGTTGTGAAAAATTCTCTCAAATGACAGAAGCTAACTCTTCAATTAGCATTATGAAGAAAAGTACTACTGATGTGTAAAGAATGATTTGATGGGATATAAATTAAAGATGTTCATACAAACCTCTCTGAGAAAGGACTGAAAGAAAATTTTCATGATTCAGAGTTGCAACTATATATTAAACTCTTCTTATGATACATCTGCATTTAATTTTACATGCTTTGAAAATTGTTCCCTCTATTTTTCAAAAACCTTGATATATCCTCTATTAGATTCATTACTTCATTTTTCATGGATGGGTTACTAAGATGTTTCTTGATAAGATTCCTCTCTTGATATAAGGCTAATGATTGTTTTAATCCAACACCTTATCAAGAAAAACTCTTCGGTTAAAAACTTATGATCTTGTATCCTAATATATTGAGGTTCTCATTAGTATCTATTTGAACATGTCTAGGTGTCAAAAACATCATATCATGGAGTTTGCTGATCCCTTCACTCTACGATAGTTAGTTTATGAAGACATTTCTAGTTATCCATTTAGAGAAAGTATAAAACTAATCACTGAAAGTTCAAAGAAAAATTACAAGGACATATTAAAGTATTTCAAAGGAAATCAATTAAAATATCTCTCAAGTATGTTGGATGTTAGCTTTCTTCCTAGGAAATCACTGATGAAACTGTTCCTTTTCAACTGAAAGCTTCTGCCTAGAAGATACACCCATAAGATCTACGCTCATCTTTAGATAAAGTTCTTCAAACGTTAGCAGGCATACATGATCAAAGGGAAGCGAGAAAAGAATCCAGGTTCTTATCTCTATTTTACAATGGATTATATTTAAAGTTACAATTGGTAAATATTTTTACTGAATGAACTTTATAATTTCTCTCTTTTGTATTATTGAATTCTCTAGGGCTATATTTAGCTCATAAATATTGCTAATGACTTTTTGATGAGTATTAAGGCAGGAACTCAAATGACAAAAGATTTTAGAAGCAACATAACTATATCTCTCTCTCTCTGGGTCATACCATTATCTACTTGACTTGGATTTCAAACATGAAGATCTTCTGGACAGTTGAAGATTGTGGACATGACTACTCCGTCTACAAATATGTAAGACAGGTATGTCTCTGCTTCTCTATATGCATGCATCTACATCTGTTGTATATTCCTATGTGTTACTACGATCAAGATATGTTGCATTGTATAAAGTTGTGTCATAATGTCTTCTTCTTGTTCTATCTTTTCACCTTTAGGACATGCTCTATTTTGTACTTGATAAGCTCAATTATCTATGACTGACTTATAGAAGTTAAACTTTTAATTGTCTAGTCTTATCTACTAGTCTATTAAAAGTAGAGGCACACATTTCAAAGTTGACTACTTCAGAAAAGGTATAGATTCTTCTTCAAGATCTCAGTTAAATCAAATATTTTGGAAAACTTTTATGTCAATATTAAATCTTTTACTTTTTTCAAAAAAGGTTTACCAAATCTTCTGAAGGACATACTCTTGGTCATCATGTGATGCCCTGACCTGGATCTCTATACGAAATCCCAGGGTCGGTTCGCCAAAACAACCTAACGAGACTAACATGAAAATAAAAGTATGTGGTTCAACCACAAGTACTAACTATAAAAACACAACTTATAAGAATTTGACTTAACAATAAACAAGTCTTCGGTAACACTACTGCCGGAAGCCAACTAACAACAATCACGAGTCTACAACTCGGGAAAAGAAATAACAACAACAACATCGGCTATAACATGCCGGAATAACAACATAAACCACGAGCCACAACATGCTCGGGAAAAGAAACTGAAATACTAAACAACTATATACACAAGCACGACATACATATATCGGCTACCAAAAGAATAATATGAGCAACAAAGTATAATACTACCCCAAAGAAAAGTCTATATAACTTTATAAAACCAATCGTCCTCACCAAAACAAAATACTACTAACTATAAACCAACTCCAAAAACTACCAAAACAAAAGACCACCTGCGATCTATGCGTGATCTCACCGGGAACCGCTAGGCTGGCTCGGATCTAAGGAAAAATAATAAAAAACAAACGGGGCAAGTCAAAACTCAATAAGTTACTAAATGCAACTACATGACATGACATAATGCTCAAGCGATAAACGAAACAAGTGATAGCATTTATATACATAAAAACTGAACATGTAATATCATCTTCAGTATACAATTCACATAAATCACATAGCACCTTGATATCCACATAAGTGCTTGTAAATAAACCACATAATAAAGGATATTATTTCTCTTTCCCCATCTTTGTGTTACTCTTGCAATACACAAAACAACCAACGTGCCTCAATAATCGTTTATGTAGTATCGATGTCCCCGAAGGAGTGTACCTGGGGGGCGGCCACGCTACCCCGACCCTTGTTTTCTCAATTTTTGTTCTTTCTCAGTTTTTCATGTTTTTAAGTTGTTTAAAATGCTCAAACAAGCCCGGGATTGGATCGAACACTTAACCATGGATTAAATAAGAGAACACAAAATTTTTCCTTTCCTCATTTAATTCTAAACAACTCTGAGATTAGAGAGAGAAAAAAGAAAGAGTGGAGAGATAAAATCGTGATATCATAAGCTCCACTTGTTGGATCGACGATCCGTCTTTGCTGTAGCGTAGAGGACAACAAGGAGAACGATTCTATCCAAAGAAATCATCTGATCTATTTGAGGAATAATGAGCCCAATCTCTTCTTCCACATTTTTAGAGAGAGAAAATGGGTTTTGAGTGAGAGAAGGCTTGAATCGGGCAAGATCGAGAGCGAGATCGACATTTGGACTTCATAGAAATGTAGATACCACTACAGAGAGTAATTTCATCCAACCTAACATCATTCCTTAGTGTATTTAACGTATTTGGGTATATTACTACTTTTATTTCTTTCTCGTAGTAATTGTTCATGGTATATAACATGTATTTCATGTCGATATGGTGAACTCGATGATATGTATGGTAATTGATAATTACATAAAAATGATACTATAAAATGGTGTTATGTGAATTTAGACGTACTTGTGAAATATGTGTTAAACTACGAGATAGTAAAATGTGATGTTGGACTCTACGGAGTCTGTAATTGACATGGAATATGTTGTTATTGATATGTGGCTTGATTCGTGAATATGACTCTTCGGAGTCCGAAAATGATACTGATAATATTATTTGGACTACTTGTGAAAAATGAGATGTTTGATTCTACGAGGTCCTTTATTAATGTGCTAGGATTTATGATTAAATGTGTAGTACTAATCTGGATTGAATTCGAACAACATGGTTAAACGATGTGACGCCATCACTTGATATGTGAACAATTGGAATTGATAAATGATACCGATAAGTCATAGTTCCACCAACGTTTCATGAGGGCGGAGAGCTAGTGAAACGTCATTGTTGGGGCTATAATGAATCGGACTTTTCGCTACTAGCCCTAGTGGGTGGTTGAAACTTGGCACATCTCAAGCTAGCTAAGGTAGAAACTGGACTGAGTGATTTTATGAGTCGTAAAGGATCAAGGGCACATCGGTCCAGAGCGTGCTTAACAACATGATTGAATTGATTCTGCACTTATATGATGAAAGAGGTTATAAGGTTGGAAGTGGTCGAAGGTGTACCTCGACCATCCACTCATATGTGCTTACTTTACAGTTTATTATGTGCTTCATGTGCAAGCGAGTTGGTCGTGATTTCCAACCGGTGGGACAGCTTGAAGATCTCGAGCCTCTCATGGTAGTATAGGATTGATTAGTTATAACATGCTACATGTTATATGTTGTTATTGCATAGAATCATTATATATTGATATTGTTGATATATGAACTTTGTTTCATGTAAGCATGCCATGAAGATGCATAGGGGTAGCTTCCTGGGTCTTCAACTCATCTCTTCCAAATTTGTTTTCCTTAGCTCGCAAAGACATATATGATGGTGGTCGATAATGCCGACGAGTTGCTTATTTTGGTACTTGTGTATTTTGGTTCGTTTTGTTAACCCTTGTGGTATTAAGTTGTATTTGGATAAACAGTTGTAGAATGTTGTAATTCCTCTTTTGAGTTATGTATTGTTATATAGTTAGTTGTGGTATTTTGTTCCGACATGTGTTGTCGAGGTGTATTAGAATTGTGAAGAAATTTGGTATTGTATATTATGTATGTGATGGTTTGGCCATGTGGCCAGTTTGGTTGCATAGGTTGATACCGAGCATTGTAGCTCGATGATGTAGTTGTGTTTATGGTAGTTGTATTGGGGTTCTCCGGCTTGTGTTATAGCCGTCGAGGTGGTTATAGTTGTTGTTGTGGTTGACAATTTTTTGAATTATGGTTTTCATGAGCTGGTTAGCTCGTTATATTATAAGATTATAATTGAGAAGAAGGGCTCATGCCTTAATTCAGGGCTCCGTATAGTGGGTTTGGGTTGCAGTGTGACATAGCGTATGTTTCCTTTATATAAAGATTTCATCCATTTTATAAAAGTACATTATATCAGCAGTCTAGAATCTTCATTAGATGCAACAATTACTTTCCTATGGTAGATTGCACAATCTATAAAAATATTTACAGACTAGATTAGTAAAGGCTGAATGTATACAAATATATTTTATATTAAAATTCAGCAAAGATTTAATCTAAGATAAACATGCTTAGTACATCAACCTAAACTCTCTAACCTAGCAATCTCCCCGGGGAAGAAGGAAAGTTAATTGGAAAGAAAAGGGGGAGATTAAGAAAGCTAAATCAAATTTATCAAAAATACATTGGAAGATGTAGTCAACATTTAGCATGTTGTCTTCATGTAGTTTCAACTCGATAAATTTGTTGTGAGAATAGAATATTATGGGTTGTTCAAATAACTAGTATTTGAACAATTAAGTGCAAAGCACTCGACCAAGTATGATCACACTTTATTGCACAACCAACAACTCTTACAATGGAATGTAAGTCTACTGGTATAAATGCAGTTTGAATATTAAGCTTTGTTTCTTCATCGGACATCTTTAAGCGGGTGTAGTCTTCAACTAATGGCTGGATGCTTAGTCTCTATCTATGGATGAGAGGTATAGCTGCTGAAGAGACTGAATCTTTCGAAGGAAGAAAGAGCTCAAATCAAGAAGGGAGTTCTTGATTAAGCAAAGACATCTTGCCTTAGAATTTCAGATTACTCTCCCACAAAGTGTTTGTTCATACACTTGTGTTTTTCCCACTTTTGCTTGCTCTTCGCTATGGTTAAAGGGGTTGAGTGGTTTCTTTTATAAGCAGAGAGAGAAGGAAGTATCCATTGTAACTTGAATTGATTTTTGCCCGTTGGAAGGTATTTATTCTCCAATGCATCAAAGTACACTGTAGGAACTATTTGGTAAAAATCTCAATGAAGATTATGTTTGAAGTTCTGATCGTGATTCAGGCTGATTGGATGGGACTTGACGTGCAGGCCTAGATTAAAGCAAACTGTGACTGGTCTTTTTTCGGGATATGTCTTGAGGACTAGGACCAAACACGAAAGAGGAAATGTTTAGAGGATAATAGTGAAAGCTCAAACATCGATGCATATCTTTAAGTTGTCAAGAAGATTTTCAGAGTGCCCTTTGCGAATCTTTATTAACTTTGAAGCCTGGGGAATGATCAATGTTCCTCTTTGAACGTAGATACTTTTGCAATTTTTTGATGGAGAACATGGCTGATACGTGAGTAGCTGCCGATGTAGACTTGTATGTGTGAAGTCTGCTGGTGAGACATTGCTGGCAGAAATGATTGCCGGTACTTTAGAGAGCTAATCCATATGAAAGGTCATCATGACTTAGTAGGACACAGCCTCGGACATGAATAGAGACTTCCTAGTCTATAGACCTATGCATTGTTTCAGCAAGTTTCCACGCTAACTGTATGCAGCCTTTTTAGCCACTTGTGAAACATGCATTGTAATAGGAACAAGCAAATTACTGTGTTGGAATATGCAAATATATATATCAGCTGTTTTATAAGCATAGTACTATCACAACAGATAATTATAAGATAACAATCTAAATACAAGTTGTTAAACTCCACAACTAAGGCCTCACTGCGCTGGATCATATAACCTGCAAGCTAAGGAAAACAAAGGCGTGGGATGAGGCTCAGTAAGTTATGAAGGCAACAATATGGCATGGTAAAATGCACATTGATATATTAGGATAATACACAGGTGATAACACATAAGGGCAACTAACCCAATACCAATGAGAGGCTCAGTAGCCGCTAACCGTCTCATACCAATAGGAGGCCAAGACTAACATTTGCTTGTATAGCGTACTAATCACATAAGCCACATAGCACGGTGATGCTCACATAAGATCAATGTAAATAAATCACATATGAAAGGATATGATCTCCATCCACGATCTTTGCGTTGTTCCTATAATACACGAGAAAATAAATATGCCTCAATACTCGTGCGTGATGTATCGACGTCCCCAATCCCATCGGGTTCCACTAGTAAACAAAAGTCATGTATATTGCTATAATAGTGGGATTACATCTCAACTGTGGCCAACAGAGGATGGGTGTGTTCAATCCGGTATGACGACCCATAGCAATTAAACAGATTTATAAATACTATACGTCGACCCACCATGACTCTACCTAGAATGCCTACTAGAATTAATGTCATTCTCAACAAATCAAAATGTGTTCTCTTGAATCATATCTTAACCAAAACCAATCATGATATGTTCTATTGAATCACATGCCAAATCAACTCAATGTGCTTGTAAATACTAGACACACAATCAATAATCAAATTAGGATGATTGTTCTATCACATACTAGAACAATCACATCTTGTCTGTAATCTCTGAACATATAACCAAAACATGACAATAAGCAAAGTACGCCTATTTTACAACTCAACTCTCGAATAGTGTCTGCAATAGCTGGACACACACATTACCACAAACGTAGGGTATTCCTGCCTTATAAAACAACTATCAAACGGTGTCCACAAGGTGGAACCTATACGTCACAAGGATAGGCTATTCATTTGTAATCTCAAAATAAAGTAACATGTTCATCACATGTACACAAACTCATAACCCCACATAGGTACGCCTACCTGTACTTACAACCATTAATTAATGCGTAAGAATTATGCTAAACTTAGGATCTTTAAGTATCCTATATTCATAAAATACACTCCATCTTATGCATATCTATCCCTTATCATTTTCGTCGTGTACTATGTATATCACAACTATAATACCTTGGATCCTCCTATGTTTGATATGTTCATCTTAATGTGTTGTTACCATGTTAGACATATTTGTTAGGTTTATTTGAATATCGTGTTGATTGATTTATACATTGATTTCATATGTTTAGTATGCTTTGGTTTGTGATTTAATTCTTGTAATCATTTGTACTTGTAATGTGTTGCACTCTTAGCATTGTTACATGTGGTTTTGATTGAGTTTCAAATGTGTTTTAAAATTGGTTTGGGGTTAGGATTATCTTAGGGTCACTTAGGATCACTTTGGAAATATTTTAGACTCTTTTGGAGCAGTCCAGGTTGCGCCCTAGCAAGCTTAGGCTTGCCCTAGCGAGCATTTGGGTGAAGTTTGCACAAATCGACATGGAGATTCAGCCAGGCATGCACCTTAGCGCCCCAATGCTCGCCCTAGCAACCGAAGCGCCTTAGCGCGAGGCCGCACCCTAGCGCGCCTCCTGTACCAACATTACGTGATTTTCTTATTTGTTGAATATTTGACCCATTTCCTTGGCCCTCCTTGAGTCACATCCTACGACTTATACACTAGTCACTAGATATTTCCTTTACATTAGACCCCAAAAGAGACCCTAAGACTTTCCATTTTCATCTCCTTCCTCCATGAAAGCTTGAGAGAGAGTGTGTGTAGAGATATAGTGAGATTAGTGTGTGTTCTTCATCTCTCCAAGATCTAACCAACCGATTTTTGATCCGAGACCACCGTTGTGTTCGGAGTAAGTAGGAGAACAACTTGGGAGGCTTTAATTGTGTTTTTGGTTTCTTGATTTTTGGTTTTTAGTAAGTTACTAAACCTGCTTTTGTATGCTTTAGGCTTTGTTGCATGCTAGTTTATAAATACACATGCTAGACTTGTTGAAAATAGTATTTTCATGTTTAATTTCTATGATGATATGTGAAAGCTATACTTGTGATATTTCCTTGATATGAAATGGGTTGTTTGTATTATTGTTTTAAGGTCAACCTTAGAATTGAATAAAAGAGATAATTTGAGACTTTAATTGGGATAATTTTGCTTGTAGTAATTATACCCAAATTTTATGACTTGTATTAATGACTCAACGTAGTTGATTTTGTGGAAGAATTAAATACACCAAATAACATGTTAAATCCCTACGAAAATTTTAGTTCGTTTGATTAGGATTTCTAACCTTCGAACATTTGGTTAATTGTATGAACTAGCACTTATGAATTAGAGACTTGTAATGTAGCTCTAATGTGGTTGTTTATGTTCTAGCAATTATATGATGGATGATAATCGTTGGTAGAATTATATAATCTACTTGACATTGATCGGGTTCACTACTTTTGAACTCGGTTTTGATTTGCATACGACGACTAAATATCTACTTGTGCATTGCATTGAGTCCAGTTGGCATCCTTGGTTGAGTCAAGGTAGGACAACGCATAGTCTTTAAGAATCAATTTTTGTAATCACTATGGGTCGCTGTGCCGGAGTTCACACGCCCCTCATTTGTTTGCCACAGATGGGATGTAGCCCCATTTCTATAGCAATATGCATTACTTTGGTTAGCTAGTAGAACCTGATGAATTTTGTCGAGGGACCCGATAGATTTTGTCAAAAACATCGATACATCACACACGAGTATTGATGCACATTTGTTTTCTCGTGTATTGCAGGAGCAACATGGAGATGGTGAAATTGAAATGATATTCTTTTTTATGTGGTATATTTACGTTGCACCTATATGAACATCATTGTGCTACGTGGCTTATGTGACTTGTATACTTTGATGATTATACATGTTCAGTTCGGTATATCAATGTTATTACCATATTATTTTTATCTCTTGTGTATTGTGCCATGCCATGTAGTTGCATTTAGTAACTTATTGAGTTTTGACTCACCCCGTTTGTTATTTATTTGTTTTCCTCGGATCTGAGCCAGCCAGGTAGTTTGCAGTGAGGTCGGTGATATCACGATTAGTTCGCAGGTGGTCTTTTTGGTTTAGTACCTCATGGAACTTGTCTATAGTTGAAGTTATTTTCTTTTTGGGTAGTATTGTCTTATGTTATAAACTGATTAGAAGCCGACATGCGTATGTCGTGCTCATGCACATAGTTTTAGTAGTAATTCAGTTTCTTTCCCAAGTATGTTTTAGCTCATAGTTTATATTTGTTCTCTGGCATGTTGCAGCCGTTGTGGTTATTGTTGCTTGTTTTCCTGAGTTACAGACTCGTGGTTGTGTTAGTTGGGTTTCGACAATAGTGTCGCTGATGACTTGGTTTTATTTTCGCCTGTTTGTTTGTTCGTTTGGCTTTCTAACCTTGTGGTTTCGTGTTGGAATCTGGGTCAAGGCGTCACAACAACTCATTACAAATCACATCATTCGTATTGGAATTATTTAACCAAAATATGTCACTAATACCTAAGATACAATGAACTCGTCACCCGACGATTGAGACTGTACGTCTCACTACTAACGTCACTAACTAAGGGACTTGATTAATCGATAACTCATATAAAAAGGCAAGTATATATACGATTCACCCTTGTTTATGCAAAAAGCATAGTTCAATTATTTAACATAACTCGTAGTCAACTAATGTTTTACTAAGTCAATCAAGATCAAAGCTCTCCTGAGTCATAATCCATCTATTCGTCATCCTACATCGTAGGAGACTATTATACGTCATATAGAGATTTATGCTAGCCATTATTCAACTCCGTGGAGTCAATGATTCCCATAAATAAATTTCTCACATTATCAGACGTTTGTTCATTACATCCTATTCTACTCCGCCAGAGTCAGTCACGACTAGTATATAGCTCGTATAGTGTTCAATATATTTTACCATCTCCTGTCAACTCTACTAGAGTTATTACCCATTTTTGAAACATCGGGACGAACGATAGTATCGTCCCAGTGACGCCCCGAGTTCGGGATCCGACGTTGAACCCCAACTCGATGCGCCAAAATAACAAAACGTACCGAATCAACTGATAAAAGCGAGCCACAAAAGCTCATACCAAAAAAAAATAAAGATAAATAATGCAGCGGAATACTAAATAAAAAAAAAACCTGTTTTAATAAAAACATTTCATCGGCGACACTACTGCCGGAACCCAACTAACAGCAACCACGAGTCTACAACTCGGGAAAAGAAACAACAACAATATTAACATCATCGGCCACAACATGCCGGAATAATAACTAGAGTAATAACCAACTTTAAACACAAGCACGACATACATGTCGGCTACCAAAAGAATAATACAAATAACTAAGTATAATTCTACCCCAAAGTAAAGTCGATCTATATAACTTTACATCAACCATCGTCCTCACTGTACTACAAAACATAAATATGAATATAAATACAACTTGCTAAACTCCAAGTCTCCAGCCTCACTGCGCTGGAACTTACAACCTGCAAACTGAGGAATTTGTTGGGTGAGTCTAAAAGGCCCCGTAAGACACTATAATGTATTGAGTGCTATGAGTATGAATGCAACAGTAAACCAAGACCCTAACGCAACTACATGACATGGCATAATGCTCAAGTGATAATAGTAACATGGTAATAGCATTTATATACCACAATTGAACATGTAATATCATCATTGATATACAATTCACGTAAGTCACATAGCACCTCGATGTTCACATAAGTGCTTGTAAATAAACCACATATTATAAAGGATATCTTTTCTCTTACTCCAACTTTGCGTTGCTCCTGCAATACACGAGAAAATAAACGTGCCTCGATACTCGTGTAAGTAGTATCGACGTCCCCGATTCCATCGGGTTCTACTAGCAAACCAAAGTCGTGCGTATTGCTACAACAGTGGGGCTACATCCCACCTGCGGCCAACAAGTGAGGGTGTGTGAGAACCGGTACAGCGACCCATAGCGATTACGAATCCCATTCGTAAAGACTATACATCGTCCCACCATAACTTTACCAAGAATGCCAGCTGGACTCAATGCAATGCACAAGTAGATATTTATCATTTTCAACAAATCAAAGTGTGTTCTCTTGAATCACATACCAAATTAACTCAATGTGCTTGTAAATACTAAACACACAATCAATCATCAAAGTAGGATGATTGTCCTACAATCAATCATCAAAGTAGGATGATTGTCCTATCTCATACTAAAACAATCACAACATGTCCTTAATCATTGAACATATAACCAAAGGAAGACAATAGGCAAAGTAGACCTATTGTACAACACAACTTAGGATCTCTAGAATCCTATAATCACTAAATACACTTTATCACATGTATAGCATAAACTATCACATAACATTATCTTCGTGTACTATATATATATCACGACTCATTACAAGTCATTTCGTCCGAATTGCAATGATAATCACGGTATGTCCTCTCATGCATGATTGAATTAACTAAAGTCAATCTCTAACGAATCATAACTTTCTTGATACGTCATCCTATATCGTAGGAGACTCAATAACGACACGTAGTGATTTATACTACTTATTATTCAACTCCGTAGAGTCGATTCTACACATTAATAAATTCATTACATTATTCAACGTTTGTTCATTACGTCCTATGTGACTCCGCCAGAGTCAGTCACAACCAGTATATAGCTCGTATAGTGTTTCAATATAAATATACTATCTCACGTCGACTCAGCTAGAGTCATTACCCATTTTCGAAACATCGGGACGAACCGTAGTATCGTCCCTAAATAACTACATTCATTGAAATACTCCAGATTTAGTGAGTTACCAACCATATAAGTCTCGCAAGTTCATTGCGAGTAGCCACATACAAAAATCCCAGCAAGTTACTAGTACTTGAGATTTAACAAAACAACATTTACAACTCAACAAGTCTCTAAATTACGGAGACTAACAAAAATCCAAATATTCCACAAATATTCCACAAAAATCCAAATATTATAATTATTACATATTTAGAAACTAGACATCAGGAACTATATTTGACCATTTTAAATTACCTCATTTGGACTTATATTCATCAAGAATCAGCCACTTAAAGTTAGATCTAATACCCAAAATTTCCAGCAACAGTTTACTCGGCGCAGCGATAAAGCACAACCTAAAAGAGGTACTTCCCGACCTCTAAAATTTATGAAAATTTACAGAGAACAACCTAACACACATAAAAATAACATATCCAAAATTCAGCAAATTCCCAATAGTAGATTAGTACCAGACTTTTCACGAAATAGCCCAAAACAGGACTGCAACTAACTCGAAACTCATGTGTTTTTCGTTCTAACTTGTAACTAACATCTCACCAAATATTCTACCCATGTCCAAATATTATGAATCTTATATACCCACAAACTAGACATTCTAAATTATAATTTACCATTTTAAATCAGTCCATTTGGACTTGTATTCATCAACTTGCAACCACATAAAGATTGAACTACAAACCATAATTTCCAGCAACAGTCCGTTCTGCGTATCGATAATACATAACCTAAACGAGGTACTTCCCGACCTCTAAAATTTATGAAAATTACCAGAATTTTGGAAAACATATTAATGTAAAACATATCCAAAATTCAGACAATTTCCATGGACGGATTTTTCCAAGAAAATTCAACATCATGCCTTATAATTGTGACAAATCTTATTTCAAGAACTAAGCATTTGACTTCCAAAAATCATCATGTCTTTCCATCCTTACATTTCCAACTTAAATCAGCAACTTAACATAACAAAATATCATTAGGAGTAACAAATAACCCATTTCTTCCAAGAAATCAATACAAGGATCATCATCTAACACAACCTACATGTTTTACTCTTCCAATTCATCTCATAATCAAACAAAACATTATAGTTACTTACTTCTTAATGAAATCAAACCATGGAAATCAACATGCAATCCATGAAAAGTGTTCCTCTTGTCAAGAGCTTCGCAACGGTGAATACGGATCGACGATCGGACTTCGGATGCTCAAAATATGGAGGTTTCTCACTCTAAAACTCACTTACTCTCTCTCTAACTCTCTCTCTTTCTAAGAACGGTTTGGATGAAGAGAATGGGCTGAAATGAGGCTTCTCTCAGCTCCCCACATATATATCTCCTATTACCACTTAAAGAGAGGTCAACAAGTCAATAGGGAGATGTTTTAATGGTCAAAGGGTCAAATCACTTAAAACTAGTCAAAGCTGTCACAAATTCTAATTTTCAGCCAACTTTAAAGACATTCCTAGGATGATCTACAAGTCTAAAAATTACAAATAAGATATGGTTCGAAAGCTCTTTGAGTCTAGTTTACACAGAGTCAAACGGTTTGCAAATCCGAGTTTTCTAGACAAAGTTATGGCCAAATTACTACAGACTATTCGGATGGACAGAATTTCGGGTTTAAGCATGTATCCATGCTTTTGTGTGTATCTTTTTCTATCTTAAGGTTAAAACACACTTAAAGCTCAACCTAATCATCCCGTATTGATGCACGAATGACAAAGAACTCAAGACTCAAACATACCCAATGTTAAACACACGAAACAACACTCGAATTGACCCGACATACGAGTGAACTAGGAAAGAATTAGGTTCGAGGTATTACATCCTCTCCCCCTTAAAAGAATTCGACCGCGAATTCATAGGTTGAACATTCACGAAAATACATATCTCAAAGCGAGGCTATACTATAACCTATGCAATCGAAACGTTTTCCATAACTATTTTTAGTCTACGACTCAGGTGAGTCATTCCAAGTTAGAGGTCATCAACCTCAAGTGGCATTCACACGAAAGGATTCTAACAGATAGCTAGAATTTCGACACGTGAACAATCTCAAGGTTTCCTTGCGAGACAACTACCGTCTCTAATCAAGTTCAAATCTATAGCACGTATTATTGATTCGCAGTAACTCATTTATAACACATCCCAACGCCACGCTTTTGCGGCGCAAAACTCATTTTGCACTATCTGTGGTATAACACTCAACAAATAATCATGAAAAATCACGCTATTAACTAGGTTCGGATTCATACAACCCTTAGGTCCACAAGGTTATTCAACGACATTTCATTGTCAAAGGAGCTATTTCACACTAACAGTACTACAACAATAGCCACATGAGTCATATTGACTCCATCGTAAATAATGCCATCACCGGCCATATCATAAGCTGACGAAATAAAAGATCAACGAAATCAGAAGTTCAAAATAAACAATAACAAGAGTTCAAAACTCTAAACACGTCCAACATGGATGTAGTGTTCTAAAGACAACCACTTCAATATGCCAACTGGCATACGCACAAGGTTATACGATCTATCTGTATCGTACAATCTATAAAGTCCAACTAAATTAATACATTGTATTCATTCTACGACGTGTACTACACCACAATAATAACCAAATGCTCACCCAACGGGGTGGCCAAATCCAACACCCAAATCTTTAAGTTTTAGTAATTATACCATACATGTGACAACAAACAAGTCACAAGCCTATCACTGTTCACATTCAACCGAGCACAATGACTCATACAAATACCAATACATATCGAACCATTACACAAGAAGTGATAATCAATCCACACAAATGCACAAACATTTTCAAGTGCTTCTATTCCATTTACTTGTCCATTCCATTTGGTCATAGGGTTAGGCAATTTCTATCTAACATGCTAGCAACTTAGTCATCGACGAATATCTCTTAACAACCAAATCAGGGACCCTTCTGAAGTGGCTTCAAAAGCTTCCGTCGCAGGGCGTTAGGGACAAGTGATTTCAAATATGCCCTTTAGAATTGGTCTCATGCACATAAGTGTCAAATACAAGCAAATGTATCTAAGTGTAACATATGTCTCTAGTATGTACAAGTTTCGCATTCCATGATGTGATATGCAAGAATGAGGTGTCTAAGTTAATACGGACTCAAGATTTCGCACTAACGTAACTCGACAGTCATACTAACCAGTAAAGAACTCGTGACCCAGATTCTCGGGTCTTCAACCTCTATTTCTTCAAACAATTACCAATCTCAAGCCTAAGACGTTCCTTAAAGTGTCTGGCTTATACCTTTCTACGACTAACAAGATCACCCAAGTTGGCCAAATCACAATACTAAACCTTCCAAGAAACTTACTCTAGTTGTCATCCATCCAGCGAGGACTTAAAGTGCACTCAATAATCTCCTCAAGAGAAATAACATACTCCATATCATTAGTCTCCGCTCCCACGAGCGAAAGAACTCAACAATTCCAGTCCTACATGGACTATCTCCACAACTTATCAACATCCAAGATACATCTAAACACAAACACTCGACGTTAATCGCTCAACCCAAAACCCAAATCACCTAAGCCGAGGATCCTATCCTGGCGAATAGCTAACTTAAGCTCTGATACCAAAAGTGACGCCCCGAGTTCGGGATCCGACGTTGAACCCTAACTCGATGCGCCAAAATAACAAAACGTACCGAATCAACTGATAAAAGCGAGCCACAAAAGCTCATACCAAAAAAAAAAAAAAGATAAATAATGCAGTGGAATACTAAATATAAAAAAAACCTGTTTTAATAAAAACATTTCATTGGCGACACTACTGCCGGAACCCAACTAACAGCAACCACGAGTCTACAACTCGGGAAAAGAAACAACAACAATATTAACATCATCGGCCACAACATGCTGGAATAATAACTAGAGTAATAACCAACTTTAAACACAAGCACGATATACATGTCGGCTACCAAAACAATAATACAAATAACTAAGTATAATTCTACCCCAAAGTAAAGTCGATCTATATAACTTTACATCAACCATCGTCCTCACTGTACTACAAAACATAAATATGAATATAAATACAACTTGCTAAACTCCAAGTCTCCAGCCTCACTGCGCTAGAACTTACAACCTGCAAACTGAGGAATTTGTTGGGTGAGTCTAAAAGGCCCCGTAAGACACTATAATGTATTGAGTGCTATGAGTATGAATACAACAGTAAACCAAGACCCTAACGCAACTACATGACATGGCATAATGCTCAAGTGATAATAGTAACATGGTAATAGCATTTATATACCACAATTGAACATGTAATATCATCATTGATATACAATTCACGTAAGTCACATAGCACCTCGATGTTCACATAAGTGCTTGTAAATAAACCACATATAATAAAGGATATCATTTCTCTTACTCCAACTTTGCGTTGCTCCTGCAATACATGAGAAAATAAACGTGCCTCGATACTCGTGTAAGTAGTATCGACGTCCCCGATCCCATCGGGTTCTACTAGCAAACCAAAGTCGTGCGTATTGCTACAACAGTGGGGCTACATCCCACCTGCGGCCAACAGGTGAGGGTGGGTGAGAACCGGTACGGCGACCCATAGCGATTACGAATCCCATTCGTAAAGACTATACATCGTCCTACCATAACTTTACCAAGAATGCCAGCTGGACTCAATGCAATGCACAAGTAGATATTTACTCGTCATTTTCAACAAATCAAAGTGTGTTCTCTTGAATCACATACCAAATTAACTCAATGTGCTTGTAAATACGAAACACACAATCAATCATCAAAGTAGGATGATTGTCCTACAATCAATCATCAAAGTAGGATGATTGTCTTATCTCATACTAAAACAATCACAACATGTCCTTAATCATTGAACATATAACCAAAGGAAGACAATAGGCAAAGTAGACCTATTGTACAACACAACTTAGGATATCTACAGAATCCTATAATCACTAAATACACTTTATCATATGTATAGCATAAACTAGCACATAACATTATCTTCGTGTACTATATATATATCACGACTCATTACAAGTCATTTCGTCCGAATTGCAACGATAATCACGGTATGTCCTCTCATGCATGATTGAATTAACTAAAGTCAATCTCTAACGAATCATAACTTTCTTGATACGTCATCCTATATCGCAGGAGACTCAATAACGACACGTAGTGATTTATAATACTTATTATTCAACTCCGTAGAGTCGATTCTACACATTAATAAATTCATTATATTATTCAACGTTTGTTCATTACGTCTTATGTGACTCCGCCAGAGTCAGTCACAACCAGTATATAGCTCGTATAGTGTTTCAATATAAATATACTATCTCACGTCGACTCAGCTAGAGTCATTACCCATTTTCGAAACATCGGGACGAACCGTAGTATCGTCCCTAAATAACTACATTCATTAAAATACTCCAGATTTAGTGAGTTACCAACCATATAAGTCTCGCAAGTTCATCGCGAGTAGCCACATACAAAAATCCCAGCAAGTTACTAGTACTTGAGATTTAACAAAACAACATTTACAACTCAACAAGTCTCTAAATTACGGAGACTAACAACAACGATAAATTTTCAGCACTGCATAGCCGTACCGTTAAATTCACCAAATATTCTACAAAAATCCAAATATTATAATTATTACATATTTAGAAACTAGACATCAAGAACTATATTTTACCACTTTAAATTACCTCATTTGGACTTATATTCATCAAGAATCAGCCACTTAAAGTTAGATCTAATACCCAGAAATTCCAGCAACAGTTTACTCGGCGCAGCGATAAAGCACAACCTAAAAGAGGTACTTCCCGACCTCTAAAATTTATGAAAATTTATAGAGAACAACCTAACACACATAAGAATAACATATCCAAAATTCAGAAAATTCCCAACAGTAGATTAGTACCAGACTTTTCACGAAAATAGCCCAAAACAGGACTGCAACTAACTCGAAACTCATGTGTTTTTCGTTCTAACTTGTAACTAACATCTCACCAAATATTCTACCCATGTCCAAATATTATGAATCTTATATACCCACAAACTAGACATTCTAAATTATAATTTACCATTTTAAATCAGTCCATTTGGACTTGTATTCATCAACTTGCAACCATATAAAGATTGAACTACAAACCATAATTTCTAGCAACAGTCCGTTCTGCATATCGATAATATGTAACCTAAACGAGGTACTTCCCGACCTCTAAAATTTATGAAAATTTCCAGGATTTTGCAAAACATATTAATGTAAAACATATCCAAAATTCAGATGATTCCCATGGACGGATTTTTCCCAGAAAATTCAACATCATGCCTTATAATTGTGACAAATCTTATTTCAAGAACTAAGCATTTGACTTCCAAAAATCATCATGTCTTTCCATCCTTACATTTCCAACTTAAATCAGCAACTTAACATAACAAAATATCATTAGGAGTAACAAATAACCCATTTCTTCCAAGAAATCAACACAAGGATCATCATCTAACACAACCTACATGTTTTACTCTTCAAATTCATCTCATAATCAAACAAAACATTATAGTTACTTACTTCTTAATGAAATCAAACCATGGAAATCAACATGCAATCCATGAAAAGTGTTCCTCTTGTCAAGAGCTTCGCAACGGTGAATACGGATCGACGATCGGACTTCGGATGCTCAAAATATGGAGGTTTCTCACTCTAAAACTCACTTACTCTCTCTCTAACTCTCTCTCTTTCTAAGAACGGTTTGGATGAAGAGAATGGGCTGAAATGAGGCTTCTCTCAGCTCCCCACATATATATCTCCTATTACCACTTAAAGAGAGGTCAACAAGTCAATAGGGAGATGTTTTAATGGTCAAAGGGTCAAATCACTTAAAACTAGTCAAAGCTGTCACAAATTCTAATTTTCAGCCAACTTTAAAGACATTCCTAGGATGATCTACAAGTCTAAAAATTACAAATAAGATATGGTTCGAAAGCTCTTTGAGTCTAGTTTACACAGAATCAAACGGTTTGCAAATCCGAGTTTTCTAGACAAAGTTATGGACAAATTACTACAGACTATTCGGATGGACAGAATTTCGGGTTTAAGCATGTATCCATGCTTTTGTGTGTATCTTTTTCTATCTTAAGGTTAAAACACACTTAAAACTCAACCTAATCATCCCGTATTGATGCACGAATGACAAAGAACTCAAGACTCAAACATACCCAATGTTAAACACACGAAACAACACTCGAATTGACCCGACATACAAGTGAACTAGGAAAGAATTAGGTTCGGGGTATTACAGTCCCTAATTAACTACATCAATCACAATAATCCATATTTGGTGTGCTTACTACCCATAGAAATTTCGCAAGTTTATCGCGAGTAACAACTTACTAATACTTGATATTTAATAATAACAACAACAACAATTACACATCAACGAGTCTCTAATTCTTGGAGACTAACAACAACAATACCAACAACAACAACATTTATCCAACACTGCGCAGCAATACCATTAAATTCACCAAATATTCTACTCATGCTTAAATATTAGGAATCTTACATACCCAGAAATTAGACCTTCCATGATTCCATAATACATTTTACCACTTTGAATCAGTCTAATCAAACTTAAATTCATCAAGATTTAGCCACTTAAAGTTGGAATTAGTACCCAGAATTTCAAGCAGCAGATTACTTTGCCTGCGCAATAATATGCAGCCTAACTGAGGTACTTCCTGACCTCAAAATTTAATGAAATTTTATATGGAGCTACCTAACAGCAGGATGCATAACATATCCAAAAATCAAAAAATTCCCAATCGGAGATTTGCTATAGAAATTCCAAGAAAATGCCTAAAATATCAAGTAGTATATTTCTACTTTACAATCATGAAAATAAAATGGAAATTGCTAAATCTAGCACGCTTGACCATTATCACGACAAAAGAAGAAGAAGGAAAGAAAGAAGGAAATAATAACTTACTATCTACCAAAATTCTTCCACACGTCAATCCCAAGCTCGAATCAAGCCTTGCACTCTTCCAAATTCACTTTTTCTCTCTAAAATGTGGGGGAAGAAGAGGGGTCCATGAATCACCAATAGATTGGGGAATCTCTTCAGCTAGAAACGTTCCCCTCGTTGCCCTCTACGCTACAGTGAAGACAGATCGTCGATCTGACTTCGGATGCTCAGGATATGGTGATTTCTCTCTCTACTCTCTCTCTCTTCTTTTACTATCTCTTTCTCACATTTTCTGGAAATGGAGATGTCAATGAGATTACTCTTAATTCTAAAGTTCAATCCATGGCTAATATGTGGTTTAAATTCGGTCAAACAGATCAAAGAATCAAAAAAATGGAGTGGTCAAAAGTTGGAAGGCGGATTTTCAGTCAACTTTAACGACATGCATGGAATGATCTATTGGTCCGAAAATTACAAATAAGATGTGGTTGGAAAGCCCTTGAAGTCTAGTTTACACAGAATTAAACAGATTGTAAATCCAAGTTTTCTACACCAAGTTATGGCAAAATAACTACAAGCTATTCGGATGGGCAAAATTATGAGTGTAAGCATATATCCATGCTTTTGTGTATAACTTTTTTCAAACTCAAAGTGGTTTAAAGCACAACTATAAATGTAATTAAACTTATTCAAAGTACCCATGAGTGAAATATGATGAAAATGGGAATGGTGTCTCACACTCCCTCCTCCTTCAAAAGAATTTGTCCTCAAATTCATGGATTGGACATTTACGGGTGAAATCACACATGACATCAAGGCTTTACCAAAGCACACACCAAGGAAACTGGCATCAATAGCGAGTTGAAATCTTATGGATAAGATGAATCATTTTGAATTAGAGATCATCGATCTCATTTAAGGCTCGCATACAAGATTCCTCACAAATGGGTGTGATTTCGAGACATAAGCAATCTCGAGGTTCCATTACGAGACAACTACCGTCTCTTGTCAAGTTCAACACTAGAACACATATCATAGATTTGTGTTAAATCGTCTCTACCACATCCCAATGCAACGCTCCCGCGGTGCAAAACTCATTTACCACGTGGTACAACACTCAACAATAGTCACGAAAAATCCCACGATTAATTAGGTTTGAGTTTATACGACCCTTAGGTGCACAAGATTATTTGACGACATGCTAATCGTCAAAGGAACGAGTTCGAACTAACGGTACCACAATAAAAGTCACGCGAGTCATATGGTCTCTACCATAAATAACGACATTACCGGCCATATTAAAAGTCGACGAAATAAAAGATCAATGAAACCACAAGGTAACCTATTTGTGTTACGAATACTAACGTTGATAAACCACAAGGTCAACATAAACCATAACAAGAGTTTAAAACTCTAAACACGTTCAACTGAATAAATTAGTACCATCGGATACTAATGTCGGATACTATATATCGTTACCCGAAACTTAGAGTGTACCACAGTCTCAGTGATCACCTTTTTAGGTTATCTACGCGATATAATGATCTAATGAAAAAGTTCTCAATCAGAGTACATGTGGTAGTCCAATAACAAGTAAATGATGGAAAAAAGAGTGAAGTCACGAAATATTACCTTCTAACTTTGACTCGCTCTATTGAACTCTTGAGTCAGTGCAGGAAGGTTCGGTGGGGTCATTTATTCCAATCGAGGTGTCTCACCTAGGATTATTATTAGGAATATGTCTGTACAACATTGCTATATATGTTTGCATATTCCAGATTAGTGATTTATTTTTACCATTATAACGCATATTCACATGAGTGGCTTAAAGGTCTGCGTATCGGTTAGCGTGGCAAGTCGTTGAATATTGCATAGGTCATTATACTAGGAAGTCTTTGTACATATCCAAGTCTTTGTCCTACCAACTTATGATGATCACTCAAATGGATTAGCTCTACAAGTATCAAGCACCAGC
Source organism: Platycodon grandiflorus (assembly GCA_016624345.1). NCBI lineage: Eukaryota > Viridiplantae > Streptophyta > Magnoliopsida > Asterales > Campanulaceae > Platycodon > Platycodon grandiflorus. The sequence goes on along the minus strand of CM028365.1, from coordinate 33,971,782 downwards.
AGACATCACACTAGAAGATGTTTCACTAAGTAGTTACTTTTATCAGTAGATCAGCTGCCTTCAATTAGAAGACCTTGAGGTCTGGAAGCTCTAGCGTGTCAAGAAGGCTGATGACGTGGAATTGGAAGTCCAGCTCAGATCTAAGATATTTATCAACTAGATATTATTTCAAATGTATCTAGTTGATCAACTTCAAAGTTGACCTCACAAACACACTTCTCCAAAGACCACATGGGTGAATTAATGAGACTTCCCCATTTGTGTATCTTGTAGAAAAGTGCTTCAGCTCTGTAAGTCTGATCCTCTGCCATTCTCAGCAATGAAGACTTCTTCCACTATGCAGGACAAGCTACAGTGCACTATGAACAGACAGGCCTGCAACGTCAAGCCTTATCCAGTGAAAGCCTGTTTCAATGGACAAATTCCAAGACAAGATCCTTAAGAAGATTTCTTTAACCAACAGTCAAAAGAATGCATTCTGATGCATTAAAGACAAAGACTCCAACGGTTAGAAATCTACTCAAGTCTCAACAGATCCTTTACCTCTTCACCTATAAAAGAAATCTCTGATCCCTCTTCCAAAGTTACGTGCGAAGCAATCAGGTCAATTGTGAGACCACCAAAAAGTGGGAAAAACACAAGTGTAAGAACAAACACTTTCTGAGAGAGAGATCGATCAAAAACTCATAAGGCAAGAAGCTTCGCTTAGTCAAGAACTCACTTCTTGATTTGAGTTCTTTCTTCCTTCGAAAGACTCTGTCTCTACTGCTCCTAGATTCTAGATCTGTTGCAAGAGATTAATCATCCAGCCTAACGTTGAAGACAGAACCTGCTTGAAGATGTCCGATGAAGATCACAAGCTAACAATCCACATTGCATTCATACCGACAAACTTGTATTCCATTGCAATAGTTGTCGGTTGTGCAATAATGTGTCATCATAGTTGGTCGAGTGATTTGCGGTCAGTTTTTCAAATACTTGCTATTTGAATAACCAATAATATTGTCTTCTCATATTCGCACTGCCATTTCCCTCTCCCAAAGGGACTTGGGAATCCTAAGGTCACTACAACAAAACTCGACATTTACAACACTTATTTCTCAACGTTTTTAGAAAAACGTTGTTAAAAACCCTCTTTCGACAACGTTTTTTAATTAAACGTTGTGGTTTTTATACATTACAACATTTTTAAAAATAAACGTTGTTAGAATTACTTAATAACAACATTCTTAATGAAACCGTTGTAATATTGTCAAGAAATTAACAACGTTTGTCAAAAAATCGTTGTCTATAATTGTATTGTAACAACGTCTGTTAAAAAAACGTTGTAGAAGCTAACGTTTACACAACATTTTTAAATAAACGTTGTAAACAAGTGACAAAATTTTCCAGTTCCTGCCTTGTAACCTTTTACGCGGTTTGCTTAATTGTTAAAACCCAAAAGTAAAAAATCCTCTAACAAGCACAAATCCACCCACACTAACATAGTCAATTTAGACCTGAGTGGGTCGCTGCTACCGTCTCTCTCCATCTCCATCTCCGTCTCCGTCTCTGGATAATCTCTTTGTGCGATTGCAGAGTAGGTCACTGCTATTGTCTCTCTCCATTGTTCATCGCTGCTACAGTGGTCGGAAATCATCTTGTAATTAAGTGCCTCTCTCACTCTCTTTCTCTCATTCTCTCGCTTTCTATCTCTCTCTCATTCCCTAATTTGTGCCCTAACATTGCTTGCATCCCATATTTTAAAAAATTTGTATTTTCCCTAATTATAAAGGAAGGGTTTTCAGATTTTCCCTAATTTGTGAATGTTGCTCTTGGTTTTGTTGATGGGGTTATTGTTGTCATGTCCTTCTATAGGTCTTTCTAAATCTTCTCAAACACGCACACACATACACACACACACACACACTTCTATTTGTTTCAATTTATGAAAGTTGATGATTATGCTTCGTGGAGTGGATATTCATTCTTTGATTTCTTATGATTTTGTGTAGTTTAAATTAATCTTATTAGCTGACATTTCGATTAGGTTTTGTGTTTATCGAATTGATTGATTCATAGCAAGCTTAATTTGAGCGTAATTTACTCAAACCTTGAGCCATTTTGGGTCGCCATTGTATGAATTAGTAAATGCCAGTGCAATTGATGGTGGGCTCTTAAGCTCATAATATTCTTAAACACCCCAAACTCAAGCATACCAAGCTCGGGTTAGCTCGAATCAGTTATAGCTCTAATTATGTGTAGCTTAAACTTTTGATAAATAATGAGTCATGAGGGCAATTTCTCTTTGTTTTGAGCTTAGCATAGAAAAAAAAAACTCTGAGTGTTTTCAAACACCAAGGTACATTTTGAGAAAAAAAAAAAAAAGATCCCCTGAAGAAGATAAGGAAAGATGGAAATAAAATAAAAGCATGAATCAAGCATCCCAAAATGAAAAAAATAGTAACTTACTGATGTAGCTAGGGAATCCAAGTTGCTCATCATGTACTTCACTCTTTCCTCATCCTTGAGGAAATTGTTGACAGTGGAATTGGTACGATCCACTTCTCTGAACCCTAGAATTATCATTTCACCCTTTAAGACGTGATTTCTTTGAGTTAACTATAGTCAGTATACACCTACTTTATTTTTGACTCACCATTTTCTATAATGAACATAAGTGTATTGTTGTATCGGTCTCTTATATACGTCACCACCTTCTCCATTCGTTGAGGGAAGACATTTATCCAGTCCACTCCTGTCTACATTATGTATAAGTCTGAACAAATTTTCCAAACTGTAGAGGAATCTGCATTATTGGAGAATATGAGTTGAGGATACATACTGGTTTTCCAATAGGGATACAATCCTTCAAGGCAACTCTGAGAATATAGCCCTCTAGCTTTGAAACGCCTGGTCCTTGTTCACATGTATAGTATATGCAGTCCTTGACATAAAAACTAGTGTAATGATTGATGCCGATAAAATCTAATCCGCTCTTCAGCTTCCCCAAATCATCTTTGGAGAAGACGGGCAATAGAGATCCAAGAATCTCATGCATTTCTTTAGGATATTTCCCAAATATGATTGGGTCTAAGAACCTATGTTGAATCTTGATTCAAGTCAGAATCTTTCTTTCTCTCTCTCTCTCTCTCTCTCTCTCTCTCTCTCTCTCTCTCTCTCTCTCTCTCTCCCTCACACACACATACGCATGAGAGAGAAAGAAAGAGAGTCTACGTGAGTCTGTAGGCACTTGTGCAAACATGTGGTTGGGGGCATCATACCTGGTCTTCATTAGTACAAATGAAATGAACAAGAAAAGGAAAACCTCACCAATTCATAAAAAAAACTTGAGCTCTCTCAGTTGTTAATCTGTCTTTCGAGGAATTACTGATGGGCTCATACCATATAGCATTCATAACAATCCCAACACTACCCTTTTGATTTCCATGAACATTAACAAGAGTAGTTAAAGGCTATACAGAACTTTTTTCGACGTAACAATGCTAATACGCACATTTGCTTATACATTGAGATATATGATACTTGGTTCGATAAATGTTGATAGCTGCTATATGGGATAAAATCATATTATGAGTTGCAATCAAAGGTTCAGTCTCTGAATCTCCTAATCTACAGTTCCCAAAAGAGTTGGAGCAGCGAGATGGCAGGTGAAAAATAGAGTATTATAAACTAAGTCATTTCAGTTATCTGTATGATTGACTACTTACGGTGACAACAGTTCATATGAATGAAATCAAGCACATACAGAATGAGTTCAGGAAAATAGAGTAAAGATAAAGAGTAAGCCAACTACATTTCCAAGCACATATAGGATAAATACGCTTTTTAATTATCAGTCAACAACTAACCTTTTCTTTAGGGTATTTAAAGCCAACACTAAAAAATGTTACGTACATGGTACAAGTGATGCTCATATTAGATCAACAACTTGTTGTCGCATGAAGAACAATTACTTGCTCAAGAGTTAACCCAGTGAGAAATGCACAAGGACATGTAACTAGATGAGACAGTTACCAACCATTACAAGGAGATATGATAATGGAATATGTATGCCCAATCAACCAAGAATAGCCAAAACGTTACATAATTATCGAGCTGAGGTTAAAACCAGCACTTTGTTAAATTTTATTTTTCGCCAGTAAGCGAACACCAAATGTTTCTCGTAATTATGATCATCAAGTCAAGTACTAAATCTGAAGAGAGCTGTGGAAAAGTTTTACAAAGTTAGACCTTTCAACAAGGTTCTAAATATATGGATGCTGCTCATTCCAATCTTCAGCTACATAGAATATGACACTCATTTAGAAGCTCAAGGAGTACATATACATGAAATGGGCTTTTTCATCTTGAAAAAAAATCCTTCTTTACCAGGATAAGCCAGTTGATTGGTCCTGGTTTGGGAGTAGTACGCAGGATAAGCCAGTTGATTGGTCCTGGTTTGGGAGTAGTACGAACAACCATGCTTCAAATGGTTCAGTTTCTAATTTGTTGAATTTGAAATGGTTTAGTTTTTAATCAGCTGAGGGTGAAATCATTTAGTTTCAAATATGCTGAATTTGAATGCATTAGCCTTTGGTTTTAATTTAAATGTAACTTACTAAATTAGTTTAGATTTTAATATGCTGAATCTGAAATGTTTTAATGAATTTGATTGTGTTAGCCTTTGGTTTCTGATATGCAATTTGAATGTGTTAGCCTTCTTTTGATAATATTGAGTAATTTCACTTGTTTTTTGTATCAATTGTGACTGTTTGACTATCCTGCAACTCTTTTTTTTTTTTTTTCTACTCACACACACACACACACACATGCAACTATCCTGCAACTCCGAAATAACTACCAATGGCTAACGTATGTCCTAGAAAGGTTATCAGAGTGCATAACTTGATTTTGCAGCTTGATAATTTCTTATGTCAAATCGATTGGCTAATATGTCCTAGAAAGGTTATGAGAGTGTCATCTTAATGAGTGTCTTTTTCTAATGCGTGTATTTGCTCAGTTTAGGTTTCAAGTTAGAATCTGCATTCTTACGATGGATAAAGCTTGGGTGTATTTGCCAAGATTTGAAATCTGAACTCAAAGATTAGTTTGGTACTAGCATGCTCTCTTGTTGGTCGCCAACTAATTTGTTTAAGTTTCCTTTGTAGACCTACGCCTGCATACAGTACAGGAGCTAGATCTTTTCTTGCAAGAGCTATGGAGAAGTTAGGAAATTCCTTGAAAATTCAATGCCCTTGTACTCGGTGTAAAAATATGACTTATCAGACTAGTGATGATGTGGTGTCACACTTGGTTATGTTTGGGATGGATGCTACAATGATTGGATTTTTCATGGGGAAGAACGCCCTAGCACTTCCTCCAAAATGACATGTGATCGCGATGATGTATCAGATACATATAGGATGTTCGTAGATGCGCAGGTTAACGAGGAAGAGATTACAGATTATACTGAAGAAAGGAGAGATGGAGGGTTTTCTAAGCTGTTAGAAGAAGCAGAAACTCCCCTATACTCGGGTTGCACAGAATACACAAAGTTGACAGCAACGGTAGTGCTTTTCAAACATAAAGCTGTCAATGGAATTTCAGATAAGGCATTTACTGAACTTCTCAAAATCTTGAGTAACATTTTACCACAAGAAAATACACTTCCTGGTTCCACGTATGCTTCCAAAAAGTTACGTAAGACCTTTGACTTGGGGTATGAAAAAATACATGCGTGTATCAATGACTGTTTTCTATTTAGAAAAGACCTAGTAGATCTAGACAATTGCCCAAGATGTGGGAAATCCTGGTGGAAAGTGGTCGGAAAAGGAGATGAGCGCAAAATTAAAAAGGGGGTACCGGCCAAGGTTTTGAGGTACTTTCCAATTATTCCTAGATTTAGAAGGATGTTCAGATCATTAGAAAAGTCAGAACAATTATTATGGCATAGCACTCATCATAGTAAGGATAATAAGATGCGACATCCGGTTGATTCACCTTAATGAAGTTTTATTGATAGTAAGGGGCCTTGTTTTGCATCTGATCATCGAAATTTAAGACTTGCACTTTCTACGGATGAATTTAATTCTCATCACAATCTAAGTTCTACGTACAGTTGTTGGCATGTGATGCTTGTTACTTAAAACCTCCCCCCATGGCTATGCATGAAAAGAGAAAACACAATGTTAACTTTGTTATTTCCTGGGCCGAAGCAACCAGAAAATGATATTGATGTATATTTAAGGCCACTCATTGAAGACTTGAAAGAATTATGGATAAGTGGGGTTGAGGTGTATGATGCATACAAGAATAGCATGTTCAATTTAAGGGCCATTTTCATGTGGACAATTAATGATTTCCCAGCTTATGGAAATCTGGCTGGATGTACTACAAAGGGTAAGGCAGCATGTCCTATTTGTGGTGTTGACACTTGTTCAATATGGCTACCTTACAGAAACAAGTGTGCATACATGGGTCATCGAAGGTTCCTTCCATCAAATCATCCATATCGAAAGAAGAAGAGTTGGTTTGACGGAACCCATGAGAAAAGGGGGAGGCCTTCAATATTGACTGGTTCTGAAGTTTTAAAAGTTGTTAGTGATATTACAAATGATTTTGGAAAAGGGGAGGAAATGAGCAATGACGACGAAACAAGAAAAGGAATGGAAAAAGGAAAGGCCCACAAGAAGAGGAAGAGGAAGAATAAAACAAAGAAAGTCTCGATCAAGGGCCTCATGTGGAAGAAGAAGCCAATTTTTTTTTTGAGTTGCCTTATTATGAGGTAAACCATTTTTTGAACTTTTAATAATACTTTAATAAAATTGTAGAGTTTATTAGTCAATAACGTTATGTCATTATATTTTTTCAGTATTTGCCGGTACGTCATTGTTTGGATTTAATGCTGTTGAAAAGAATTGCGGTGAGAGTTTAGTTTGCACTTTGCTTGATATAAAAGGAAAATCAAAGGATGGCCTTAATGCTCGCAAAGACTTGGAAAAAATGGGAATTAGGTCAGATTTGTGCCCAAGGGTTGAAGAGAATAATAAAATATTCCTTCCACCGGCACAACATACGTTAACAAGCTCAGAGATGGAGACCTTTTATTGGCGATTAAGAAATTTGAAGGTTCCTGATGGGTATAGCTCAAATATTGCAAACTGTTTTGCACAAGATGACAAGTTATTAGGACTCAACTCCCATGATTACCATGTTTTAATGTAACAGTTATTGCCTGTCACATTGAGAGGAATTTTACCTAAGGGGCCAAGAAATGCAATATTTCGACTATGTTCGTTTTTCAACGATATATGTCAAAGAATGCTTGATATAGAAAAGCTAGAAGTTGTTGAAGATAAAATGGTTGAGACATTGTGCATGCTTGAAAGATATTTTCCTCCTTCCTTCTTCGAAATTATGATGCACTTGACAATACATTTAGGATGGGAAACACGTTATTGCGGACCAAATCAATTCCATTGGATGTATCCAAGTGAAAGGTATTCATATTCTATTCATTCATCAAACATTATTTTTTCAGTACTCTTAGTAGTTTGTCTTCACCTTTTTATTCAATTTTTTTAGATTTATGAAGACATGCAAGGATTATGTTAGAAATCGTGCACGTCCTGAGGGATGCATATGTGAATGCTATCTTGCCGAAGACTGCATGAGATATTGCAGTGAGTATATCAAGAAAGCTTGTGAAATTGGTGAAACACATAATCATAATTAGGTCTATCGAGATGAAAAAAAATTCGAGGGACGACCGATTTCTAAAGGAGAGCATATTATTTTGTTCAATGAAGAGATGCAGAATGCTCATTGATACGTGTTATTTAATACAACGGAAGTGGAACCATATGAAGAGTAAGTTTAAGTTAGATTAAAATTTGTCAAGTTTCTTCGTCATGAATGTGTTTTAATCTTTCTTTCTTTTAGGATACATATGGAAGTGTGGAAGATGTTACATGATAATCTCTCTGATGAAGAACTTTCAAAGAAACATTCAGAGACTTTCTTAGATTGGTTTACAGATAAGGTTAATTTTTTAAGTTTTATTGCACAATAGGTTAGTCTACATATTACGAATACATATGTTATTCTTTTAAACACATGTACAGGTTAAACTCGAAATAGCAACACATAATGTTTTTGAAAGAATACAGTGGCTATTGTATGGGCCTAGAAAGCAAGCACTCTCCTACTCTGGCTTTATTATAAATGGTCATCAATTTCGCACAAAGGCCACTGAAAAGTCCACACAGAATAGTGGTGTTTCACTCGAAGCAACTACAATACGTACATCTGCGTCAAATGACAAAGAACAATCTAGCAGCACTACAATAGGTCACTATGGGATCTTGCGTGACATTATTGTGTTGGACTATCTTGTTTTCCAAATTCTTTTATTTAAGTGTGATTAGGCGAATATTTATCGTGGAGTGAAGGTTGAAGATGGATTTACATTAGTCAACTTTGACCAATTTCAAGATCAATTTAAAGGAGTTCCTTTTATACTAGCAACACAAGCCTCCCAAGTGTTCTATTGGAGAGAAAACAAATCATCCAATTGGCAAGTCGTACTAAGGCCACCACTAAGAGTCTACCACAATATGGAAATCTATGATGGGGATGAGGATGAGGAATCACCCTATTACCCAATGGATGCTACTTTGCTTGATAGAACCATGGACGACCAAGATGGTAGTTGCGCAAGAATGGGTTGTGACGACATATTGGTAAAAGTAAATGTTTCTTTTATTATGAGTATATTATTTTTATTACATGAGTTGTGATGGCATATGTGTACAAATACTTTGATCTCTGAATTTTTGTTTCCTTTTTCATGAGTATATTGTTTATATACAATATTTAAACTTGGGAAATTTTCTTGAACTAATAGGTGGATCTTTAGATAACAGGACCTCAATTTATCATTATCATCATCATCACTATGGAAAATGACCAAATAGAGGTAAGACTTAACTACATCAGCTTAAACTTTTATATTCATGTTATCTAGTTTTATCCACATAAATTGTATAAATTGTACATATATTGCAATACTTGAACAAATATGTGATTTAAATTACAGAGTTTTAAAAAGTTGGTATATATATATATATATATATATATATATATATATATATATTGTGTGTGTACTAATTGTTATTTGATAATGAACTATGCAGAGTTCAAAACAATGGAAGAAGCACTCTAAAAGATTAAAACTAGCAGCATTTCAATTTCGCAACAACAGGGAAACGAAGGCATCAGGATTTCTGAAAGAGGGTCTAATCCCTCTCCTAACCAAAATTTTAGTGCACAAAGAATGCCCTCTCCCCGGCCTTCTACATCCAACGAAGTGCCTAATCAGCCCATTGAAGAAGAGGAAAGACCAAGAAAGAGCAAAAGAGGTCCAACAAAGATGCGAACATTGAGCTTAACTCCTAATGATCGAGTAGAGGTAGAATTCAATGAAAGAGGACAACCTATAGGTGCATTGGCACGAGACATGGTACCGGTCACTGCCGATTATTGGAGGAAAGTTACTCAAACAGTAAAGGATGATTTGTGGAAATGTCTTTTGGTAATAATTATATAGCTAACTCAAGTTCAAACATAAATTGTCAAGTGCATATACATATGTTATATAGATCTGATGTGATACTTTTTTAACAGGCAAGGTTCATGATCGATGACTTATACAAGAAGCTTTTTGTTCAAGTGATGGGCACTCGTTGGAGAAAGTTCAAGTCAAGGCTGATAACATCACTTAGAGAAGAATCAAAACTCCCAGATAAGGAGTCTGGATATGTCATCCTTAAACCAGATAACATAAAATCTCCTCAAGAGTGGAACGATTTTTAAGCACAAAAGCTATTTAATGAATTTGAGGTACACCATAAGTCTTTATTTAAGGATTTTGTAATGTATGCTTTGCTTACAATCGAATTTTTGGTGCAGGTAAAGAGCAAACAGTTTAAGGATATCAGGGCAAAGAATCAAACCCCACATACAATGAGTATGAAGGGGTATGCCCAACTAGAGGATGATATGGTACCTTTCTATGAAGCGACTAATACATGGATGCTTGTTTCTAAATTATGTAATGTGATTTATATAATGTTTTATTTTTTAGAGAAAGGAGAGTCCAAATACAACTATAAGGAGAGTAGATGTTTGGTGTAAAGGACACACTAAAAAGAATAGGGAAGTACCAACTACATTTATTGCTGATTGTGTGGTAAGTGTACATTTTTATTAAATCATCTATTTTCTAATTGTTTTTTTTTTACTATTCTATATCTAAATACTTTTTTGTTTATAAATTTTCAGGAGTAAAATTCAAGAATTCAATTCCTTGCAAACCTCTCCTTCGACATCATTACATATAAATGAAGATGCACTCTCACATACCCTCGGACCCGAACGGAATGGAAGAGTTAGAGGGATGGGATTTGGTATTACCCCTTCTCTACTAGGTGTCCATGCGAAGGGTTCAAAGAACGTAGAAGCACTTTGAAACCAGGTTTCAAATTTGACGAATCAGGTGGAGTTCCTAAAAAATCTAGTCATGCAGGCAAGTATTCTTCAATAAAGCACATTGTTTTAGAGAGTTATTTTAAAATTGTACTTACATGTTAGTTTGTGTTTGTCCCCAGAATATGGCTTCAAAAAATAATGAGAATGCAAACATACCCTCTCAGCATTCACATAGTATTGCTTCAAGGGTTAATGTGAATGACAAAATACCCTCTCATCTGTCACACAATGGGAGCTCTATCCTTCGTGATTGTACCAATTTAAATGCAAGAGATGTTCCCAAGAATGGTGATGTTGGTACTAAATGCAAATTATTAAATTGGAAAAAGACAGTTGTTGCAGAAGGTACGATTGCATCCATGGATCCAAATGCTTTGGTGCATCATGTTCCCCTTGGAAAAGATGTTTGGAAAGTTTGGGTTGTTGTGCTGGTAGATCCCAAGGCTCCACTGTGGAGGCCTAACTCAAATATGTCGTTGATCGAGGATGCAGTTGGGAGTACAGTTGCATGGCTTAAGGAATTCATTAGTTTTGATTAATATATGTTAAAGACTTATTTTGGACTTTTATGTTTTCCATGTTAAGAACGTGAGATTAATTGCTGTGGCTATTTTATAAATTGCTTTTTAAAGACGCATGCACCACTTAGGTAACTAACCCCTTTTTAACTCCGCTAATGTAATTGCTATATATAGCATTGTAATGCCTTTACATTTCGATTTAAATTAGATCTAATTATATACTGACTGAAACTTTTTTCTTCTCTTCTCGCAGCCTCTCAGACTCGAGATCATGGTCAGTATAGTCTTTCAAATTGAATTTGTTTTAGTTCTTAGATTAGACGTTTCTTCGTAGTAATTTTGCTAACTAATATAACTACTAGATTAGAGAAAACTTGCTCAAAGATCAGAGAGAGTAAAGTCCATGGATCTACATCCGACTGATTAAGTAATGTCGTGTGGGCAAACAATTAGGTAATGTCATCTTATAATTATTTCAGAGTATATTATTTCAATGAATTTAAGTGTTGTTTGACAAGTCGCTTGATCGAATAAATTTTGGTGTCTAGGTTCCTATCTATACAGTGGCCTAACTAATATGTCATGAGGGCGAACAATTGGGTAATGCCGTCTTATAATAAGTATTGTTTGGCAACCCCTTTGCTCGTATTTTTCCAAACCATGTTTTCAAAACTACAAATAGGGGAGCTAGCAGGTATCGCAGTAGGATCCGCTGTTTGCATTACTTCCATCGTGGCCAGGTAAGATTATCATTGGTACTAATATACATTAAAATGTCGTGTGACAACCTAACAAGTTGGCTTATCAATTTTTTAGACCAGTATCAGGTGGATCAATGAATCCAGCAAGGAGTATAGGTCCAGCATTAGCAGTAACTATTACAAGGGAATTTGGGTGTATATCGTTGGACCCATAACAGGAACATTATCTGCCGCATGGTCCTATAACTTTATTCGGGTTTCAGACCAGCTAGCCCATGAAATATCACTGCCTTCATTTTCATTTGAACTTCATCAATTGAGGAGCAACGAAGATCAGGTTAAAGCCAAAAATCTTCTGAGTTTTATATAATGGTAATATAAACCAAATCCAAAGGTAAACCGCTAATTTGGTGAGTCTATTGTAATCTTTCTGAAATCTCGGCTGCAGTTTGTTGTGATAAATGCAGCTTTCTAAATATAAGAACTCGAGCATCTAATAATTATTTCACACAATCTACATTGAGTGCCTTGCAAAAACATCTCAAGTCTTGTACAGGGATTCGATCCATCAAGTCGCCTGATTGAATTGGGTGGGATATTATGTAATAAATTACTTTTTGAAAGTAATTTTATCTAATCTTATACTTAATATTATGAGGAAAAATTGTAGATTGTTGCATTTTTTATAGTTACAGAGTATATTATTTCAATGAATTTAAGTGTTGTTTGGCATTACTTTTATAGGTTTCGTAGAAGGATGGTGGATGTCTGGCTAAACTAGGGGGTTTTGCGCGTGGTTATTGAGGTAGTAAAACAAATGTGGTGGTCAAATCCTCGAAAATTGATGCCACTGGGATCTCTCTACTGTCTTGTGGACCAAATTCGAAAACTATCTGTGCTGCCATCCTCCAGTGTTGTGAGAGCAGTGTGACGTCGCTTTTGTTCCTAACAAAGCCATCAGTTCCATGTCAATACCTCCATGGGTTATGATACCATCAGGTGGTGCCATCAAATGCGATGGGGAGGACTACTCCGAGAGCACGACGAATAATTTGTAGTTTGATCACTTCTTCAACCTTGGTGATGAAAAGGTGAGAAATATTAACAAGAAATTCATTACTGTTAATAGTACTCAGCAGCAAAAATCACCATGGGAAAATAGCAAGCTCGTGTTACCAAAAGTAATACTTGCTGTGTTGGTTCCTCTTACGCCTAGCTAGCCTTCCCCTACCCCTAACACTTGTTCCGACTACTCAACACTGGCTTTCAATCCATTCTTCGATGAATCATCATCCATTTTGCGTAATTAGAAGTCAAATATGATATATCTTTGATTATAGGGCCACCAACTTGTCAGTCACTTGAATTTCTTGGGGCATTGGTGGAAGGAGAACGTTTGAGTTTTATTGCATCTTATAGTGGCAGGTGAGACATGCATCAGAACATTTGTGAAGGAGAACTCAAGATTTTCATTTTCTTTTATGCTATCTAATTCCTGTAGTTACAGTTATGAACTTTTGCTTCAGGAAAAAACGGTGATTGCTTTTACGAATGGTTTAGAGTGAAGGCATTGTTTTAGGGAGAAATTACCTGCTGGTAGTGTGTTTCCTTCATTATAATACTTTTGTCCACTTATTTGTTTGGTTTGGTTTTTATTTTTAGTTTATCAACTATCATGTTGTCTGACTAAATAAATAAATATCTGTTAGCAGAGTATTTCGATTTAAGTTTTGAGGACGTGGAACTCATTTATACACATGTGTAGAAAGATGGAGTTAAAGGTAAATATCTGATATTTCCTTCAAGTTAGTTCATCCTAAATTCAACAGTGAACAGCCTAAGAAATTAGGATTCATATTACCCATGATCATGTTGATGGCGTTGTTCCAAGGAAATTTATGTGATTATAAATTGCAGAAGGTAATGTTGATTTATGTATGTGTGTGTGTGTGTCTGCAGTGTCCAAATGTGGAATCAGAAGTATGTCATTATAACTTGCTTGTCATTTGTTTCAGCAGGGAGTGCAAATTCAAGGGGAGGAGATATATTTGATAAACCCCGGAAGGGAGCCGACCTTATTTCTATCAAGGATGTTATGGCAGTGCTTAAAAAGGAATGCCAGGCACCAAATCTACTGCTTGTATGATATTCAAGGCCAATGAGAGAAGCAAAGTCAAGCATTACTAGGGTTTGATTTGCTAAGTAAACTGGTGTATTCTTTCTCTCTTAGATTGCTCAAGTTTTGGTCAAGTAGAATGGTGATGACTTTGGTATCTGACTTTGTTTGAAGTAATTAAATATTGATTGATGATATATATTGGTCAAGTTTTAGTCAATTTTAGAATTTCTCAACTGCTGTCTTTAGAAATGGTACAAATATACACCTGCTGCTCCTGTTGATTTATTTAGGAATATCCTTGGTTTGCATGTGTTTTTTACAGTATTTAGGCTCTTTTCTCATGAGTGTGAATGTGGAGGTGGATAGGTGGAGGTGCTGGGACAGAATCGGGAATGGGATTGGGAACGGGACCAAACAAGCCAGGAAATAAAAAATAAAAAAAACATTAACAATGTTTTTCAAAAATGTTGTAAAAAACGAATTCCCAACATTGTTAAAACGTTGTGAAAAAATAGAATTCACAACATTTTAAAAACGTTGTAAAAAACAGAATTCACAACATTTTTAAAACGTTGTAAAAAACTGAATTCACAACATTTTTAAAACGTTGTAAAAAAAATAATTCACAACATTTTTAAAATGTTGTAAAAAACAGAATTCACAACATTTTTAAAACGTTGTAAAAAACATAATTAACAACGTTTGTTGTGAAAACGTTATAAATATAATTTAACAACTTTTTTCAAACTTTGTCTAATAGAGTCAAAGAATGAAATTTTATTGTAAAAGACAAAATACAACGTTTTTATGCAACGTTTACTAAAATGTTGTAAAAAAAAAAAGGGAACCTACCACAACGTTTTACAAAACGTTGTGAAAACTCTATTACAACTTTTTTAAAACGTTGTTAAAGCCCTTTTTTGTTGTAGTAGGTGAGTGTTCCCATGTATGTCTTTAGTTGAAAAGGAAGAGTTTTTCTTGAAAAGTTGTTGGATTGCTCTCTTGATATAAGGCTAATGATTGTTTCAATCCAACACCTTTTCAAGAAAAACTCTTCGGTTAAAAAACTTATGATCTTGTATCCTAATATATTAAGGTTCTCATTAGTATCTATTTGGACATGTCTAAGTGTCAAAAACTTCATATCATGGAGTGTGTTGATCCCTTCACTCTATAATACTTAGTTTTTGAAGACTTTGCTAGTTATCCATTTAGAGAAAGTATAAAGCTAATCACTGAAAGTTCAAAGAAAAATTACAAGGACATATTAATATATTTCAAAGGAAATCAATTAAAACATCTCTCAAGTATGTTCGATGTTAGCTTTCTTCCTAGGAAATCACTGTTCAAAAGTTCCTTTTCAACTGAAAGCTTCTGCCTAGAAGATACACCCATAAGATCTACGCTCATCTTTAGATAAATTTCTTCAAACGTTAATGAGCATACATGATCAAAGGGAAGCGAGAAAAAAATCCAGGTTCATATCTCTATTTTACAATGGATTATATTTAAAGTTACAATTAGTAAATATTTTCACTGAATAAACTTTATAATTTCTCTCATAGGGTTTGTAGGGTTTGTGCATGGGTTCTTACACTTCCACCAAAGCAGCAACAAGGGGCTTGTTTAGGGAAGTTTGTGGCTATGTTACTCACAGAAATACAGGGGAAAAACAAGGGTTTAGCTCTTTGATTTTGTAAGGGACCATTAGCTTGTTCATGTTTGTTGTTATTTCGGTTGATTTTGATTATATTCAATGTAGAAGTGTTGCTATGCTAAAATTCTGAAATTTTAGCCATGTGAATTGCTTTAATATGTGAATTTGATCATGGGTATGTGTTGTTAAAGGGTGTTAGTGTTCATATAATCCTTTGAATTGTTGTAATTTGATTGTATCTTCGAATTGGTGAAACCGGCAAGAAATCGACCTAAACAAAGTGTGTAACATGGCTGAGATTTAGGGTTTATGACTTGATATTGAATGATTTGAGATGGTTAAAGTGTTCATTATGTTAATTTGTGAATCTAAAACTCGAATTGATCCTTGGAGGATAACCGAAATGCCAAATTTGTAACCGAATATGGAATAAAGTGTGAACGTGAATTTGACTAACCAGATGTGCACATTCGAATACTAACTTTCAGGGGGTTTTGGTTGACTACCGATTGTCATGGGATGGAGTGCAGTGATAGTCGGGTTGTGGCGACCTTAATCCAGCATGTCTCCCTATTTCCAGCCAGAATAGGGTACACCACGTAGATTGTTGGACAAGAGTGGTGTTGTCACATGGATGCCAAAGTTGTAGGGACTTGGGGCATGTTGACTTGTTCCGCGGAATGTTTGATTTTGAATTATATGATTACAATGATTTGATATGAACTTCAAAGCTGGATTGGTGTTATAAGGGGAGCTGGCAGTCGGAGGTGTACCTCGACTTGTGTATCCTGATACATGTGATCCATACTTGTTTAATATATGTTATGAATTGTTGTTAGCTCATTACTTTGTAAGTTGGTCATTATTTCCAACTGGTATGGAACAGTTGGCAGTCGTGATCCTTCTTGCACTAGTAATGGGACTTAGTTGATTATTGATTATGCTGACTACATGTGACTTAATCTGTTATTACTTATGATGAGTACATATTGCTTGTGTTAGCATCTTATTACCGCTACATATATGCATGACATGCATAAGTTTAGTGGAATCTTATTGAGTCATAGGTGACTCACCCTTTTTCAAATATTTTTCCTTAGATTGAAGAGAGACGAAAAGGAGTTTCGCACATGAGGATGTACGAGTTGTGGTTCAGTAATAGATGGTTGATTGTAGTTTGGGTTTGGCTTGACTTGTATTTATGACAGAGTAGTGGTTCATTTGTACTATTTAAGTATCATTAACGTTGTATATAAGGGCTGGATGCCTTTCAATTTGGGATTGTATGTAAGTTAAAGAAGTTTTGTAAATACAGTTGTATCCTTTAGTTATGAATTTAAATGGCGTGTTGCCATGTCTGATGTCTCGGTACTAATTATAAGGATGTGGTAAACAGGTGATTATTATGATTATGTATTATGGATTCATGCCCGGATTTAAGCTCGGTCTGGATGCTTGAATTGGGGTGTGACACCAGTTCTCTACCAAATTCACCGAGAAGTGCGAGTTGATGAACGTAAAACACTGTGAGTCTTCGGTAGCTCACCCCCAAGGTAACGGCCAGACCGAGGCAGGAAACAAGAAAATCCTCCATGCGCTGAAAAGAAACTTGGATGAGAAAAAAGGTAGGTGGCTTGACAAGCTGCCTATGATATTGTGGAAACCCCCTTCACATTGGCGTATGGGTCGGAAGCCATGGCACCAGTAGAAATGGCCCTGCCAACCATAAGGGTTAGTCACTTTGACGAGCTCGGCAATACCACAGCTCGGGGGCTAGACCTCAATTTTTTGGAGGAGAGAAGGCTAGAGGCCAGACTTAAAATGATTAACTACAAGCAGCTTGCCAAGACCCACCATGACAAGCAGGTCAAACCAAGATCTTTCCATATCGGTGACTGGGTGCTCAAAAAAATCGAAGTCATGGGAAGGAATGCAAACAGAAACAAGTTATCACCAAACTGGGAGGGACCATTCAAAGTCACAGGCATAGTTCGAGAAAGAACGTCTCAACTTGTTGAACCAAACGGCACCCCTCTCAAGAACCCCTGGCACGCCGACCACCTCAAAAAATATTACCATTAAATGTAATAGTTTGTATTTTGAACGATGCTTATTAATGAAAGTTCAAATTCCCCAAAATGCGTACATTTCTTTTATTTTAAATGTATTTGTTTAAGAGGTCATACAAAGTTTGCGACCTGTTCTTCACCATGATGAATGAAGATCGTAAAACGGACTAAAATCTTAAATCTAAAATGCACCTCGCCATGACGAGGTCAAAATATGACCTGCTCTTCACCATGATGAAGAAGATCGTAAAACGGACTAAAGTCCTAAATCTAAAACGCACCTCGCCATGACAAGGTCAAAATACGACCTGCTCTTCACCATGATGAAGAAGATCGTAAAATGGACTAAAATCCTAAATCTAAAACGCACCTCGCCATGACGAGGTCGAAATACGACCTGTTCTTCACCATGATGAAGAAGATCATAAAATGGACTAAAGCCCTAAATCTAAAATACACCTCGCTGTGACGAGGTCATTAGGAAACATTGCCATAAGCCAAATGAAATTGCAGAGCAGGCTATAACAAAGTCAGATAAAGAACATGATATATACAACTATAAGAGGCAAGATCGCGCATAGCACGAACAGTTCTGAGGCACGCAGGCCCGATAAAATCCCAAAGGAGGGGTCAAAATTAGAAAAAAGAAAATTGTTTTGATTACATAGCCCGCAGGCCCAGCATACTCGACGCATCAAGTCCCTTCACCTAACTAACATCAACTCTGCGCTCAGCCTCTTGGACGGCCTTGGTATGCTCCTCCTGGTTAAATTTGGAACCTTCAAACTCCTTCAATTGATACTCGTCATCGAAGGCTACACCATCATCCTTGGCCAAGGCATCAAGCAGGTAAGAGACGTTCATGTTGAAGGGCTCAAGGGGCACCCATGGCTCACGCCCTTCCTCGGCGTCCTTCTTGGCAATCAGTTTGAGCTCCTCGGGCTTGAACAGGACCAGGTCATGACTCCACCGAGCCGCTCTCCGGTATGCTCGGCATTTCCCCACCTGATCAAACTTTTCAAAGGCTGCCCACACGCTGCTGCAACTCTTAAAATCTGACCCTTCCCCTTTTCATAATACGAGTATATCTCGTCGTCGAAGTCTGCGCTCTCCTTGTAAGCTTCAATGATGCGATCTGGCTGAGCTGCCTTTTTGAGGTCGGATAACTGCTTTCCCAGCTCACTGATCCTCTACTCGGAAGCCAGTTTTTGCTTCGTCAGATCACCCTTAGAACCTCATCCTTAGTGGAACTCAGCTCAGCTTGAACTTTAGCCTTTTCTGCTTTAACAACCTTAAGTTCATCCTTCAGCTGCGTGAGCTCGCCCTGGACTTAGTTCACTTCTGCCGCTTTGTTCTCGGCAAGATCCTGGCTCAGCTTTATGTCCTCTTTGGTCTTCTGATTGGCTATCTCCAACTCAGCAACGCAGGCTCGAAGTTCCTCCACCTCGGCCTCATTCTTCAAAAACTCAGCTTTCTCTTTCTCCAGCTCGGCCACTCGGGCTGCAGACAAGCGTAAACCTTGATCCCCGCGGCAAACTGCACAATGGTTCTTGATCAGAAAAGTTAAGAAAACACAACTGAAGAGCAGAGTTAGGGACTTACACGGGTCAAATCGATCCCTATTATCCCAACCAGTCGACCTGGGGTGCACTCCTCAAAAGATTCGACCAACGTATCGTCGGCAATCTACAAAATGGCATCTTTTCCAAACTCCAAGGCCCTAGAATTCGGGCTTAGCGTCGGCTCGACCTTCTCGGGAACCATGACCTTATCAGAGACAGTTCGGCTGCCCTCACTTTGTGGACCCTTTGAGGCGCCTGCAGCCGTGCTCACAACCTCAGCTCGTGGCACTTCAAGTCGCGGTTCCTCGACTAACGGCTCTTCAATCTGCAATTTTTTGGCCGGAGGAGGAAGCTCGAGGGCATAGCCTATCTGCTCGTTGACTTCGAGCTGGTGGCTTTCTCCTTCCCTTTAACGGCCAACACATCAACCGTGGGGAGAACCTCGGCATTTTCGGCCACATTTACTGCGACCTTGGCCGCACCCAACTATACCGATCTGGCAAATTTTGCCTCAGCTCTCCTCTCGAACTCCTCTTCACTTTGTCCAAATCCTTCATGTCTGCAAGAAAAAAAAAGGGTCAGCAAGATGAAATGATCGAGTATGAAGTTTCTGAGGAAAGCTAGTTAAGATGTTAAAATAACCACTAAGGATGCAACCCTGCTCGACTTTACTCCAACAGTCGGGGCAACCCGAGGTCAACACATAATCTTTGTGCATTAACCAGCCAGGGAAGCTCTCAAAAGGGGGAAACGTGCATCAAGGCATAACATCGTCAAACTCCCGATCGAGAGCCCGGCCAAATGTAGGAGCTTCTCATCGCTGACGATCCTCTTCCGGTCGTACAATCTCACTTGAGAACTGCCCCAAACACCCAAGGGAATCTTAAGGGCCCTTTTTACGTGCTCTTCATATGCATCTATGACTCTGTGACGAATCAACGCAGTAGGCTCCTCGGTTGGGACCGCAAAATTCTATCCTAAATAACTTTCGACTAATATGACCCTGTCGGCCCAGCTCGCTACCTTGCCAGGGGACTCAGAAAACAATCTAACCCCATAATTGTGATGTTTGGCCTGCAAACGGTTGTGGCTGTGATCCAGGTGAAAGTAATAGCTAAAAAGAGTCATCGTTGGCTTGAAGGGCATGCTGGAAGTCGCATCCAAAAACTCACAGATGAATGGGTCTAGTGGGAGGTGCAGGCCGACCTCGAAGAAGCTTAGATAAAAGCCAACCTTGCCGTGTAAACCCCTCATTTCTTCCCAACTCCTTGACAATTCGGGGACAAAACCTCGATAGTCTTCGGGGTTGCAGGCGTAACGCCGTTACCACTCATTTAAGTCAGTGAGGGTCATTTTATTCCTCTAATTTTGGAGCACTCGCTCCCCGGCCTCTATGTTCTTCGCCTTGACCTTCCCGGGCTTAGCCCTAAGAGGATGGCCGATTGTCGATGGTTTAGACGATGAGGTCCCCGCAGTACCCCGAGCTGGGCGATCTTTCGAGAAATACTGATTCAACAAGCACATCATTGCCCTATTCTTGTCCTCGAAAATACTCATAGGATCCCCGAATAGGATGTCAGCGACATGATGGTCGGCGTCCTCAGGTACTCGCACGACATCTAGATTGGCACCCCATACGAGCAGTAAGGTCTTAGCCTCGTTGGGAAGGATGACTGTTAGGTCCACGGTAGTATGCTCAGTGTATAGGCTAGAGGGGGGGTGAATAGCCTATACTCAGTATATTAAAAAATTTCATCCTATTTTAACTTTTAAGTTGAAGATATAGATGAAATAATTAATATAAATAGGTCATCTTCCTAGTTCTAACAGATTTGCCGATATTCGTTATGTCGGACAACTTGGATCGGCAGATTTGATGAACATGCAGAAGGAAGATGTTGTTATACTTGGCTGAAAGAGTGTGAGCAGCGGAAGAATAGACAGCTTAAGTATAACAAACAAGATATATATTATATTAAAATTCAGCAGAGGTTTGCTCAAAGACAAACATGCTTAGTACATCAACCTAGACTCTCTAACCTAGCAATCTCCCCGGGGGTAGAAGGAAAGTCAATTGGGATGCCCGGAAGACTCATTATTAGAACTCTAACCTTAGCATTTCCTAATACCCTTGGAGGTTGGACAAGAGAAGTGCTAGTGTTAGAGTGGAGTGAGAAGAGAATATTAGGCGTTGTTCAAATAGCAAGTATTTGAACAACTGAGTGCTAAGCACTCGGCCAAAAGTGATGACAGTTTATTGCACAATCGGCACAGCTTATAATGTAGTATAAGTCTGCCGATATGAATGCAATGTGGATTTTTAGGCTCTGGCTCTTCATCGGACATCTTCAAGCTGGATCAGTCTTCAAAAAATTGCAGGAAGGCTTGGTCTCTTGCTGAAGGTTTGAATTACAGCACTAAAGAGACTGAGTCTTTCGAAGGAAGAAAGAACTCAAATCAAAAACAGGGTTTTTGATCAAGCTAAACTTCTCAGCCTTTGGAATTTCTGTTTTTCTCTCTTTTCAAGTGTTTGTTCTTACACTTGAATTTCTCACTCTTTCGAGGTATGGATTTCAGATTAAAAGAATGAGGAACGATTTCAATACCACAACCTCTCACAGATGTTTGCATACATGCAACTGTGTCTCTCCTCTGTTCTGTGTAATTTGTGAGAATGAGAGTCTTCTTATATAGGTTGAAGAAGATGAAGAATTTGTTGAAGCATTAAATGGGTTTGCCTGTTGGAAATCTGAGGCATTAATTGCACAGGAGTGCGTCTTTCAAACTGTTGGGCAAAGAACGTTCGTTAAGCTTTTTGCTTTGAATTAGGTCCATGATTTAGGCTGACAGATTTGACTTGCCATTGCTTAGCCTGGAACATAGCGCACTGTGTTAGTCCTTTTGAAGAATCTTGTCTTGAAGTCTGGACTTTAAACACTGAAGAGGAAAGGTCTATTGGATAATAGTGAAGGCGCAGTCATCGATGCGTATCTTTGGCTTTGTCATAAAGATCTTGTAACGGATCTATTTTGACATGTAGCGTTCCTGATCAACGACCGATGTTCCTCTTGAATAATCAGCTTTTCTGCAGTTCGTTCATATAAGGATCTTGGCCGATATAGAGATCTGCCGATGTAATAACTGCTGAAGTGAAGTTTGCTGATGGGACAATGCTGGAAGGATTGTCTGCTGATGGGACATTGCCGATGAGCATGTCTGTTGCATGAAGAGAGCTAATCCATTTTAAAGTTGTCATCACCTTGGTAGGACAAAGACTCGGATATGTACAAAGACTTCCTAGTCTAATGACCTATGCATTGTTTCAACAAGCTGCCACACTAACCGGTACGCAGCCTTTTTAGTCACTTGTGAAACATGCGTTGTAATGGGAACAAGCAAATCACTGTATTTAGAATATGCATACATATATATCAGCTGTTTTACAGGCATATTCCTAACACATATATTTTTGATGTTTTATAGGCATATTCCTAACAATCTCCTCCTATTTACTTGAGACCATTACTACTATTGACTTATACATACAGCTCTTTAAAGCAGATGTTCAATCCTTAGTAATAACATGCCATTATTGAATAATCAATTTTTATCAAGGCATGCCCTAGGTTGAACTTACAAGCGATAGTGTATGTATGGTCACCTATTGCTACGTATTTACAGACTCGATAAATGAAAGTACATATACGGAGCAATGAGTAGAACAATGTTCAGGCAATTATGAGATATAATGTTGCCATAAAAGATGTTTTTCTTGTGGAGTATGATCTGAATTGGTTTAAACAAAAAAAAGTTGTGAAATAGTGTACTTAATCGAATTGATTAAGTATCAGTCGTTTTCAAAAGTTGAGCAAATACAGAAATGCGGATACCAATTGAATCGCAGCAATGCTAATACCAATTATAAATATTATGAATTTCAGTAATGCTGATACCGATTATAATAATGTGAATTGCAGCAATACTGATACCAATTATAAATATGTGTGAATTACAGCAATGCTGATACCAATTATGAGTATGTGTGATTTACAGCAATGCTGATACCAATTATAAATAATGTTGATATCAATCACTTTTTATTAGCTTATGCATGGTTATGGATACAGAATATGAGTTATGAATGCAAGCAAATCTTATGAAATATTGTAACAATATCTCCTCCTTTTTGCTTTTACTTGTGTCCATGCAACAATATCAAATCTTATATATAGGGTTATGGATAAAAAGAAGGGAAGTAAATCTTATATAGGGTTATGGATAAAAAGAAGGGAAGTAAATCTTATATAGGGTTATGGATACAAGCAAATCTTATATGAATTATAACAATATCTCCTCCTATTTGCTTGTGTCCATGACCTATAAATTTCTAATAAAATAATTATCTCCTCCTTTGTGCTGGAGTCCATGATCTTAAAAGTCACGACCTTGTAGGAGTGGCATATTTGAGTTTCAAGAAGTGGCCGATTTGGTCAATGAGGAGTGTCATATCTGTTTTGGTTAAAAAAAAATTGCCTCCTGTTTGTTTGACTATAGGATCTTTTTCCTAATGTTGTAATGTCTATCTTTTAGTGGTCACAATTGATCATATATGTATGGAGATGAGAACGACCGACTATGGAATCTGTTGAGGTGGGAAGAGGACAAAGTGTAAGAGGTGTACTCATATAATTCATCAGGTATGAATTATGGGCACAGCATGTAGTTGGAATGAATTTTGTGTCTTGATGGCCATAGTAGATTTATCAGAATGTTTTCTTTTGGCCTTGGTCACAATTGGTGTACCAATATGAAGTATGCAGGTATGAACTGTTTGTCTTGATTTATTATCTTTTCTTCTGAGTAGCAATGAGCTATTTAGTATATCTCCTCCTGAGTTTATGGTTATCTTTATGTGTATCGGACAAGTTTGAGAACTTAATAAGGACAACTCATAAGGTATGAGTTTTTTTTTTTTTTTTTGTGTACGAACTCTCCTCCTTAGAAAGTTAGGAAAGTTATAATGCAAGGCTTAGAGGTGAATTCTACATCCCAATGAGTATGGTGCAGAGCCATATGCTATGTAAGTGTGCAGAGAGCAAATGTAACGCAAATGAGGTATAATGACTGTAATTTGTCACTTCAAGAGTTATGAAGAGCAGATGAATTGTCTTGTTTTGTTAAGACATTTTTATCCGAGAAGCATGTCAACAAGGATCTGAAGCATGAGATATGCATCTTAAGAATGTTTTATGGAGCATTTTTCTTCTGTCATTTTGTCAATTTTTAAGGTGGAATAAGAGTACATGCATATGTATAGATGTATATGTTGAGAATGGCAGTTAAAAATATGTACTGAACAGATGACAGTGAGTAAAGCAGAATGAAAGTAGCAAGCGTGTATTCTTTAACAGAATAAATTATAAACATAGTACAAGAGAAAATTAACAATAGACATTTCATTAAAGTAGGGTAGAAGATGAAAGTTTTTAGTGCTGGTTAGAGGGAGCATTGATAGCTGAGTCAGAAACGGAGTTGGCATTTGCAAATTGAGACTCTTCTTGTGTTGAGTATGATTCAGGTGAGGTGTTTGAGGAGTTAGAAGTGAGGGGAGTGGTTGTTGCATTGGGTGAGGCAGGATTTGGTGAAGGAATCCATGGAATGAAATTTGACACATTGTTCCTTGGATCTCGCAAGCAATTTCTTACTCGTCGACTGATTGAGCGAGGTCGAC
Source organism: Platycodon grandiflorus (assembly GCA_016624345.1). NCBI lineage: Eukaryota > Viridiplantae > Streptophyta > Magnoliopsida > Asterales > Campanulaceae > Platycodon > Platycodon grandiflorus. The sequence goes on along the minus strand of CM028365.1, from coordinate 33,946,892 downwards.
GGATCACTGGTTGAGGAGTAGCTTGAGGAGTGGCTAGGAAGATCATGATTCGTTGTTACATTTCATTATAGGATATGGGTCGATGTTCAGAATTAAGCGGTTTTGGCAAACACATGATGAAGGTTGGTTTATTTTGTAATGTCGATGAAGAGTTGGATAGAAAGATGAAGAAAAGCTGAAGAGATGATGAATATATTTAGAAAGCTTTGAATGTAGGTTATCATTTTATACATCTTTTGAAGTTTTGAGAAGATGAAGGGGTTTCTTGGTTAGAAGATTGTGATAGGACGTTTTGGGGGCTTAAGGGAGTGAATGCATTTAATGACATGGTAATGATGTTCTGATTTAGGATTATGTCATTATGCTGAGTGTGGTTATGGCTATGACATAGGTAGTCTAGGAGAAATATATACACACATTATTTTTAAACAAGAAGTTTAAATGTATATTTCAACAAATTTATTTGTTTGCCTTTATTGAGATTTTACTGGATGAAATTGCTGAGTTTGAGATATCAGCTGTTTCTGGAGTCGTGTAACTTTTACAGGGATTAGTTAACACCAATTATTAGAAGAAATATTATTAGAGGTAATACCAATTATTGGAGGGAATGATACCAATTATTAGAAATAGTACTAGATGATACCAATTTGTTAGAAGAAATGATACCAATTTTTTTTTTATTTTTTTTTTACAGCAGTGGACTGGCTTTAGAGTGTTTTATGATAAGTGCTTAAGCGTAAGGATTTCATAGTTTTAAGGATTTGAGATTTTATCAGCAGTTATTATTGATTATCTGCTGAGGTATGAACTGCTGATATGGAGGTTGTCTGATGTTTTTCTTGATACTGTCTTAATGAGTTTCTTGAGTTATGGAGTTAATATCCTTATTCATTTAGATAAGTGTTTTAGTAGATGATGGAATGTACAGTAAGCAATGATCTATTAACAATATGAATTTATAAGAACATTTCTAAGAATATTTAAACGGAGAAGTCAGACAAGAGAAAAATTGAAAGTGTACCTGAAATGATGTCCGAGCTTCTTTTGTACAACAGGATGCATTAACTTTTAGCAAGGAAAGGATTTTGCTAAAGAGTGTTTACATACCAGCCTGTAGATGAGAGTGAGGCATGAAATATAAACAACATGGGTTATATTTGCCATTCACTCCTGAGGAAGGACTAGTCTTTGGGAGGAACAGTCTTCCTAAGAATCCTAAAATTTCTAGCTATCTTTTGAACTAAGTCAAGTTACCTGAGTTTTTCTCAGCCTTTTTGAAATTTAGGAATGTGATAATGCATGACAGAGTGTTTTTGAATTCAGTCTGTCTGCTGGTTAGCTGGGAAAGTGTTTCATCAGGAGAAACTGCTAACCTTGCCTTCTCATTACTAATATCAAGGATCAACTAGATTTGATTGTTGTCATTGCAGAGAACACAAATTGCTGTTGAGCTATTTTGAGAGAAAGTGTAAGCTTTTGATTTTCAGAAGTTAAAAAGCTTGGATTTTAGTGATTTGAATAATGAAAGTTCTTTCATAAACTTTGATGAGATAAATCCTTTATAAGTCCAAAAGCTTACAGTTTTTAGCAGACAATTTGGTTCATAGTAGATTCACTAGTAATCTTATGTGTAGAATAGGAATGCCAGATATTTAGTAATGGACTTGCAGTAACTTAAAGGTAGGATATAGACGTAGAAGGTCATCCTTAGGTAACTGCAGTCTACCTGTGTGTGAACTACTAGAGTTCGGTAGATCTTGAATTAGGTCATGATGAGATGTTCTAATTCAAAAAGGCAATTATTAGATAGAGTAAGGCAGAGATTTTAACCTTTTGGTAATTGACTAAAACTCAATATAGCAGATTTTATAGAATGGGTTAGCTGATGGGGTTTCAGCAGAGTTTATGTAATAAATGTGTGATCGTTTCATTAAGGTCAATTTCTTCATCTTATCAAAGGAAAGTAAGTACTATGATGAAGAAAAGTGATATGTAGATCAATCACAGTTAAAACACATTAATTCATGCTATCAAAGGAATTCAGACAAGTAGATAGACATGAAGGAAAGTTGCAGAACTTGTATTCAATAGTCCAAGTAGTTTTGAACAGTACATGAACGGGGATCAGCTGATTACAAGAACAATACAACTGGAATTCTGACTAAAAACTGCAGATTACAGGATAGAGATACATAATGATTCAATTTTGAAAAAAATATATATATTACAAAGTGTTGTCCAAGATGTCCTAATCCTATGTACTTAATGAGAGGTCATCAGTCAAGGATTTTGGAGAAGATCAAGATGGCAGTGTCCGTTTTTGATTTCCTCCAGCTCTAGTCGGAGGCGGAACACGTGCACTTCTTCGGGTCGTTAAGAGAACACCGAAGAGTGATGGCCACTAAGGATTTACTGCTTCGGCCATGAATCCCCTTTGATTTGCTCAGGGATGTATGGCGGCGATTAGCAGTTCGTCATCCTCATCAATTCCTTATTAGCTACCTAATTCAGTCAAGCTAAATTATCTGCATCAGCCATCTTTGAGGTGATGGCCCGCATACCTACATATAACCAGAAGAGTTGTTGAACACAGCAATTTGTCAAATGCTTTCCAAACATTTGATAACTCTTTTCTGGGATCTTCTCTGTGAAGTTCATGTATGCAAGCAGAATTCCGATGGTCGGATAGGTATATGCTAATTGATTTTCCCAGTGATTCATCTGAAAACATTTTAGAGTATCAATGAGATTGATAACTAAAAGTTAGAAGAGAATAGAAAGCACTTTTGCTGGCATTAATTAATAGCTTTCCATCTTATCTTTTTAATATAATTGATTGAAGATGTTCTTAAGTGTTCTGATAATCAAGGTTTGCATCATATAAATCATACTTGTTAGCAAACTTTTATGATTATCGGACAAGACAAAAGAAAATTCTTTTATCAATTATTTTCACGACAAGATTGAATATACATAATTAATGATTTCTGGTACAAATGAGTTGATAAAATTTCTCTCAGACTTGGTAACTGTGTATTAGAAAGATTTTGAAAATGGTTTTCACAGTTTATAAATGGTTTTGAAAATATGTCGTTGAGAATATTTTAGATCAGCTCATTTGGAGTAACAGAAATAAAATCAAAACAACTTTGAATGATTATGAAGGAATCATACCCCGTTGTTGAGGAATTGACTTAATCGATTCTTAGCACTTGAACTTAGTAACATTTTGAGAAAAATTTGAATCATCGTTTTGTATCTAGTGTAATCGGTAAGCAGCTTGTGAGTTTATTCATAGTAGAGTTTGGATGAAGAAGGAGCTCTACTTAAACTCATGGAGGTTAGACTAAAGGACGCTCAATAATGGAGCTTTACTGTTGGGTTGTCCTTCTAAACACACCTTGGCAGGGATAGGCAGTGAAGTCTAGATTTTCTCAAGATTCTTGGAAAAGATTTTGATAAAGAAAGTTTTGTTGTTTTCCAAGGTTTTGAAAATAATCTTAACTTTAATCGAAGAAGTCAGTCTTCGAAAAGTGTGCCTCCACCTTTAATAGACTTGAGAGAGAATAAGTCAATTAAAGGTTTGTACTCCTATAAGTCAGCACATAAAACTGAGCTTATGAAGTGTTGAATGGAAGATATGGAAATTCAGCCAATCATAGGTTTTAAAAACAATTTAGATCAGCCGATATGAAAAGTGCTGATAAGTTTTTGAAAACCGTTTGCATAAGTCGAATCACACAATCATACAGGTATGTCAATTTAAGCACAGTATGATAAGATATTATGCAGCATGTCTGATAATTTATATTGACAAATTAATTCAGCAGACATGAACACAGGTCATTTATGAGACAGTGGCTGACCTGTTTTTAGTATGCAGGAGAGTAGGTCTTGATCAATATTGAGGACTCATCAGTAGATTTCTCATATGGTGGCACTTGGAGTCCAGCATGTATTGATTAGACTTTGAGTGAGTGAAGGATATAGATGACTTGAGTGGCTAGCAATCCTTCATAAATCAGCAGTCAGGTTAATGTCTGCAGATGGAGAGCAATGTTGCATATTTGGCGCTTTTGTCGTATGAGTTCCTGTCTTTTGTACTCATAGAGAAATGGTTAGCAACATTTATGAGCTAAAAATAGCTCCAGAAATCTAATAATACAAGTGAGACTTGATAAGCACAAGATTAGAGTAATTTACTCAGTCTATTGCTTAATAGTGTAACTCAAGATATTAAGAGGTTGATGAAAGGAGTTACTTTCTCACTATACTCTTTTGAACTGATCTGCTCATGGTAGCTGAGGAACTTGTTCTGATGTTGAGCTGAAGTTCATTGAGTGTATCCTTTTAGACAGAAGTTTCCCGTTGAAGAAGAATAACTTTATCATTGATGTCCTTAGGCCAAGAGCTAATAATCTCAGTGATTTTGGAGATGACATAACTTTGATTTCCTTTGAATTACCTTTGAAACTCTTCTTATTTCATTTGCTTTAAACTTTTATAAAAAGCTTTTTTGAAAAGGTGTTAGATTGATACAATCGTTAGCCTTATATCAAGATGGCAAATCTTTAGAAGTGAATCTAAGTAATTCATCCATCATATATGAAATTAACATATTTGCTATAGGATATATCATGATTTTGACAAAGAGCAGTTTTTGAAATATATATAATCCTTAGCAAATCAGTCTCTACTTAACTATAGTACTTCTCTTCATGATATCAATATAGTTCTGATATATGATAGATTTTCTTATAGTAATCACATCATCATCACGATATTCTTTCTCATATGTTTTTGAAAACAAAATTGATTTTGATTTGAAAAAGGCGTTTTCAAATTGCTTCCAGGTCTCTCAGTCAAAAAGATTTTTGGAAATGAAAGATTTTGAAAAAGACTCTTTTTGACTATGCATCTAATCTGAGCAACTGGATCTAAACTCTCAGGTTGTTAAGCCTAGAATGAAAATCTCAGAGAACCCGCTTTGATACCAATTGTTAGGTCCACGGTAGTATGCTCAGTGTATAGGCTAAAGGGGGGGTGAATAGCCTATACTCAGTATATTAAAAAATTTCATCCTATTTTAACTTTTAAGTTGAAGATATAGATGAAATAATTAATATAAATAGGTCATCTTCCTAGTTCTAACAGATTTGCCGATATTCGTTATGTCGGACAACTTGGATCGGCAGATTTGATGAACATGCAGAAGGAAGATGTTGTTATACTTGGCTGAAAGAGTGTGAGCAGCGGAAGAATAGACAGCTTAAGTATAACAAACAAGATTGAAGTAACTGTAGATGTTTGAGTACAATTTAAGCATAACAGTTAACTAAAATCTTATATTAGATGCATCAATTACTTTCTACAACCAGATTGCATAAGATAAAAGAAATTATACAGGAGAGAGAAATAAAGGCTGAATGTATCAAAATATATATTATATTAAAATTCAGCAGAGGTTTGCTCAAAGACAAACATGCTTAGTACATCAACCTAGACTCTCTAACCTAGCAATCTCCCCGGGGGTAGAAGGAAAGTCAATTGGGATGCCCGGAAGACTCATCATTAGAACTCTAACCTTAGCAGTTCCTAATACCCTTGGAGGTTGGACAAGAGAAGTGCTAGTGTTAGAGTGGTGTGAGAAGAGAATATTAGGCGTTGTTCAAATAGCAAGTATTTGAACAACTGAGTGCTAAGCACTCGGCTAAAAGTGATGACAGTTTATTGCACAATCGGCACAGCTTATAATGTAGTATAAGTCTGCCGATATGAATGCAATGTGGATTTTTAGGCTCTGGCTCTTCATCGGACATCTTCAAGCTGGATCAGTCTTCAACAAATTGCAGGAAGGCTTGGTCTCTTGCTGAAGGTTTGAATTACATCACTGAAGAGACTGAGTCTTTCGAAGGAAGAAAGAACTCAAATCAAAAACAGGGTTTTTGATCAAGCTAAACTTCTCAGCCTTTGGAATTTCTATTTTTCTCTCTTTTCAAGTGTTTGTTCTTACACTTGAATTTCTCACTCTTTCGAGGTGTGGATTTCAGATTAAAAGAATGAGGAACGATTTCAATACCACAACCTCTCACAGATGTTTGCATACATGCAACTGTGTCTCTCCTCTGTTTCTGTGTAATTTGTGAGAATGAGAGTCTTCTTATATAGGTTGAAGAAGATGAAGAATTTGTTGAAGCATTAAATGGGTTTGCCCGTTGGAAATCTGAGGCATTAATTGCAAAGGAGTGCGTCTTTCAAACTGTTGGGCAAAGACCGTCCGTTAAGCTTTTTGCTTTGAATTAGGTCCGTGATTTAGGCTGACAGATTTGACTTGCCATTGCTTAGCCTGGAACATAGCGCACTGTGTTAGTCCTTTTGAAGAATCTTGTCTTGAAGTCTGGACTTTAAACACTGAAGAGGAAATTCTGTTGGATAATAGTGAAGGCGCAGTCATCGATGCGTATCTTTGGCTTTGTCATAAAGATCTTGTAATGGATCTATTTTGACATGTAGCGTTCCTGATCAACGACCGATGTTCCTCTTGAATAATCAGCTTTTCTGCAGTTCGTTCATATAAGGATCTTGGCCGATATAGAGATCTGCCGATGTAATAACTGCTGAAGTGAAGTTTACTGATGGGACATTGCTGGAAGGATTGTCTGCTAATGGGACATTGTCGATGAGCATGTCTGTTGGCGCATGAAGAGAGCTAATCCATTTTAAAGTTGTCATCACCTTGGTAGGACAAAGACTCGGATATGTACAAAGACTTCCTAGTCTAAGACCTATGCATTGTTTCAACAAGTTGCCACACTAACCGGTACTCAGCCCTTTTAGTCACTTGTGAAACATGCATTGTAATGGGAACAAGCAAATCAATGTATTTAGAATATGCATACATATATATCAGCTGTTTTACAGGAATATTCCTAACACATATATATCAGCTGTTTTATAGGCATATTCCTAACAATGACCTTCCAGTTCCCGTCAACCGATTTGAAGATCTTACCCCCAGTAGGAGGTAGGGCATAGATCGGTTCGATCGAAGTTTGTTTAATCCTCATGTTCGCAAAGGAAGAACACGAGGTGGATGAGCTAAAAGTCAAAATGGTTAAAACAAAGTTACACGGGAGGGAGCAACCTGGTAAAGGAGCTCATAACAAGCGGGAAAATTTAAAATCCTGGGCTGATAAGACAGTTGGTAGAAATCGTCTGGCCACCGAAAAATGAATGTCAGAATGACGGAGATCTAATATTTGCTCAATAAAGTGCACCAAAGCAGAAAAAAATTAGAGTACAAGGGGAGTGAACACTAACCTAAGACTCGAAATTGCTGGGAGACAACTGAAGTGGTTGAAAATCAGAGTTGAGAAAGTGAAAGATTCGCCGAAAATTGTCTGTTTGCCAAAAGGTTTTAGAAGCTTCTGGAGAAAAGTGAAAACAAGGGTAAAAACCCCCACTTATATAGGGAACCCGGTTGAGTCGGGTCGACCTGCGTAAAAACATGTGGACCTCGGTGTGGCGTCGTTTTGACTAAGGAAACCGTTGTTTTGAATACAAAACGACACGCACTTTCCCGAGACGCTTCGAGGAACCGCTAACCTGGTATGGAGCAGCTCAGACAGAGATTTGGGTCAAGTTACTTCACATCTCGAGGATAAATCCTCGATTCAAGAAGTAGGGGGCTACTGAACGGGCTCCGCCCAAGTCGAGCCACGTGGCTATTCCAGCTCAGCACAAAACGGCCGAGTATGCAGTACCAAAGCCACCTGTAATGAGCCGAGACCAAGTTTATACGAGCTCGCTATCTCGACGAGCTTTTCACTCGGCTTCAAACGTGACCTGATCGTATCCTCAGCCGACCGGCTAGGCGGAGTTGGCCCTAAGCGTCTTCGGCATGCGCCCCTCCGGCTCGTCCCTTACACGCGGCTTGCACTTACTGGGCATTGAGGGGCGCAATTCCAACGCAATGGAAATCTGCTCCACTTTCCCACTTCTTAACAGGAAAGTACAAGGACCATCGTACGGGCAAGACGCCACGATCTCCTGAGCCTGCCACCACCGCCTGCAGAAGCTAAGGGACAAAAGAATTGTGCAGGCTGGTCTCCCGGTGGTCTCCTCCAAATGACCATATTCACCCTCCGCCAGCCTATAAATACTGAGGTATGAACTCCCTTAAAGCATCAGGCATCATAGACACCACTACTCTCTTTTTGCTCTTGTTCAAAGCTTGAGAAGAAAATACTACGACTTCATTCAAAGACCAAGCTCTGTAAATCAAGTCCCATTATAACCCAGTGTACTGATTCTCACACCGGAGGGTTTGAGCTGGGACACCCCTAGCTCCCCTAACGGTGCTTTCTTGCTGTTCATAGGTCACTGTTTCATCCATTTTCTCGAGAATATCAAGGACAACCCCAGCAACACACAGCCGGTATCTAATTAGACTACATACGTGGCTCTTACGTGGAACAGACGTGGTCACTGCTTACTTTTGGCGTGATCACTTTAAAAACCACTCCCTCCATTTCTAAAAGAGCATACAACTTTACTTTTTTGTCCGTTAAGAAAAAATGTAAAAAACTAAGAAAAAATCGTGAAACGAGTATTTTTTTAAGACTGATCTCTATGATCTGACTCACCGTGTGTTCGTAGGCTGAGCTATGAGAGAGTGGGGTTCTGTCCTACGAATTAGGACAGATGAGAATACGCATAAGGCGAAAGATGCAATGGGACTTTTCTTAGTTGATCGAGAGAGCCTCGGTCAGCTCGGAGAGTGTCATCGGTCCACCATTGTTGTTGATGACATCTGGTATTTCTTGTTTAAGGGCAGATTTGAGTGACATTGAGTTTATGAAATTGAAAATGTGATTCCATATATGTGATTCCATATGTGAGCTTGAGATTGAAGTAACTCAGTCCTAGATTGTTCACCGTTGCTTGATCCCATCATCATAAATTTGCTTTCTTAAGATGGCTACTGAGTTTAGTGTGTGACTGATACCTTGTGCTAATGATCCATATATATAGAAAAGATATATAAGTGCAAACACAGAGATATCTATTTTGAGATAGGGAACAGGATCTTACAATTTAGATTCTCCGAAACAGATAGATAAGGCCCAATCATTCACTTTATCCAAACACATTAAAGTGATTCCTCAGCCCATTCTTGATTACAGCAAAGATAGCGGCCCATTCTTAATTACAGAAAAGTAAAGAAGCACAAACACAAAGTTAAAACGCAATCTCCCATCAAAGTTAGGATGTTCTCCCTCCTTAAATTAAGGTTTTTTATTTTTTATTTTTTAATAGTAGTTATGAGTAATTTAAACTTTAACTGTTAAAGTCCATCGATATTTTATGTTGATTATGCTAAATGCTTTACAAACCACTTCCTCCATTTCTAAAAGAGTAAATATCTTTCTTTTTTTGTCCGTTAAAAAAAATAAAAACTTAAAAAAAATCGTCTTACGAGTATTTTATGTAAGATGGATATCCATGACCCGAATCACCGTGTGTTAGTAGACTGAGCTGTGAGAGAGTGGGGGCTCCCTCCTACGAATTAGGATCCGTGAGACGATCTCACAGGAGACCTACTAAAAATAAATTATTCTTTAATCTTCCTTTCAAGGGAGTTACTTTTATTATTTTATCCTTAATTTCCTTGCTATTTTAATGATGGGTCGTACGTGCGCAAGAACTTTAAAGAAAAATAATAACATACTAATATTTATAATAAAATTAATTATTTTTTCTTAATCTTTGTGTCGAATCAAGCATAACATTTTTTTAAGAATAAAGGGTATAGTGTACTGTATCGTAGTTAAAAACTATAGTTCTAATAGAGATTGCCATTTTTTTGTTTCACAGGCTCCGTTTGAGCAATGGAATTTTTTTGTGAAAAAGTAGTTCTCGGGAAATTTACGATGGAGTGAAGTGAAGGAGATTTAGAAAATAATTTGAAAGTTAATTTTCTTTATGCATTTAGTTAAGAAGAAAGATGCGAGAACATTTAGTTCAAAACTTTTTTGTGATAGTGGTACTCATTCTTCACAACCTGTGCACTTGATGGTGGTACTTATTCTCCACAACCTGTGCACTTACCCTGGAGGTCACGGGTTCAGAGAATGGGGAAGAGCACAAACCCACCGCCAGGAGTGGGTAGACCCCTGTGAATTCACGTGGCCTCACGCGAAACGATCGTGGCTCATCAGATGGAAAATCCTACTAAATATGCAAACAGGATATGCGGAATTCTTTTTCCTGTACATCCAATGTATTTGCAATACTACACCGTGAACACGAAAAACGTTCATGTAAACATTTTTGAGAGTAATCATTTTTGGATCAATTTTGGTATTGTGCCAATTGATGGTTGAGTACAATTAACTGAAGATGCGTTGCGAGTATATAATGCAGATAGATGGGCGTATTTATACATGCATATTTTATTACGTTCTCACTCTTTTTTATGTATACAATAAATTGATGATTATTTCTTCCATTTTAGTTAAAGAGTTCACTTTTGATTTTTTTTTGTCAATTAAGCTAAAGTTTGACCAATAATTAACATAAATCTATTAATTTTTACAAAGTTATTAAAGTTGTAATTCATAGTATTATTAAGATAGTTTTTAATTAATGAAATTTTATTTCTTAAAACATAAGTAAAGTATGTAAATTTTTTATTTAATTTAGTCTTATGTTGACTTTTATAAAAAGAAACTGAACTCTTTGCTTGTAACGAAGGGTATATATAATTTTGAGACAACATATGCTCTCTGACAGACAACTTACGTGGAGTGGTAGATTCAAAATTATTGGTTGCAGGTTGTGTATGATATCTGCTCTCTGACAGACAACTTACGTGGAGTGATAGATTCAAAATCATTTGTTGTGGGTTGTGTATGATATCTGCTCTTTACCATACCATTTATGTACAGTGGCATATTCAGAAATTAATATTTGGACAGAGGGGGCAGATAATATATTAACAAATAGAGTATTACAAACTTTTTAAAATTTTATAAAGATTGTTGCTAACTTTTTAATATTTTTAAAAAATATTTAACTAAAAATATAAATTTTTTAAGAAGTTTAATTGTTTATTTTAATAAACTTATATTAACAAGATGGATAAAATGCATCAAAGGTCTTTGCACTTTCCATAATAGCAAATAACGTCCTTATACTATGTTATAGAGTTTTTTCGTCCTATACAATTATCATCGCCCTCGGACCGTCCCTCCTTTTTTTTTTTTTTTGGTTATGTTAGCGTAATCTCCAACATGTGTGGATCATGTGATCTTATTTTAGGGATATTATTGTCCAATTATGTTGATGTAGGCATGTAGCCATCACCAAGTTAACTCAGTAAATTTAGTCACTTTTAACGCATTAGTCATTCTCTCTCTCTCTCTCTCACTATCTCAGTTTCAACGCCAGTTGTTGTGGTTCCCCACTCTCCCATTGGTGACTCGAATCTATGACCTATTAGGTGAAGCGTCTTACCTTCTAAGATGCGCTTCGTTGTCACTAATATCCATCTATGTCAATAGATTTTCCTCTCATTCTCAGTACTATTATTTAACAAGATTTTCTGTTGTTGCTGGTGTAGATGCGGACGTGGATGGGGTTCTATCCACTACTAGTCTGAATAAGACAAAGAAGAAGAAGAAAAAGGGTTGTGAATTAGTGATGGATTACCTCATAAACTCATTTGGGTTGCCTAATAACGAAGCCATTTCAGCATCAACAAACGTCAGTCACTTGACATCCGCCTGAAATCCCGATTTTATCATCGATCTCTTCAAACATTATGAAGGTTTAGATTAATTCCAGATCAGAAATCAAGTTTCTTCTGCACCTCGATCTCTATTACGCAAATTTTGATTAAACCCTATAATCCAAATTGTGTTAAGGACTTGGCTAATCCCGGTCAGAGTTTGTCAAGCTCATTAACTATCCTCTTGCTCTATTCGATAAGGGTTTAAATACCTAATTTGGACGAGATTGCCATTGGCGAGCTCGAGGTTCACTGAAGGTCAAAAATGGTGGTGACAAGTTGGGATTTGAGGCTGCGAGTAGAGCGTGAGTGAGGAAGAGGTGGGTACGAATTTCAATTTAATTTTGAATTGGAAAGGGATAAAGCTCAATAATAGTGTTTTCTTGATTTGATTCAATGCACTACCAAATCTTGTGATTTCTTCAATAGGCTAGAAATGGTGATGAACAATCAAATGTCCATGGAAAAAGATGAGAGAGATAATAAATTTATTAAAGTGATAAGAGAGACAATTAATTTATTAAAGTAGTCCCTCCGTCCCGGATAAATGTTCCTACTTTCTATTTTGGGATGTCCCAACTAATGTTCCTAAAGACTTTTGATCTACCCATTCTCTACCACTCTTCCTAATATACCCTTAAAGCTTCATTTAATATAACACATCCCAAACAAACTCAATTATTTAAAGTAGTTGAACTCAATTAATGTTCATGGATATTATGGTCAGAACACATTTTACAGCATATCATTAATTATGTTTCCTAATTCCTGTGTTTTATCCATTAGAAATATTTATCCGGGATGGAGGGAGTACTAAATATCTTAATTTTATAATTACTCAATTAACCCTATACCTAGTTTAAATTTTAAATAAAATATGGTCAAAATGGTCTATTTGATAGGAAAGATTGAATGAACAAAAATACCACTTTAAAAAGGTCATATGATGGTAAGTGGGTGAGATAAAGCCCATTTGGAAAAAAACAAGTGGAGGAACTATTCAAGGGCAATATAATTATTACAGAGATGACAAAAAATGTGATACCATAGTATAGGGACGTATTTTATTATGAAAAATGTTAGGTTTACAATTCTCCAAGGATGAAGATCTCCAACGGCTACCTAAATCTCCCTGACTATAAATAGAAGACTCCATGACAGCATTGAAGACGACTAGCCATCAATCGAACAAACCTCTACTAACACTCTGAAAATCTTCATCTTCAACTGCTAGTTCATTAAAAGCTTCAAAGCAAAATCTATAACAACATTCTTTGAAGAGCACCATACTTAGACAAAAACTCGTTATAGCTCTTCATTGATTGCAATCCTTGCACTCAAAGCACACAAGAGTTATATCTTTGTAGATATTAATTCTACCGCAAACACTTGGTCAACTAATTTTTGTACACGATCCATTAGTGATCTATCTTGTAAAGATTCTAGTGAAAAACGTAGTACAAGTTTTTCAAATCCAAAGTTTACCACTTTGGTTGTGGATGTGGCACTTATTTATAAGTGTGAATCATATTAAATCTCTTGTCTATATCTTTTACATGCTTGTGATTTGCTATTGATTATTAATTTCCAGAATTCCAACAGTTTTGAGAACAGTTGATCTTGTCCTATCAAGATCAGCAATCTTGAACTTATCCTATACTTCACTCTATTCCGCTGCAAAATCTTTTCTAACTTAAGTGATCGAAGTAACTTTTAAAATAATTTTTTTTAAAAAAAGAAAAAATTGGACACAGGCTATTCAACCCCCCCTTCTAGCCTGTTTGAGCACCTTGAGACTTAACAGTAACCTAGAATTACCTCGAGTTCGAACTCTCTCCGACTCGACCTACACAGCTCATAATTTACTTTTATCAACTATCGTTTGATTCATGCCCTAGAACGCAGAGAACGCCGCCTATTTGTCGAATTCTAGATAATCGTTGGAGTTATCATCGAGTATATTGAGTAGACAAAGGGGAGATAAGCTCACAAATTTTGATTAGGAAAGAAATGATAGAAATAGAAGACGGAGATAACGTGCCATTTAAAGTTTAGCAAAAACTTTGTAAAGATCACTTTATGGGTATCTTTTGTAAGATGAATCCCCATGACCTGACCCACCGTGTGTTGGTGGGCTGAGCTGTGAGAGAGCGGGACTCCGTATTATGAATTAGGATCCGTAAAAGGGTCTTACAGGAGACCTACTCTTAAATTTTTATGTACAATTACGGGGAGAAAGATGGCGGCTGCGGGATGAGTAAAATATGTTTAGATTTAGAAATAGGATTGTAACTTTTGAGGTTTATATATGATGATGCACAAAATAGTTTGGGCTGAATCCAAGACTATGTATGGATATATAGACTTTGAGTACCAGCCAAAACAAGTGTAAACGCTAAGTGAATGTAGGGGTCTAGCTGCCCTGCAAAGACACTCCGACGTGAGAGTAAGTACACTAATCTCAATGCACTCTTACACTAGCAATTGCACTTTGCTAGATTGAGTTGAGATTAATATACTTATATAGTCTCACGCCAGAGTGTCTTTACAAGGCAGACTCTGCATTCACTTAACGTTTAGTCGTTTACACTTGTTTTTACAGGTATGCAAGGTCCAAATATCTATACACTTAGTAATGGATCCGGTCCAAACTATTTTGTGCATCACCAATATATGATACATTTATTTGACCCATCAAGCGAAAAAATCAGAATGACCCAATTTAAGGGCATCCTCGTTTGTAAATTTTCACCATTTTATTAAGGAGAAATTGCTGGCCGGTCCACTTTCCCAAACTTTTTTTCTCTCCAGTACACCCTTTTTTTTTTAACCGCTAAAAGGCATTTTGAAAATTTTTTTCCTAAAATACCTTCAACAACATCGTTGCTTCAGATTTGAGATTCAAATTGATGTATAAATGATTTCATGTTATTAATATAGTCTTTCCTCATGTGTGGGTATCAATTTTTATGCAAAAAACACGAATTTGATCAAATTCAAATTTTTTGAGTTCTTCCCGTTTTTCTTTGTTCTTGAGCTGTTTTGGCCACTTAAATCTCTATTTTAAGCTTCGAATTTGTTTAAAATCAATCTCATATTATTATCCTAACTTAGTACTATATTTGTGCACAATTTTCTACCAAAAAAACATTATTTTTAAGCTTCAAATCAAGCTTGACAGTGTGTTGTCCGAAAACAGAGGAAGATGTTCTTGGACTGATTTAATTTGCCAATCGCAGTATGCTGGGCAACGCAACGGGGTTCGACCTGCCCGGTCAGGTCGTAGGGGTCGAGGGGACAGCGTCCCTCGTGGGGGTTTGGGGGCAACGCCCCCGAAAGGTAAACAAAAATCAAGTTCCCTGCAGCGCGCTGTGATGATCGCGATGCACCAATTGTTGCATCGCGACTCCCCAATTTGCAAAAGTGGTGCATCGCGATGCCAAAGTAGTGCATCGCGATGCCTTGGTTGCTCATCACGATGCTTTGGTTCCCTAAAGTGCGCTGCGATGATCGCGATGCACCAATTGTTGCATCGCGATACCCCAATTTGGTGCATCGCGATGCAAAAGTAGTGCATCGGATGCCTTGGTTGCTCATCATGACACTTTGGTTCCCTAAAGCGCGCTGCGATGATCGCGATGTACCATTGTTGCATCGCGATGCCCCAATTTGGTGCATCGCGATGCAAAAGTGGTGCATCGCAATGCCAAAGTGGTGCATCGCGATGCCAAAGTAGTGCATCGCGATGCCTTGGGTTACTGAAGCGCGCGTGCTTTTCTTTCATTAATGGCATAATCGTCTTTTCGTCTCAAAAATACCTTTTTCCGATTTTAAAAAAAAAATAATGAACTGGAGCGATTACAAATGTTTAAAAAGGGACCGGCCTGTAATTCACCCTTTTATTAACACCGTCAATTTGTTCCAACCAATGGTGCAGTTTGTTTCTCACCATATTCTTTAAAAATGTTACAAATTTGTAACATTCTAGAACATGTTTTTCCCATTTGGTTTTTCTTTTTCATATTTTTTGTTTGCGTTTTTTTGTTTGAACAATATAAATATAAAGAAGTGTAAATGTAAATTAAGTGGGACCCATAAATAATGTGTGTAATGTTATTGAATGAATAGATATACTATTAAAGAAGTGTGTTATTGAAATGAATAATGTACCAGTGGCCTACAAATAACATGAATAAGGAACAAAACCTTTGGAATGCTCTAAAGCATCTAAAGCAAAAACAAAACCTTAATCTTCATCCTAAATTTTAAGACTGATATTAATTAACTCGTAAAGTATCTTGTTAAAATTATTCAAGCAATCATGAATATTCGTACCTTCGGACATTGTGAAGTTGAACAACTCCTTCTTTATGTACAATCGGTTTGACATAGATTTCTCCATATAGAGACTCTCAAATTTCTCCCATAATGCCTTTGTAGATTTTTAGTGATAACATTGTAGAGAACATTATCCCGCAACATCGTTGGGTAGTCTTTTTGTTTGACAATTCTTTTTACAAATATCTTAAAAGTTTGTTTTTGAATTTTTTTGCTAATCTAGTTTTACAACATCAAAATCTAGCAATACTAGGTCCTAATAATCTTCTGTGATTAATCGAAAGGAGATGCGATTTGATATCCTGTTTGCACTCTGAACTGTAGTAATTCTCGAGGTACTCTTAAAAGTATCAATAGTAGTAATATTTTGTGTTGAGGTTCTCTCTAAAGATTTTTCCAATGCTGTTTGAGTGAATTTCAAAACAAAAATTTTCTAAATTTTAAATGCTGAAAGAGTGTCATACAAATATGTTAAAATATGTCTCAAATTCATATAAATTTTAAAATCTAAACAAATAAGGAAGACCTAGAAATTCATATGAAGGTGAGAAGACTTCCTGAGTATACTTGGATTACTATTACTAATCCAAGTTATATTAAAACTCATAATTTGATCTATATAAAAGTGCATGTAGTCAAGGGAACATAGAAGAGAGAAGGGAACATAGAAGAGAGAATAGTGTGAGACGGACGACAAAAATATCGTGTGACTATTTTCGACTCTGACATATATAGTCTTTGTGGGATGGTCTTAATGCATGTAACATTTTTCTTATAAGGGTGAGTACATTAAAACTCTATATTGTAATTTTTATCGTTTATAATGAATTTGTTACTTGACTTGGTGTGGATTAAATCACGTAAATCTTGTGTCTCCTTTTGTTTGATTTATTTTGTTATATTTTTATTTTCTTGGTATTTTTTAAAAATACTTAGTACGGAGTATTATTATTTTCGACTAATCCACATCCGCATTGAAAAAAAAAAAAACTTGAAATTCATAAGATTATCTTTGTTTTTATTACAGGACATTTATTACAAAAGAAACTTTTTCATGCTTGATTACGGGTAAACCTCAATAAGGGATCTCAAACCCAAAATGGAAGTTATCTTGTAGTCACTGAAGCCCGCATCAAAGAAGAGTTTTGCCCAATCTTTCTCGTTTCGTTCTCTTCCGGACACCGTCACCATCATCAACATATCGAAGAAAAGTTGTGTTTCCATCGATTTATCATCTCCACTCGTGTTACCCACAACCATGTCGATGATTATTACCTTACCTCCCTTTTCTCTGCTTGGAATCGCTTCTTTACAGCGTTTCAAGATCTTTACACATGTAGCGTCGCTCCAATCATGCAGAATCCACTGCGCGCCATTTCCAGAAATGTTCGTTTTTGTGAATTTTTCTTTCCTTTTAATTTTCTCAATATACTTATGAATCAAACAGAATCAAGAAAATGAAACTGTAAAGTGCAAAATGAAATTCATACGTCCATACCTTGAGCAAAACAGCATCAGCTGGAGGAACTGCCACAAACATGTCACCCTCAACATGGGTCAAATTCTTGCTCCCTTCCAAACCAGCAATAACATGATGGAGATCAAAGTTAATGCAATTCATGAGTGGAAAAGCATCAGCAATCGCCATAGCTACCGTCCCAGTCCCACCTCCAACATCTACAAGTGAATTCAACCCCTTGAATGCTCCCGAACACTCTTTTATAACCACGTTCGTGAGAAGTCGTGCATCACTCGCCATGGCATCATTAAAAAGACTGTTAAACTTCGGCTCATGCCCCATGTAATCCCAAAATGTTCTCCTGTGAAGTGTCTCAAAAGGCGTTGTATCATCATTCCTAAACCACTCGCTTATAAGATGCCAGGGGTTCACCAAGACCGGATCGAGCATGGCTTGTAGAAATGGTCTCATGCTCAACAAATCGTCCTTCAGGAGGAGTCGAGAAGTAGGAGTGAGCGAATAACCATCTTCTTCTTCGTCATCTTCTTGAGCTTTGGGGATTTTTAGCTTAGCAAAGAAGCCGGAGTGGACGAGGATACGCATAAGGCGGGAGATGCAATCGGATTTTTCCTTGTTGATGGAGAGAGCCTCGGTTAGCTCGGAGTGTGTCATCGGTCCACCATGGTTGTTGATGATGTCTGGTATTTCTAGTTGAAGTGCAGATTTGAGTGACATAGAGTTTATGAAGTTGAAAATGTGATTCCATATGTGAGCTTGAGATTGAAGTGACTCAGTCCTAGACTGCTCACCGTTGCTTAATCCCATCATCATAAGTTTGCGTTCTTAAAGTTTAGTGTGTGAGTAATCGCTTTAATTGATGATTCCTATATATAGAAAGGGAGTTACTAGTAGCATTTTAAATTCAATTGTAAGACTACATCAATCATTTATTTTGTTTGTATCAATTAATGTTTTTGTAATATTGAAAAGTACTCCCTCCCTTCCAAGCAAAGAGTCCACTATACTATTTTGATATGTTTTATTTAAAGAGTCCACTTTTAAAAAATCATACTTATAATTTTCATAATCTTTCATCTTTACCCTCCACTTGTGTTGTAATCATCTTGGTTGTGCTTAAGTATTTTTGTAATTATAATAACTCCAATAACATTAATATATCACTTAATAATAGACTTTTCAAACGTGGACTCTTTGAGTGGAACGGAAGGAGTAGATTGCAAAGAGTAATTTCGTTTAAATAATTGCAAACACATGTGATTTACAAATTTTCTATAATTGTTCTCAATATACCCTTAAAGATTTATTTAACATAGCACATCCTAGAGCAATCTACTTATTTAGAATAGTAGAATTCAATTCATGTTATGGGTATTATCCTTGAGAACACATTTTACAGCACATCATTAATTTGTTTTTTAATTCCTGTGCTTTGACACTACAAGAAAACAAGGCAACTGAAACGAAAAATAGCAACGGAATAGAAATCGGTTGCAATTGAAAAATGTGCAACGGAAATTGCAATAGATCTAACAACTGAAAATTAGTTTAGTAACAAATTTTTCGGGGAATAATTGGAGGGAAGGATGGCGCCCAAATTTGAGACCATTTTTGTGACGGAAATATGTCTGTTTTAATGTTCTGTTTCAATTTCAGTTGCAAAATATTATTATATTTTTTTTATTTACTAAGATTAAAAAATTTATCAAAAACAACTTAGTTTTAATTAAATTTTGCAACTGATTTCCAATTGGTTGCAAAGCATGACCTAAACTAAATTAAAACCCCCAATTGCAACTTCCCTCGTTATATTTTTTTCTCTCTATCGCTCCTTCTCTTGCTCTCTCTATTGGTCTCCTCCTTCCTCTCTCATCTGCTACCCTTAATGAACCCTATCTCGGTCGGCCATCATGAAGTAACTTTCTCTCTCTCTCTCTCTCTCTCTCTATATATATATATATATATATATATATCACATATTTATGATCTGTGCGCTATTTTAAATCTAGCTTGAATAACTATGCCCTACTTCCTTCACATGGGTTTTCCCCAAAATTTGGTTGACACTCAATTAATATATAGCATCGACGCTGGAGAAGCAATTCTTGGCAGCGCTAATTGGAGCACACCGGTTAGTCTCTCTCTCTCTCAATCATCCTGATACCAACAGATGTAGCGGCCACTCTCTTTCCTGGCGATGGCATCGGCCCTGAGATCACCGAGTCCGTCAAACAGGTCAATAGTCCTCATCTCAGTCTATGTATTTGTATGTACAAAGTTCTAGTATGTGCACGCCAATTTTTTTGTTATTCCTCTTTATTTGTGTGTTACAGTTGTGTTTGACTTTGTGACTGATTATCAGTTGACTTTTGTGATTTATGTGAGGCATATTATCTTGAGAAATTGATTATATTGTGAATTGTGGTTAATTATATTGAAGGTTTCTTTTGTGAAATTTCTATTCAGAGTATTAATTAACATAATTTTAATTTTCCTAAATTGAAAATTGCCAATAGATGGGTGTTTTTCTTTGAGAAATTGCATTTGGTTGGATTCTAAGTATGGCGGCATGCATACGTTTAATACTCTCAGTGTAATGCTAGTATGTGCATGTGTTTCTCTTTGAGAAATTTCATTGGTTGGAATAAACACTTAATGCTGTTAACAATACATAGTATATTGTATCTGATAAGGTTTCCTTATCAGTTTGCATTAGAGATTCATTGTATAGATAACCTTGGTTTAATTAGGTGACTATATGTATTCAATGTATTAGTGTATCTTAGGGGTAAAAACCATGTATATATGTTAGTTCTCGTATAGAATATACGTGAAAAAAATCTTCCATTCATTCTTCTCCTACATTTCCTTCTTTCTTATATGGTATCAGAGCTCTTAGGAGCCATGACTGATCAATCGGTTAACTCGGGCAAAACTATATCTTCTTCCACCAACACGAATGTCTTCGTGCATCCCAATCCCCTTCCTTTGAATCTGAATATTCAGTCCTATCTCGGTCACTGTCATCTTACGAATGAAAATTATCTTAATTGGCACTCTCTTCTTTTTACAGTGCTAACAACCTTTAACCTCACCACCACTGTGACCGAGACTACCCCTACACCGGCTAAACTAGAAGATGGCACGGACAATCCAGAATTGGCCTACTTCAATCAGGTATCTAGTTTGGTACTCGGATGGATCAAGGCCACAGTCTCGGCCAAGATTTAATCTCGAGTTAATTCATGTGTGACGGCTCGGCATGGTCCCTTCTTGAGAAACGTTTTGGGGGACGATCTAGGGTTCATGTCCAGAAACTCAAGACCAGCTTGAATGCCCTGTCCAAAACGTCGGAGATGTCCATTGATGACTACTTCCAGAAAGCCATCTCTCTCTGACACCCTAGCAAAAGCCGGTGAAGTTGTGGGTGATGACGACCTTTAGCAGCGGATTGTTACTGGTCTTGGTCCGCAATATAAGGAGTTCATTACCTCGCAACATAATCATCCTGCCGAGTCCTTGGATGATCTCCAAGACCTACTACTCCAAGAAAAAGATTTGATTTCACGATTTAGTACCGTTTCTCTCAACACTATAAGTGCTCTAGCAGCAAGTTCCACACCACGTCCGTCTTTAAATCGCACTGGTGGTGTGACAAAGATTGTACTGGCCGTGGCAGAGGTTCTACGCATGGAAAGAGCGGTGGCAAGAACAATAAAGGTCGTGGAAATAGAAATTGGGGGATTCTGCCCACACCAAAATTTTCTCCTTTATCCCCAAATCCCAATCCACGGCCCCATTACCCTCGGCCCTTTACTCCATACAGGCCACCCAATCCTTTCACCCATGTTGAACACTCGGCATGTCAACTCTGTAACAAACCAAGCCATATTGCTCCTCAGTGCCCTGACCGTGGTAACTTTGCTCTCTACAGTCAACAAAAGCCTACGCATCCATCTCATGATGCTTCTTCAAGTTCTCATGCATCACCTATGGCTTCGACCTATGTTCTAGATTCAGGGGCTACCAACCACATGAATCCCTCGTCTGATGGTCTCTCTTCGGTCACCCCATACTCAGGTAACGATTCGATTACCATTGCAAATGGTTCTCGAATCCCTATTTCGTATATTGGTCACTCTTCTTTCTCTACCCCTCATAAAACTTTTGTCTTTCGTAATGTTCTGTGTGTTCCTCATTCACATAAATCACTTCTTTCAATTCGCCATTTTTCCATTGATAACAATTGCTTCTTTGAATTTGATGGGTTTGGTTTTCGTGTGAAGGACCACATCACGAAGCAGACTATCCTCTCTGGCAATAGCTCTTAAGGTCTATACATTCTCCGCTTCGACTCTTCCGCTTACGTCAGTCCTTTGGCTCTTATCGGCAAACATGCTTCTTCTGCTACTCGGCATGCTCGTCTCGGTCATCCTTCTCATTAGGTTTTTCGATCTTTAGTAAAAAATTCCACATCCCTATTAGTGGACCAGCTTCTCGTTCTCCTTGTCATATTTGCCCCTTAGGCAAATCTACAAGTTTACCTTTTGTTTCTCGTAATTTTCATTCCATCAAACCTTTGGATTTATTACATTTGGATGTATGGGGGCCTTCCCCAATCACTTCTAAAAGTGGTTATCGTTTTTATCTAAGTATTGTTGACAATTTTTCAAGATATATGTGGCTTTTTCCTTTATTTCGTAAATCGGATGTATTGGATGTTTTCTCTACTTTCAAAATCCAAGTCGAAAATCAAATAAGTAGAAAAATCTCTACCATTCACACTATTAAAACCATACAAACGGATGGAGGGGGTGAATTTGTGAATCGTCAATTCTCTCTTTATCTCAGAAATCATGGAATCCGTCATCAAACTACTTGTCCACACACACCTCAACAAAATGGTACCATTGAACGGAAACATCGCCATATAAATGAGATGGGTTTGTGTCTTTTAGCAAAATCGGTGTTCCTCAAGCCTACTGGCTTGAGGCCTTCAATACATCCTTCTATCTAATCAATCGTCTGCCAATGCGTCAGTTAGGTTACATCTCTCCTTTTCAAAAATTGCTCAAACAAACCCCAGATTATAAGTTTTTAAAAACTTTTGGGTGCTTATGTTTTCCTCACCTTGTTCCGTATAACTCGCATAAGCTTCAACCAAAGTCCAAACCTTGTATCTTTCTCGGATATGACAATCTCAAAAAGGGATACGGATGTCTTGATCAATCAACGGGACGGATTTATATTTCACGACGTGTATTATTTGATGAGAATTGTTTTCCTCTGTTCACTAATCCCTCTACAGACCAGACTCCTTATGATCCACCTACTTCCCCACAAAGTAGTGGACCATCTTGGCAAGTCCGTGTTCCAGCTCCTGTGCAAATTGCACCTCCTCCAGCAAATGGGCTACAACATGCTTCTCAAGTTGCTGCCCTTCAACCCACTTACAGTCATGTTCCTTTTCAGGATGAGATATCCCATGCAACCAGTTCAACAAATTTGGGCCAGTACACTTCAAGCACCCCTCTTCCAAATTTTGTCGCTACTACTGGACCGCATCAAGTCAACCAAACGGCCCAGCTCCCTGCACAAGATTTATTATCCTCCTCCTCCGGGCTGCCTTCCTTTTCTCCTCAGTTGGGTTGCCCTCAGTTCAACAACAGCCCTATTCCATGTGCTCTAAATAATTCTCCAAGTGAGTCCACACCACCAGTTCAAGGCTTTCGAACGGTTCAGTCCCTTTTGGACAGATTGCCAAGATACTCCCTTCCATCAGCACTCTCAACAATTGGTCCAGACTCACTAGAATTTGAACCCCGCGCTCTCAAACAAGCACTCCCTCATGATCATTGGAACTTGGCTATAAAAGAAGAACTACAAGCTATGTACAAAACAGGTACGTGGACCCTTGTTCCGCGTCTTCCATCTATGAACATAGTGGGTAGCAAGTGGGTTTTTAAAGTCAAGCGGCGGGCAGACGGTTCAGTTGATCGACATAAAGCCCGACTAGTTGCTCAAGGGTTCACACAGCAAGAGGGGATTGATTATAATGAGGCGTTTAGTCCGGTCATCAAACCACCAACGATTCGGACTCTTCTCAGTCTTGCTTACTCACGGTCTTGGCCCATTCAGCAACTTGACATTAGAAATGCCTTCTTGAATGGTATTCTGCGAGAGGAAGTCTATATGGCCCAACCTCCCAGTTTTTCCCATCCAAACTTCCCGGACCACGTTTGCCGTCTTCATCGGTCCATCTATGGGTTAAAACAGTCTCCACGGGCTTGGTTTCAACGTCTACATGACTTTCTTCTCTCGCTCGGCTTCTTCAACAGCAAGTCTGATAGTTCCCTCTTCCTCCGTCACTCGGGTTCTTCCTTGGTTGCCATCTTAGTATATGTGGATGACTTCATCGTTACGGGTTCTTCTACAATGGAAGTAAACTAGGTACTAGACAGTATTTGTTCTACCTTTGAAAGCCGTCGCCTGGGTGACCTTGGTTTTTTTCTCGAGATTGAAACACATAAAACTTCCTCCGCCCTTATTCTTAGTCAATCTCAATATGCCTCTGACTTGCTCCGCAAATTTAAAATGGAGGATTGCAAGCCGCGGTCACACCCATTGCTCCGGTACACATCTATCAGCTATTGACGGTGATCCCATTCTTGACCTCACTACTTACCGTAGCATGGTAGGTGCTCTTCAGTACTTGACGTTAACTCGACCAGACATTTCATTTGCTGTAAACCAAGTTTGCCAACACATGCATTGCCCTCGAACCCCTCACTTGATTGCAGTTAAACACATCTTGCATTATGTGAAAGGTACTCCTTATCTTGGTTTGTACTTTTTTCGGTCAAATGACCTCTCTCTTCGAGCATTTTCTAATGCTGATTGGGCCGGGTCTCCCAACGACCGTCGCTCCACTACGGGTGCCTGCATTTTTCTTGGTCCAAATCTTGTTGCTTGGACTGCCAAGAAACAAACAACAGTTGCTCGATCGAGTAGTGAAGCGAAATACCGCGCCTTGGCCACTACCGCAGCAGAGCTTCGATGGTTCTCTTTCTTATTTCGAGAACTGGGTTTGTTTCTTACTCCTCCTCGTCTATATTATGACAACATATCAACACTTCATATGGCCCGAAACCTTGTCTTTCATGCAAGAACTCGCCACATTGAAATTGATCTTCACTTCATTCGAGATCTACATCAACGAGGTTTTTTGCACTTGTCATATGTTGCCACTGCAGATCAAATAGCGGATATCTTTACAAAAGGTCTCTCTCGTCCGCGTTTATCTTTGTTATCCAACAAGCTGCAGCTCGCACCCGTGCCGCTTGGCTTAAGGGGGGGTGTTAACAATACATAGTATATTGTATCTTCGATAACTCTAGGCTTCCTGCTTTGAGGATTATTCAAGCTATCAAGCAAGATCTTTCAGTTATTTTACAAGCTAAAGACTTGAATGTCTACGAGAGCAATGGTTGCTTGAAAATTCATAAAAATCGTATCAAGGAGGTTCTTATTCGGGGTTATTTGGAATAAGCCTCCTTTTGATGGGCTCAAACTCAATTCCGATGGTGCTAGTAAGGGGAATCCGGGCTGTAGTGGTGGAGGAGGTATTGTGCGGGATAGTTCTGGTCATATTATTTTTGCTTATTCTTGATTCTATGGTCATTGCTCTAATACGGAAGCTGAGATAAGAGCCCTGCATTATGGTGTTATTTGGCTCTCGGATCATGGATATTTTGATGTTATTATTGAGATGGATTCTAAAGTCATATATGACTGCCTTGTCTCGGGCCATTCGCCCCCTTGGAAGTTTGCTTATTTCTTTCGAGATCTTCTTAACATTCAGGCTGCTCACCGTTTTACCTTCAAGCATTGTTTTCGTGAAGCCAACAAAGTTGCTGATAGTTTGGCTAATTTCGCTTGCGACTCTCGTGAAGATACTGAATTTTCCTCCTTGCAGGATTTGCCAAGGTTTACTCGTGGCCTTCTGATGCTGGATGCTAATGCTACTCCTCACATTAGAGTTTCTTAATTTTGCTATTTCTAATTGTATTTCCCTTTTCGAGGTTAGGCTCCTCCGTCCTCCCATTTATAAGGGCCAGGCTGGTTGTCCCCCTCAAGTTTGTACTATTTTTTCTTTATTAATAAAATTTAGCAGGGTGCCGCCCCTGTTTCCTTGAAAAAAAAAAAAAAAAAAAAAAAGGTTTCCTTATCAGTTTGCATTAGAGATTCATTGTATAGATAGCCTTGGTTTAATTAGGCGACTGTATGTATTCAATGTATTAGTGTATCTTAGGGGTAAAAACCATGTATATATGTTAGTTCTCAGTATGGAATATACAGTGAAAAAAATTCTTCCATTCCTTCTTCTCCTACATTTCCTTCTTCCTTATAAATGCTCTACAAGTAATGCTAGGGATCTCAAAAAAATGTTTTAACTCTGATTCCCAATTGATATATCTAGCATGTGATTCATTAGTCCGGTGAACGTGAACCTCACTCATAAGTGGTTTTATTGGGGATCACATGCATGGCCCAAAGTTTGGAATTAAAATTGGGATACTTCTTTGGGATGTTAAAATTGGGATACTTCTTTAGGATGTTAAAATTGGGATCCTTCGTGTTTCTCATGCTCGCTTATGTTTTTATCCCCGCCACCGGAAGGCTTTACTTTCCCTTTCATGTATTTTTCTTAATTCTTGTTTCTTTCTTAAGTTGTAATTTTTAGCAGGAATTTTGGTTCTGGATGATGGCTCTTTAGGTGTTTTAAGAAACTACATTAGGAATTCTTCTTGCATAATCACCAATTCGATAGAAAAAAAGAAAGAGAGTGCAAAGCATGAACTAGATTGGATGATGACTAAGATCGCGTGCTTAGAAAAGAGATTTGAACTTGAAGCTAATTATGTTTTATATTTACGCTCCATTTCAAGTTAATAGTACTCTTAAATTTCCAGTAATGTACTATAATGAAGATTAGTTTGTGCTTCCATTCCAAAAAGCAAAAGTAACTTTTACCTTTAGTTGTCTGGACTAACATTTTAGTTTATTCTCTCTGAATTACCAAGATGAAAATATATACTTGTCACACCCCAATTCAAGCTACTACATATAGCCTAAATTCGAGCATGACCCGGCTAAACACAATTAAAATAACCACTTGATAAACAATATATAACAGCGGAAATAAAAGTATGACGATAAGCCATTCAACCTCATAAACTGAAATATACCACTAAGTTTACAAAACTCATCCAAACGATATACAGACCCAAAATAGAAGGCATCCACCTTTATATACAATACAACAGAAACAGCGTTTGAACTCTAGACAGTATAACAACCACTGTCTAACATATACACAATAAAGTCTACCCCAAAAGAATGACCACCTTTTAATCTCGCGACGAGCTGCACAGCCTCACGCACGTGAATCCTTCGCCTCGCTCCGATCTAAGGAAAAACAATAATGAAAGGGTGAGTCACCTATGACCCAATAAGATTCTACTAAACTTATGCATGTTATGCATGTATGCAACAGTAATAGGATGCTAACACAAGCAGCATGTAATCAACATGAGTTATAACCAAGTAAGTCACATGTAATCAGTATATATAATCAATAATCAACTAAGTCACATTACTAGCGCAAGAAGGATCACGACTGCCAACTGTCCCATACAAGTTGGAAATAATGACCAACCTACAAAGTAATGAGCTAACAACAGGTCTTATTACATATTAAACAAGTAGGGATCACATATATCAGGATATAATAGTCGAGGTACACCTCCGACTAACCAGCCCCTTATACACCATTCAGCTTAGAAGTTCATATCAGATCATCGTAACCATATAATTCATATATCAAATATTCCGCGGAACAAGTCAACATGCCCCAAGTCCCTACAACCTTGGCATCCATGTGACAACACCACTCTTGTCCAACAATCTACGTGGTGTAAACCCTACTTTGGCCGAAATAAGGAGACATGCCGGATTAAGGTCGCCACAACCCGACTATCACTGTACTCCACCCCATGACAATTGGTAGTGGACCAAAACCCCCTGGAAGTTAGTATTCGAATGTGCACATCCTACTAGTCAAGTTCACGTTCACACTTTATTCCATATTCGTTCACAATTTTGACATTTCGGTTATCCTCCAAGGATCAATTCGAGTTCTAGATTCATAAATCAACATAATGAACACTTTAACCATCTCAAACCATTCAATATCAAGTCACAAACCCTAAATCACATCCATGTCATATACTTTATTCAAGTCAATTTCTTGCCGGTTTCATAATTTCAAGTATACACATGCTTAACCACACTTCCATGGCTCAATTATCAACTAATACACCTTATGAACACATACCCATAATCAAATCCGCATATTAAAGCAATTCACATGGCTGAAATTTCATAATTTTAGCATAGCAACACTTCCACATTGATGATAACCAAGATTAACCAAATAAACACAAGCATGAACAAGCTAGTAGTCCCTTACCAATTTAGAGAGTTAAACCCTTGATTCACCCCTGTATTTTAGTGATTAAAACAGCCTTGAAGTCCCCTAGGTCAACCCCTTGTTGCTGCTTTGAAAGAAGAACAACTTATCAAGCAAGAACACTCACAAACCCTAGGTTGAAAAATGGAATTTTGGGAGAGTTTTGGAGGATTTGAGAGATAAAATTGAGTGTTTTCTGTGTTTAGAAGGCTGGGATATGTTCTTCCAAGGCTTACCCACATTCTAGACCAGATAAGGGAGCCAAAGCATGAGGTGGAAATCAAAGAAAACTAAAAAAAACAAAACTGTGCAAGCTGTCCGTACCAGCTGCGCTAGGGCGCGCACTATTCACTCAGCATCGCACAATTTTTCTGTTTCGCTCCGTTTTCTCGATTCGATCACTCGTACACCCCTAGGTATGATTGTAACACACTTATAACACATCAAAGGATGTCCTCAAAGGTTTGATATCATCCTAGGATCGATTTAAAGTCACGAGAAAGTTCACGAAACCGAAAACAATGTCGACAACTTCTTCGTTTTGTAACTTCAAATTAACACAATGTATTTCAATTTTTCAAGGCACGATTTAACAACACGAAACCTATATAACATCAAGTATATCTAGATTCAAAGTATCATGGTTCATCTCTTTCATTTCAGTTCAAATTACGTTACGAAACAATTGAAGAAAGTAAAGTACTGAAACATGAAATCATGAGTTTACGGCTCATCTAATCGATATTACGAACCACGACAATCAAATTAACAATGCATGCACATAATCATATGATTAACATGCTAATGAGATGCTTGGTTATTACAATACTTATGTCTACTGATTTTTGAATGTTGAATGGTCAAATCACTGGAAACATGCATACTACATAGTGTTCTTTGAACGGTACGAGCTGCTTAGAATTTTCTATGTATAGATTTCTTTTCCATCTTTTGATGAAGCTTTCGTGAATATAGTTTTTAAGATTGAAGATGACTTTATTGTTTCCCTTGATGCAGATTTTCAATACTGTAGATGTGCCAATTGAATGGGAAGAACACTTTGTGGGGACAAAACTAGATCCTAGAACCCAGAGTTTTGTGACATGGGAAAGTCTAGAATTAGTACCGAGAAATAAGGTTGGCTTGAAAGGGCCGATGGCTACACCGATAGGAAAAGGTCATCGTTCCTTGAACCTTACCTTCTAGAAAGAGCTTAGCCTATACGCCAATGTTAGACCTTGCCACAGTCTTCCTGGATACAAGACTCGTTATGATGATATAAATCTCATTACCATTCATGAAAACACGAAAGGCAAGTAGAGTGGTCTTGAACATCAAGTAAGTTTGGTTGAACATCATAGAAGTGCACACAATATTTTTGTTTAGCAAATCTTATAAGGTCCTCATTTTATGTTAGATGGTGAGGGGTGTTGTTGAAAGCCTCAAAATCATTACTCGTCAGAAAAGTTTGAGGGTGGCAGAGTATGCTTTTCACCATGCCAAGGCCCATGGAAGGGAGAGAGTATCCGCAATACACAAAGCAAACATCATACAAAAAACTAATGGCCTATTTCTAAAGGTTTTCCTCTTTTAAAGAGCTTAAACTAAAAAATATATTGTCTTTCTATGTAGCATTTTACTGAGTTTTCCTTTTCCTTTTTTTCCACCTCTAGTGTTGTCGTAAGGTTGCAGAAAAGTACCTTGAGATAACATATGAGGAAGTCGTAATTGACAACTGTTGCATGATGGTATGGTCTCTTTATGATTGATCATGAATATTCTGTGTTCGTGAATTGTAAATGAGCTCCAATTCCTATGATTCTTTGATCTTCTTCACCATGCTTTTCAATTCTTTCTGCCTTATTAGAGCATCACCAATGCAAATGTGAATGAGAAAAAATTGGGTGCCACCTAGGATTTACACATTTTTCAAAAAAAAAAATCTTCAATGCAATTGTGGAGAAGGAATGTGAATATGATGTGTCAACTAAATTATTTCCTATTGGTTATTAGATAATTAATTTTTTGACTTCCAATGAATTAACATCCTCCTTCACAATGTGCATTGGAAGTCAAAAAAATTAATTATCTAACCAATAGGAAATAATTTAGTTGACACATCATATTCTACAATTGCATTGGAGAGTTTTTTTTTCTTTAAAAAATGTGTAAATCCTAGGTGGCACCCAATTTTTCCACATTCACATTTGTATTGGTGATGCTCTTATCTAAATGATTTAGATACGAGCCATCAGCTATGCTGTTGATGTGTTCTGAGATTTGTTTTTGAAAAGGCTGCATTAATACCTGTACATATGGGGCATGGTTTTTTTTTTTTTTTAGAGGGTCTTACTAACCTGTTCCTTAATATCTTTTTAGAAAGATTTATATTTGGGATCAAAACATGGGGCAGTGTTCCCCAGACATTAGGAGACATTCACAATACAAAATCTTTCTAAAAGTGTACTCCTAGCAAGTGTCCTAATTAGCATTTTCCTTCTTTTAGTACTCCTAGTGTTTTGGGTTTCGCAAAAGCACAATGAACAGTGGTGTTTGCATCAGGGGTAGTTGTGTAGACACCCAGAATTCGTACACCTACAGTATACGAAATGTCCTATAAACAATTATTTATTTACAAATGGACTAACACTTGTTTCAATGATCATTTCAGGAAACAAACTATCAAACAGGACTAACGATGTCCACAAACACAAAAAACTTCAGTTAGATCAACATCAAGGGTTCAGACTGAATATACAAAGCTTAGAAGGCCCAAAGTTCAAGACACAAAGCCTGAAATCAAGGGTTCAGACTGAAGATACAAAGCTTAAAAGGCCCAAAGTTCAAGATATATCTCTGCTGAAGACTTTGGTGCACAAATGAAGTTTTCTCCAAATTTGGCCCGGAGAGTAACATACAAATATCTCTCTCCCAGCCCCCTATATAAGAGCTCTCATCTCTCTCCCTCAAAAGAGATGCAAGACACAACAGAACAACAACACAAACCAACACTCCCTCATCCAAGAAAGAAAAGAGTTCTCAAACTCTCCCTCTTTCACTCACACACATACACACAATACACACAACACAAACACAAAACGTAAGTCTTCCTTTCCTCGTATCGGTAGCAGTGGAAGCACAATGGTCAGGCTACGAACTAGCTTGATCCAATATAGCACAATGGCCTATAACTTGGCCCGAATTCTGTAAAACGACAGAAGGTAACCCCTTCTGTTCGTTAATCCATTTAATATGTAAATGAATATATTATAAATGTGTACATATTTATTTCAATACATTTGATATGCAAATACACGTATTATACTAAATAAATTAAAGTGTATATTATTAGTATATAAGCATATATACAGCAAAGATATAAATACTCCGTAATACATTTCCCAAATACATAAAATAACAAACTCGTAATACTTAAATAGAAGCATGAAAACATGTAGAGGCCGGAAGGGCGAGTTGGGTGCGTAAAACCTTCCCAAATCGTAGCTTGGGCCTCAAACCCACAATCTCAGTTTTTCTCTCGCTTACTTCATAAACGAGGGTGGCAACTATGTTTGTACAAGATAAATGTGTTTTTTCATATTTATCACACACCAATCACAAAGGAAAGTCCAAGAGCGGAAAAGGGCCCGGGGGAGCGATCTGCAGATCGGGGCGCTCACAAGTTGTTATAATGATTATGGAAGAGACTATTATGGAATGCCAGATGAAATTGTGGAGTCAGAATATGAGAGTGAAAATAACCAGGGTGATACACTAGTACTTTTCAAGTGCGAGTGGTATGATTATGTTAAGGGTATTAGAGGAAAAAACCAATCCTTCCAGAGATGAGCCTGGTAGACTTCTTACTGTTCGCTTATAGCTGCAAGATCAACTTATAGATCAACCTCTGAGTGATGGGCCCGAGCCCGCACGAGATGGCATGACTGTCTCTCCATCACATGCACTTGACGAGGATATGCTAGATAGAGGCACTCCTACGGATGGTGGTAGTGAGTTTACTATAGAGATGAGATTTCGTGGTGGGAGCAGAGCTCTGCGACCACCTAAAAATCTTGATCAGAGGATACCGGTTATCATTCACAGGAGCATATAAGTTAAATTAATTTGTTATTCATCTAGAGTTTTCTTTATTGATTTTATATGTTTTGTATTCTGATTTGAGGATACCAGTCTAATTTGTTATTGATCTATATGTTTTGTAAGAGTTCATTACTTGTTTACATTGCAATATTATTGAAAACAATTCTTGTTGAAGTAGATAACGTGCTTGACAATAATTCTACTATCTTCGAATTAAGATACAATTCATACCTTTGTGATTAGCTATTTAACTGCTTTAATTGCTTCTATATCCTACTGTTATATGGTTGTAATGTGGACATGCTCTGCATTTGTGTACAATTTTGCTTCTCATGAGCATGTGATTTACTAGGCCCTATAGACATGGCTGCTCATTTTCATCATGCATTCAGCTCCAATTGTTTTTTGTATCTCATTTGTGACTCAAACTAGTGCGTAAAAGTGATACCCATTGTAAAAAATATTTTATTTTTTGTCATTACAGATAAAGAAGAATCCTGACAAAGTGATCACTAAAGATGATGTTTTCATGAGAACCTACAAGAAGAAGCAAGGAACTAGCGAGTTTGTGGATGCCAAGTTCAAAAAAATCTTTGTGAGTTCATTTGGATATTTGATCTCTTAAATGAGTTTAATTACTTTGAGCATTTAATTTTCAGGTTTACAATATCGTAGTCTTGTAATGTGTGTATGCAAGCTAACTATATTGAGTCGCTATAGAAATAGGTATCTTTTATATCAAAGCTCTTTTAATTATTTAAAATCAAAGTTGAAAAGTCATTTATAATATTTTTTTTTCTATATTTTAGAAGGATTATACTGCTCAAACGAAAGGTACATGTTTCAATACCACAGCTTGGGTGGATGCATCTAGTGGTGTTGTGAAGAATCGTTTATATAGGTTTGGTTCATTGGTCCCTGCATCAGATGTCTTGAGTAGCAGCACAAGTTCCTCTTCATTTGTACGTGTGAATGAAGATTTCACACAGACTTTACAATTTGAAGAGAAGGTGTACGAAAAGGTGGAGTAACTTAAGACAGAAATACAATCGGAATATGCTTTAAAAATGGAGTAAATGAAAGTTGAGTTTCAGTTGCAATTGCTGGAGGCGATTCAATCAATTAGAGGCTCCTAACACCCTCCACCAGCTTCCATATAGTTTATCAGTTTGACTGTGACTTTTGAATATAACTTTTGAAGCTTGTTTAGCAGCCTTTTGAATGTAACTTTTGAAACTTGTTAGCTTTAGATGTTAAATTTTGTTTGAAGAGTAATGTTATTAGTACCTAAAGAGTACCTAATTTTTTACACCAAATGATGTGTCAGCTGATGTTGCAGCTGATGTGATGCATTAATTATAATTTTTTATTTTATTTTTTATACCACATCAACTGCCACATACGTTTGAAATGTTCAATCGTACAATTTAGAAATATTTATTGATTTAATATTAGTAAAAAAAATTTCAGTAAATAATATCTTGCAATGGAATTATCCGTTGCAATATTAATAAATTTTTTTAAAATTTAGTTACAAAATAGAAACAAAAATATCAGTTGCTACGTTGTGTCAGAAAATATATACAAAAAATCGATTACAATTTGAAACGGAAACAAATCAGTTACTATTTTGCAACGGACATTTAATGTTCCATGGTAGCATATTTGCAACCCTTTTTTTTGAAACTTGCAACTCCCTTTTTCCGTTGCAATATTTGCGATTGATTACAAATCAGTTGCAAAAAATTGTGAAGAGGATATTGTGACGAAAATTGCAACAACCATTTTTGGTTTCAATCATCTAACTTGTTTTTGCAATCGCAAATTTCGTTTCAGTTGCCTTATTTTTGTGGCTTAAATACCAATTTCTCTACTCTATTTTTCTCAAGAATTTAATAAGCTCATTTTATTTCTTTTTCACACTTTAATTACTCTATATGTACTTTTTCAATCAATAAGCTCATTGATTGAGTGAGCTTATTGATTCTCCTGACCAAGTAGAGTAATCAAAGTGTGAGAAAAAAAAAGTAAAATAAGCTTAATATATTTTGGGTAAAAGTAAAGTGATCAAATTGATATTTAAGCTTTTTTTTATAATGTGACAACTAGAAGTATTTATTCGGGATTTATTCGTGACGGATTGAGTAATACTCCCTCCGTCCCTAAATTATTGTCAGGTTAATTCGACACGGATTAAGAAAACTCAATTGACTTGATTATTAATATTGGAATAATATTGAAAATAGTGTGTTGTTTTCTTTAATGTCCATGTATATGTGGCCCATAATTAAAGTAGGAAGAAAAAGTATGGGTAAAATAGTAAAAGTGATATTCTAAAAGGAAAATTTTAAATAAGATAATTATTTAAGGCAGACGAAAAAGAAAAGGAAGATAATAATTTAGGGAAGGAGAGAGTAGGTTTTTGCTCTTTGGACATATTTGGATAAATTTGATTGGCATGTCAGCCAGCCTAGTCAGAGTCCTACCCACTAGTAGATTTTTAAATTAATTATTTCCACCCACTCAAATGTTTGATGTCTTTAAATTTAAGTAAAGTAAGAAAAAAAAATGAGCCTAATCATTTGCCTAGAATGAGTATATTATACTCCCTCTCTCCCTAAATTATTATTTTTATTTTTTTGTTTTAAAAATAATTATTTTATTTGAATTTTTTTTTGAAATATCATTTTTACTATTTTATTGTTATTTTTTTCTTACTTTAACTATGAACTACATATATATATAAATATTAAAAAATTATATATTATATTAATATTAATAATTAAATTAATTATTTTTAATCGTATATCAATTCAAACAAGACAATAATTAAAATACGAAACAAGTATGATCAACTAATCATATGAAAGTTGTCTGTCAGCCTAGTCAGAGTCTAGTAGATTTAAATGAATCATTTCCAGCCACACATTTTTTTATGTCTTTAAATTTAAGTAAAGGTAGAAAAAAGATGGTTTCAATAGCCCCTTGTCACGATATGGCCGATTAATTAGCGAGCCTAAGATAAAAATGATTTGTTAAATACTCTTTCGGTTCTAAAACAATATTGCTTCTTTCTTCTTTGATTTGTTTCAAAAATATAATATTTGTAAAATTTCTTTTTATAATATTTAGAATCAGTTCCTTTGCCCCAATAAATGTTCCTACTTTTTATTTTTGAGTTTTTTTAACAAATGTTTTTAAAGATTTCTGATTTACAAATTTTTTGCAATTCTTCTCAATATATCCTTAAAGATTCATTTAATATAGCACATCTTAGAGAGAAACCTACTTATTTAAAATAGTAATACTCAATTAATATTATGAATAGATTGTCATAACACATTTTATAGCATTAATGTTTTCGTACTCTTAAAAATTACATTTTATAGCATTAATGTTTTCGTACTCTTAAACTAATATTTTAAATTCTAACAAAAAAATATTAGAAAATTGTTGGCCGGTCCGCTTTAAAAAGTTTTTATTCTCACCAGTCCACTTTTTTTTTAACCGCACTTTTATAAAATTATTTTTAAAATACCCCGCAATAACATATCCAGTAGCTTTTTCCTAAAATTTCTCTGGTGAATCTTCTTTTCTTCTTAAAATTTCTCCGGGCAATCTTCCAAATAACTTCTTCCTAATATTTTCTCTGGTGAATCTTCCTTTCTTCATAAAATTTTTCCGATCAATCTTATGGATAACTTATTCCTAATATTTTTCGGTGAATCTTCCTTTTTCATAAAATTTCTCTGGTAATTTCCCTTCCTAAAATTTCTCCGGTAAATCTTTATTTTCATTTCAATAGCTAGTATCACTACAAGAAAACAGGGCGATTGAAACAGAATATTCGGTTGCAAATTATGAAAATCCGTTACAAATTGAATATTAAAATTGAAAATGGCCGTTTCAAATTCAGTAGCAATATGCTCGTGGCAATCCTTGCAACTGATATGAAGTTGGTTGCAAATTATTGCAATGGAAAATGGAGTTGCAATTTCGGTTGTGAAGGTGCTTCCGAGGAATTTTTGTCGTCCGTTGTAATTAGCAACTGATTTTTTCCCGTTTCAAGATTGCAACCGAATTGTCTGTTTCATGTTTTCTGTTACAATTAGCAACTGATATTTCTGTTTCTAGTTTGTAACTAATTTTTTTTTTAAAAAAAATAATAACTAATATATTGCAACGAAAAATTCCATTGCAAAAAAATTTATTTCCTGAAAAAAAAATATTACAAAAAAAATTACTAACATTATAAATATTTCTCAATTGTACCTGATGAACATTTTACATAAATTTTAACCTCTAAAATAAAGTCAAACAAGCTTCAAATATTACATTTAAAAGACATTGTTAAACTCATAAACTACATGAAGCTGGTGGAGGATGTTGAGAGCGTCTAATTAGGGGTCGAAGTGCCTCCAGCAGTTGCAATTTCAGCCTTCATTTGCTCCATTTGCACCACATGTAGTTGTGTCTTGAGTTGTGCTTGGATATCATTTACTCCATTTGCACCACATGTTTAGGCTTCGTTAGTAAAAATTTTAGTAAATTTTTAGATGACTATAAACATATGAAAAATGATTAAGCTGTCACATGTATATAAAGTTAAACAGAAGTGATAGAAACATACAGTTCTTGCATCACTTTTGTCTTTTGTCTCCGCAAAGAATTTTTTTGTTTGTTGAATCAAGCTACCAAAACAGAATACAAACATGTTTAAACATCACACACATGAACCTCTAAAATATCCAACATGAGAGAAGGATCTAAAGAACAAGCGGTTAACCACCACATCACATTAAGCAACAAAGAAAGTAATATAGTGACAAATTATCAATATGAATAGAAGGAGAGACGCATTAGAAGATGGTGCAAGATCAGTAAAAACAATAATAGGATCATCAGGGGAAAGAGAACCAAAAATTTAATATCAGAGCTCGGACCTTTTGAGATCCTCTTATTGTATAGCTATAGGTGTGTTGAAAGCTTGCAGCTAACAGTTGTGAATTGTCAAAAATTTAATATCGTGATGGGAGACATTTTTCACTCGTAAATGCAGCAATGACTTTCTCCACTGCCTATATAGTAAATAAGTGATTATCTAAACAAGGTGATCCATTATCTAACCAAACTCGACAACTTTGTCCCTATTAACATTAGCTAACTGAGCTAAGTTCCAAAATTTTTGTAATATGCAATGCAAGAGAGCATCAAAGTTTAACAATAATAGTGTTCATGACTGTACATGGTTCTTCAGTCATCAATTTCTCTACTTGAAATTTTCTTTATGATGAAGAGGAAAGAACCGTTCCTCTCTATACGATGTGTCCTATCTCAAAACCAGCTAGATAAACATGTTTGTTAATATGAAGATCCCACAAGTAACTCATACGCTTCTGTACTTTTGTGTATCTCATAGATAATTTGGAGATCACTTATGCCAAGTCGGTACCCTTGCTTCGCTGCTTGAATTGTTATAACTTTTAATGAATTTCTGCCCCTGTTTTTGGTCCAGCTTCATTGCATTTGCAGGATTTTGAGATAGTACATAAATTGTAATGACACTAAACCTATATGAATTTGATCTAAAATAGATAGACATTTTGACAACAAAATAAAAACTTGAACATCAAAATTTTCAAAAAGGTAATACTGTTATATGGCCAGAAGAACACAATATTATGCACACTTCAAGCGTGACTAAGATATAGCTCCAATACTGCTCAAGTAGACAAGTACAATGAATGATGGACATATTGGAACTACAGGCAACCTCATTTCAAACATCAAAAGTAGGAAAACAAACATCTATTCGTTATCACAATCTGATATTCTTGCAAAAATGAATCATTAACAAATTGATAAAGATAAACATACTCGGTAACCTACGCAGAGGGTAGCTTTAGACTGAATCATTAATAAGCCTTTTGGATCTAAAGTCCATCCCGACGTAGGTCAAGAAAGGATCAACCTTCGCAATGGAGCATGTCAAATTCAACTGAATCATGTTAGCAGTTGCTTTATACTTTGAAAGAACTCGTGTTTGAAATGCATCTTCAAAGATTACAAACTACACGACCTATATCAAGAGCCACCAAGCAGACAATTCATGTAAAATTATTCCATTAAACAAAAATAGCTGATAAATAGTTGTATATGGATGCTTGGAATACCAACAGGTTTCGTAAAGAAATACATTTGGATGTCCTTAATGACTTAAGTAATTAAACACAGAACTTCTACTTCAAATCATAGAAGATCAAAGTAGCTAATCATGTATGAAATGATAAAATGTAGCTCCTACGAATACTGAACATAGTTTAATGTTCGTGACAACAGAGAATTGAAGGTTTCTAACTTTGACATCATAAATTGTTCAACTAGAACAGCCATAAGGCTGATGCCCTTGAGGTTAGTTGTAATAAGGCGAACTAAGCATAAAAGAGAATAGATAAATTTTTCAACATACCCCAACCATACAACAATTGAAAGATTTAGAAAGAAAAATTGTCCCAACCTGTTCATCTAGTGGAATTCCTCCTGAATCGTGTTCCGCAACACAAGGCAACTTTTTATCGCCACCTTCCCATGATACACACAAATCCTCCATATACTGATCATCCTCTCTATACATTTCCTGACGACAAAATAAACTCAGCTTTAGCAATTATGACAGAATGATGGCACTACTATGATTTGCCCCAAATTCCTATTTAATTTGGAAATGCTAAACAAGCAAAGTTTCCTTTCACTAAAACAAAGGTAGGACAGCGTTGCTTCCTATGAATAGATTTCTTCTTTTTTCTCAAACTGGGGAGGGATGAGAGAGAGGCGGGGGGACTGATTTTTATTTTTAGGGTTACAAAAGGGATTTTGAGTTTGAAAAGGGACAAAATGGTGACCTCCCTTTACAAAGTAGCCGATTGAGAGACAGAGAGAATACCTTTGGGTGGCAACTAGAGTAAGATAAGTTAGATGACCTTTGGGCATCAGAAGGAGACGCCGGCACCACAAATTTCGCCGGGAGGAGACATTGTAGTGGAGAGAGATCGAGAGCGAGAGAAGAGAAGGGGTTTTGGGCATTTACTAATTTTTCTAGGTTAGGTTGCTAAATTTGCAATCAGTTGCAAGGTTAAAATATACTACGCCGTTTTAGACAATTTTTTTAATTTTAAAAAATAAAAGTCATATATTACTGCTTGCAACTGAAATTGATACGGAAAAATTGAAACTAAAGTTTATCTGTTTCAATAACGGTTGCAAATTAGGAGCAATTCTTGCCTCCAACTTTACGCCCGAAAAAGGATGCGACTGAATTGATTTTCCATTGCAAGGTCAGTTACAAATTCATTATGCGCTAGATCCGTTGCAAAGTTTTCAAGTTGAAACTGATTTCAATTTTGTCGCAAAATTCGTTTCAATTGCCCTGTTTTCTTGTAGTGTATCAAAGAAAATTGATTTTTGTGGATAATAGTTGTTTCCATTCTAATAGAACACTAGTGAATCTTATTTACTAAATTTTTTTCGGTAAATTTTCCTTTGGCTGCATTGCGATGATGAAATTAAGCATCGCGATTATGGAATCAGTCATCGTAATTAGGCATCGAGTCCTAAAATTTCTCTAGTGAATCTTAATTACTAAAATTTCTTCGGTAAATTGCATCGTGATAAAAGAATTAGGCATCATAATTGGACATCGAGTTCTAAACTTTCTTTAGCGAATCTTACTTACTAAAATTTTTTCGGTAAATCTTCATTTGGCTGCATCGCGATGATCAAATTAGGCATTGCAATGATAGAATTAGACATTGTGCGATGATGGAATTAGACATCGCAATTGGGCATCGCGATGATGAAATTAGGCATCACGATGATGAAATATCTCCAGTAAATCTTTTATTAATATCATAATTATCTTTTTGCTCCAAAAATATATTTTTTATTTTAAAAATATATAATAAATTGGAGCAATTACAAATATTCAAAAAAAAAAAAAAGGGGCCTGTAATTCACTCAAAAAAAACATTCATATGAATCGAACGCAAAACCTATTGTTAAACAATATCTTAAATGTTTGAAATAAACTATTCGAATCTGCAAATTTCTATTCACAGCCATGCACAATTACGTGCCTCTCCCTTGCCTAAACCTCTATACTAAGATACTCAAATACTCCCTCCGTTTTATGTAAGGAAACCATTTATTATTTTTTTAATCAATTTATTTAAAATTTGATCAGTAACTTACTTAAATTTATTTAGTTTTATAAAATTATAAAAGTTATAATATTAGTATTCTTAATGTAATTTTTGATTAATTAAATTTTATTTCTTAAAATATAAGTAAAATATGTAAAATATTAATTTAATTTTAGTTACATATTAACTTTTAAAAAAATTAAAAATAAATAAAACAAAAAAAAAAAAACTGAGCACTTCACGTGAAACAGGAGTATATAGTCAGCTAATCTTATGAAAGTTGTCTGCCACCCTAGTCAGCGTCTAGTATATTTAAATAAATTATTTCCACCCACACACATTTTTTACGTCTCTAAATTTAAGTTAGAAAAAAGATCGTTTCAATAGCCCCTTGTCACGATATGGCCGATTAATTAGCAAGCCTAAGATAAAAATGATTTGTTAAGTACTCTTTCTGTTCTAAAATAATATTTTTACTTTCTTCTTTGCTTTGTTTAAAAAATATAATATTTGTAAAATTTCTTTCTATTATATTTATATTTAATATTATTTTCTTAATATGTGTTGCGTTTTGGCTCTTGATGAAACATAATTGTTTCGAAAACCCGCGAGGGGGCACTTGACCGGTGATTAATCACGCCTACAGGGGTCTCTCCGCTCATGGCAGTGTGGTTCATGTGGTGATAATTGTTCCGGGAACCTGCGAGGGGGTTCTTGACCGGCGATCAATCACGCTCACAAGGATCTCCCCGCTTCTGGCAGTGTGGTTCATGTGGTGTCACACTGATAGCAGATTTTTGCACTTCCTCAGCCTCGAACCTGTGATCTCTAGGTTAAATACACAGGTTCGAGGCTGAGGAAGTGCCCGACCACAATATGAACGACGCCAGGAGCAGGGAGACCCCTGTGAGCGTTATTGATCGCAGGTCAAGAGCCCCTCTCGCGGGTTTCCGAAACAATTATGTCTCATTAAAAAATACATAATTTTTTATTGAGGGGATGACTGTTGTTTTGGGACTTGCCGCGGAAGTCTAGCGAATGCATCCGTTTAAACTCATGATCTCCCCATCTCTAGTAGTGGGTTTTTGCCTTTCCCACACCCTGAAACTTACGTTGTCTAATTTCGAACCTGTGACTTCCAGGTTAAGTACACAGGTTATAGAGCATGAGTACCACTTGAGCTAGCTATGAGACATAATTGTCTGGGAACCTGTGAAGGGGCTCTTGACCCGCGATCAATTACGCTCACATGGGTCTCTCCGCTCCTGACAGTGTGATTCATGTGATGTCACACTAGTAACAAATTTTTACACTTCTTCAACCTCAAACCTATAATCTCTAACTTATTACATGAGGAGAGTACCACTTAAGCTAGAGTTAGTATCGATCGGGAGTTTGCCTCCATCTAAAAAAAAGGAAAGCCATTAAGGCCGCAGAAAGGATGATTTCAAGCCAGGAACGAAGTATTGAAAAGCAGGCAAATCTAATCTGACTTTAAGAGCTAGCCTAGATATTCATTATTCCCCGCCAGCCAATAAATAAAGAAAAGAGAATAGGCAGAATAGAGATTCGCGTTTGCCCTAAAAGAAAGTAAAGGCCATAATTACAGCACCTTCACGACGCTTACAAGACAGCTACTGACAAAGCTACCTCGGCTAGCTACGCTCCCAAAACCCCCTAGCTCAATTAGTATTCTTCTTATGTAATACGTGTATTTAACATGGTCCTTACAGGTTCGAGGTATTTAACATGGTCGTTACAGGTTCGAGGATGAGAAAGTGTAAAAATCCGTTACTAGTGTGACACCACATGAAGCTAGGAGTGGGGAGACCCCTTGCTGGTCAAGAGCCTCTTCGCGGGTTCCTAAACAATTATGTTTTATCAGAAAAGACGCACTTTTTTGTTAAGGGGATGACTGCTGAGACTTGCCGCGGAAGTCTTGCGAGTGCATTCGTTTAAACTCATTGTCTCTCCACCCTTGGCTGTGGGTTTTTGCCTTCCCTACACCTTGAAACTGGCGTTGCCTAGTTTCAAACCTGTGACTTCCATGTTAAATACAGGTTATAGAGCGTGAACACCACTTGAGTGGTAC
The DNA here is from genome assembly GCA_016624345.1 of Platycodon grandiflorus. NCBI lineage: Eukaryota > Viridiplantae > Streptophyta > Magnoliopsida > Asterales > Campanulaceae > Platycodon > Platycodon grandiflorus. The sequence goes on along the minus strand of CM028365.1, from coordinate 33,904,361 downwards.
TCTCTTCACGTAATCTGTGTATTTAATCTGGAGGTCACAGGTTTCGAGTTTGGAGAAGGCAAAAATCCACTATTAGGAGTGGGGAGATCATGAGTTTAAACGGATGCACTTGCCAAATTCTGCGGCAAGTCCTGAAATGACAGTCATCCCCTCAATAAAAAAAATGGCTCCTCTTTTGATGAAATACAATTGTCCAGGAATTCGCAAGGGACTGTTGACTGGCGATCAATTACGCTGATAGGGGTCTCCTCACTCCTAGCAGAGTGGTTCATAGAAAAGATCCTGTAAGCGTGATTAATCGCCGGTCGAAAGCCCCCTCGTGGGTTCCTGGAGCAATAATGTATCATCAACTCTTTAGATATTGGATAAATATGATTGGCTTGTCAGCGAGCCTAGTCAGTGTCCTACCCACTAATAGATTTAAATAAATTATTTCCACCCACTCTCATATTTTATGTCTTTAAATTTATGTAAAGTTCGGAAAAAAAAAAAAATTGTTTCAATAGTCCCTTGTCACGATATGGCGGATTAATTAGTGAGCCAAAGATAAAAGTGATTTGTTAAAGAATATGTTTCATGTGGGATCAGATTTTAATTTATAAGACGGAGTTTCACTCTCTTACATTTCAGTCCATCAATCACGGTGAGTTAAGTAAAATAGATCTGTTTTACAGAAATTACCCGCAAAACAATATTTACTATGTTTTTGCATTTGTTAAATTCTTCCAATGGTTTGATTTCAATATTTTACTTTCTGTTGATTTGTTCCAAAAATATAGTATTTGTAAATTTCTTTTTATAATATTTAGACATTATATTATTTTTTGTTTAATATGTGTTGGGTCAATTTGGCTCTTTGGACCTATCTGTTTTTTGGTTTGAAATGGGCATGGCTCACTTTGGATCGTAATAATAATTGTATTACTTTATTGTACTTTATTTACTAAATTAAATAAATAGTAGAGTTGTTATTGAATAAAGAGTGTATGGTTTGTGTACTGTTTGGTTTGGTAGTCACAGAGATATAACGATAGGGACAAATATAGTCTTTAGAAATCCTAAGTCGACCACTAATCGTTAAGAACAGTCTTTAAAAGACTTTTAATAAGGAAAAATATCAAATGGCACTAAAAACTATAGATTAGCAAGGAAAGTATAATCCATGGTAATTTCCAAAGAATTTTTCTAAGAATTTTATTTCCTAAAAAAGCTAAGGAAAGTACCAAGGAAATTTATTTTCATGGTGAATTCCGAGGAATTTAGGTAGGAGAAATTTTCCTAGGAAAATCTGCAAGGAATTTACAAAGGAAACTTTTTTCCATTGTAAATTCTGACGAATTTAGCGATGAAAATTATTTTGACAGAAGTTTACAAGGAATTTACCAAGAAAAATATGTCTTAGGGAAATTTCCCTTTTAAATTCCTTGGAAAGTATCACCTCGAAATTCCAATTTGGTGGATCCGTTTTTTTTTTTTTGGTGCTACACTTCCCTCCAAAATTACCAAGAAATATGTTCCTAGGCAATTACGTAAAATCTTAAAAAAATTGGTTGGAAGATTCCCACCGTAATTGCCAAGGAAATTACAAAGGAATAAATTCCAAGGAAATATTTCTTGGTAAAATCCTTTGTTTTGTTTTATATATTATATATATACACATATAAATACATTATAATTATTTCTTTGTCGGAAAATATTTAATTTTTTTTATAGAAAGCATTCCTTTAGAAGTTTACAAGTAATTTAACAAGGAAAATAATTCTTAGGAAAGTTGCATTTTTATATTCCTTGGGAAGCATCACCCCAAATTTCAATTTGGTGAATATGGTTCTCTCTTTGGGCGCTAAACTTCCCTCCAAATTTATCAAGGAATATATTCCTAGGCAATTATGCAAAACCTAAAAAATAATTGGTGGGAAGGTTCCCGCCATGATTGCCAAGGAAATTTCAAAGGAGTAAATGCCAAGAAATTAATTCGTTTGTAAAATCTTTGTTTTATTAATTTATATTTATACACATAAATATATTATAATTTTTTCTCAATAGACATTTGATTTTCTTTATAGAAACATATTTATTGTTAGATATCTTTAAACACTAAAATATATAAATATACACATTTATCTTATTTACTTAGTATTTACATATTTAACCACCAACATATTTACAAATTAAAAACGAGAATATTCATCTATGCATAAGAATTTTTAAAAGGTAATGAAAATCTATTTTTCTCAATCTATTATATATATAAAATTCTCAAGTTTGCTTATAATTTTTTGTAATTTCAAATTAACAAAGTAATTAAGCAGAGTCGGTTTGCATTTGTATATGGGTGATACAGTGTGACCTGTTACCATTTCTTTAATACTGATAAATAAATTATTATTAAAACTTAGCCTTACTAGAATCTTCTTATTGGCTTTACAACCATCGAATGGAATCAGCAAATGCATCTAACGAACGTCTCGTGGTTGCTGCGACGTGCAGGAGATTCTATTCGTAGCTTACCTATGATTTCATACAAATAAACTAGCTCTTGAACATCAAATTGTAGTATAGCTGTACAAGTGCTTTAATTGATGAGTGGTTAGTTATCTCATTGGTGTTGCATTGGGTACATGTTGTCATTTTTCTATAAAAGGTTTCTATCTGGAATCTATGTTCTGTATCTATTTCTTATTTTGCAGAGACATACACGATTTGGGTTCTATTCAGGACAACCCAGGTACTACTTGATAGTCCTGAAAAAACTTGGGCCTTCTTTTACTTGGATCGTACTCACTAATACTCCCTCCGTTCCAGGCAAAGAGTTCACTTTCTTTTTATAGAAATCAACATAAGACTAAATCAAATAAAAAATTTACTTACTTTACTTATGTTTTAAGAAATAAAATTTCATTAATTAAAAACTATCTTAGTAATACTATAGATTACAACTTTAATAACTTTGTAAAAACCACTAGATTTATGTTAATTATTGGTCAAACTTTAGCTTAGTTGACCAAAAAAAGTCAAAACTGAACTCTTTGCCTGAAACGGAGGGAGTATATGCATACTCAAACATACAAAGTTTTATAGTGTTAGAATTTCACAATTATAGTGGCTCTAGAGTTTCTGACAAGCCCAGCCATGCTCCACCACACTAGAGCAATATTTGCTGCTGGAATGAAATTGTAATAGAAAGTTAAATTAGTACATTCTATACATGTTTGGGCATTATTCTGACAAGACCAGGCATGCTCTACATGGTTCGGCACTTGATAATTGTGTTGAAACCTTAGTTTGGAAAGCAGAGAAGCTGGTGCTCTTATTACGTTTGGTGTAAAATCACTATGATTTGAGCTGAACGAGTTATAGTTAGTAACATGTATTGTTACACGTGAATACAAACTAATGTTTCATTTATTTTATTGTGTTCAGAATGAGTATATCTCAAAACTTGCATTAACTTAGCCGGTGAGTGATCCTATGACTGAGGCAGACGCTATAAGCCAACCTGAAACGGCCTCAAAGTATTTTGGGTCTCTTTGAAGAGATTCAGTTAAGAAGGTGGGGGGCAATAGTGGGAAAAAGGATCGTCTGTATGGGTTTGGCTACTCCATCCCGACAGTTACATCAAATGCTAGTGGTTCTTGCCCATCCTTAAAAAATTGCAACTGCACGATGTCACGCCCTCTAGAAAACTCCACAATGGAGGAGGTTGTTCGATTATTACGAAGCCCTGGCAAAAAGCATTGAAAGTAGTGCTTTCATCCATGCAAAATGGGAACCAAGCTTCCCCCGAGACTTCTCATTCGACGGGTGACAGTACACATGCTCCTTAATCCTAGTTTCATCTAGTACCTTGGTTTTGATTCAGAATTTTTGTCGGAATTGTTTTCAAAACTATATTTTGATTTAAGATCTTTGTTTTGAGTATTTATGTGGTCATTGAGATATTATGAACTAATGTCGATGTTTAAGATATTGGTCTGAATGAACAAGTGGTTCTTCGATATTGTTTCAAATGAATGTATTTTTTAGATGTTGTTTCAATATATATTAGGATTTTGATTATCTATAAATGTGCCAATAGTATATTTGTAATTTTTAATAAATATAACATCATTTTACCTAAGAATTTTGCCAAAGAATATTCCTTACTAATCTAATTTATCAAGGAATATTACCAAGGAAAGTTTTTTGTTCTTGAAAATATAAATACGGTAAATGAAATTTCCTTGCTAAATTTCTTTGGTAAAATTTATTTTACCAAGGAATGCTTCCTTGGTATATGCATGCCAAGGAATTTTACCAAGGAAGCATTCATTGATAAAATAAATATCACCAGGGAAATTTAGCAAGGAAATTGAAATATATGTAATAATTTTTTATACTAAGGAAATTATTCGTCAGTAATTTCGCAGGAAAAATTTTCTTGAAAACCTTCCGTTTTTTTAAATTAATAAATCAGTAATTACCAATGACAAACTCCTTGGCAATTTTCTTGGTAAATTACCAAGGACATGTTCCTTGATGCCAAGGAATTGCAATTCCTCAGCAAAATTACCGACGTCTCGATTGCCTACGAAATGTCCTAAGTTTGCCAAGGAAACTTTTTCCTCTCTAAAGTATGTTTACCAAGGAATTTGTGGTCGCTAGGAACCATGAAGGTTGACTCAGTCATTTAATGTAGTCGCTAGGAACCCGCAGGGTTGTTGAAGGTTGAGCAGTTTCAACAGCGTTGTTCCCGAGCTAATTCCTTGTTGAACCAGTAGACTCTGTTCATTAGAGATTTCAATGTTTTTTTCTTTATCACAAATGTTTGATCAATCCTGTGTCATAACATAGAGTTGTCACGGATTGTCTGTCACGCAGACCATCTAGTCACTCTCTAACTAAGACTAAGTAATGGGTACAAGCAAATCATAAGAGTAAGGGGATATACAAATGGACTATTATTCATTTGCACATGCATATTCCCATTTGTTTCCTTCAAGGAGAAATAGTATCCTTCTATGATTAACAAATATAGTATTAAAGCAAAGATGAAATTGATGCAAACCGAATAATGATGAAAGGGAAATTAAATGGGACTAGGGAAAAATCGAGGCTATTACAGAATCAGTGAGGGTTTTAGCTTTGTTGTGGAGTATTTGAATCCAGTGAGAGTGTAGGTCAACTTGTGGCAAATAATAAGGCTAGAGGGAGGGTGCTGTGTGTGAATAGCCTTTAAATCTTTTTGGTAAGTTTTAAAAACCTTTAAAACTTTTGGCAGCAGAATAATGGTTTTATAAAATTCAGCCAACTGATCAATGAAATTGATCAGCTGAAGAATTAGCCGATGAAAAGTTTTGAAGGACTGACTGAAGTTATGTAACAAAGACTGGCTGAAGCTTTAAGTAATGAGATGCTTAAAGCTTTGGTCAGTTTGGTAAAAAAAAAACAAGCAGTAATGAACACAATATGTAAAGTGTTTCACAATATGAAAACTGCTACGTCAACTACCAAGTTGGTCAAACTTTAATTTTTGAAGTGCACTAATATTAATAATCTACGTGATCACTAACGGATCATTGTACAACAATGACCAGTGAGATATGTAGATTGAATGTTCAAGGAACAAAACAATCTCATGTGTTACAATCAATGATTTCTCAATAACTAAGTAGTTGGGAGAGATTCAATACAATGATTAAACTAAAGAGTGAATACAAAGAGCGTAAGTAAGCAGTAAATGATCTAAGTATTTTTCTCTTCAATGAAGTTCCAGAATTCTTGAGAGTATTGAATTCTTAAGAATTTTTGTAAAACTTCAATGTGCTAGTTGGGTCACCTTTCTTCAATGCTCCTTCGGCTTTAAATACATAGAGATAGAAAAGTTTTCGTTGGATACATTTGATAATATTTTACGTTGCATTAAATATTCTAATGCAGAGCAAAGTCAAAGGTGGTGAACTACTATTCCTTGAGCTTTGTGTTATCACAGAAGAGGTAGGTTGAACCTGTCATTTCATTCTAAAATATAGTAAAAAGCTAGGAATGGAAAGTGTGTCAGAGTACTCATTAAATATAAAGCAAAAAGTGTGTTTGAAAACAAGACACACTAAGTATTGACACAAATTCAAAATAACTATGGATGATTATCAAGGAAGCTTCTGTTCAAAATATCAGTAAACTTACAAAAGATAAGTCAAAGACAATTAATAGTTTACTGTCTTAATGCCAATTATATTAGCGACTGACTTAGAAAATATTTAAGTCTTTATCAGTTACTATTCATTGGCTGAATCAACTTGACGGATACATAAGAGTGTATCAGTCATCAACCAACAAGGAATGGCTGATCATGTGATCAGTCATCTTTGATTAACAAGAATGGCTAGTCACTAGGAATCAGTGACTGATATACGCGAGTATATCAGTCATCAGCCAGTTAGGAATGGTTGGTTATTTGATCAGTCATCTTTGGTTAAAAGGATGGCTGGTCACTTCATCAGCCAACATATAATATAAGGCATGGCTGAACATAAGTGATTCCAAAAGATAGAATGATTTTAAGTAAATCATGGGAATGATCAACAAACTCCTCCTATTTACTTAAAGCCATTCATATCAAAGCAGAAGTAGTAGATAAACAATTAGCACAAGTGTACTTTGATAGAAAGATTGTACCTCAGTTTTATATTCAAAACATCCTGCAAGTATTAGAGTTTGGCAGAAATGGAAATATACAAGGCAAAACTGAAGTAAAAATAGTACTTAAGTAAATGACTAAAGGTAAAGTACGGTACTGAAATATAAAGATTGAAATTAAAATAGTTTAAGGGGCAGAGAAGGGAAGGGATTAGTCATTAATGTCTACGTGGTCAGACTCGATTGAAGAAGAGGAAGGAGACTTAGTGTCTACTGGAGGAATGTTCAGTCGTTTCCTCAGCTCATAATTTTCTTAAAGAAGAGCCTTGTTGATGTCCTTCTGGTTCTTCTCCTCCAGAAGGGCTTTAAGTAGACGGCCCTTAAGATCTTGGATCAGTGCAGTAGCTTCCCTTAGAGCAGTGGTCAGTTGTTCCCAATCATCAGCTTGAACAGCTTGTGGATGACTTGTAGCAATAGCCCTATGAACCTCATGATAGATCTCCCCGTGCACATTTGGCACAGTCATCCTAAGTTGATGACAAAGGTCATCGTGAGAACGAACTGAGTTGCGTAGAGTGATGTCTGTTTGCATCTGTTGGTGTGTTAGAGCATCCACTAGACCTATTCAACTTATTGTAGACACCCAGGATTTGTACCCTACATTATACGAATTGTCCTATACATCATTGTTTATTTAAAAATGGACTAACACTTGTTTCTATGATCATTTCAGGAAACAACCTATCAAACTGGACTAACAACGTCCGCAAACGCAAACAAACTTCAGTTAGATTAACATCAAGGGTCCAGACTGAAGACACAAAGCTTACAAGGGTGAAAGTGTAAGATATAAAGTCTGAAAAAGCCAAAAATCAAGTTTGGTATGCTGAAACAACCGAAACAAGGTTTGGTGCGTGGACGCCATGCCTGGTGTGTCGTGCACCAAACCAACATTGCTTCACAAGTCAAGCCGCCCGGCTGCTGAAGACTTTGAAGTCGCAAACGATGCTTTTTACAAACTTGGGGACGAGGGTAACCAACAAATATCTCTCCCAACTCCTCCTATATAAGAGCTCCCTCTCTCTCAAAAAGGATCGATCAACTCTCAGCTCTCTCCCTCAGACACACATTCTCAACTCTCTCACTGAAGAAAGAAAGAAAGAAAAAAAGAAAAGAAAGAAAAGATTTATCAAACTCTCTCACCTTCACTCACACGCTCATACACACAATATACACAACACAAGCACAAAATGTAAGTTTTCCTTTCCTCGTATCGGTAGTAGTGGAAGCACAACGATCAGGCTACGAGCTAGCTAGCTTGATCCAATATAACACAATGACCTAGAACTAGGCTCGAATTCTATAAAACGACAGAAGGTAACCCCTTCCGTTCGTTAATCCATTTAATATGTAAATAAATATATTTGAAGTATGTACATGTTTATTTCAATACATTTGATATGTTAATGCATGTATTACATTTGTACATTATAAAACATAAACGGAGATATGAATACTCCATAATACATTTCCATTCACATAAAATAATAAACCTGCGATACTTAAATAGATGGGTGAGTAAAATCTTCCCAAATCGTAACTTGGCCCCCGAGCCCACAATCTCAGTTTTTCTCTCGTTTACTTCATAAACGAGAGTGTCGACTATGTTTTTCAAAATAAATGTGTTTTTTCACGTTTTTCGAACAGACAATCATATAAGGAAGTCCAAGAACGAAAAAGGCCCGAGGGAACGATCTGCGGATCAGGGCGCTCCCATTGGCGACTCTGCTGGGGACATTTGTTTTTTCAAAAAATAAAAAAAAGGGTCAGACTCATTTTTTATATATGATTGCATGCTCACATATTTAAATATTGCGAGTTTGTTTGATTTTTATAACATGAATAAAATGTTATTTTTTAAGCATATATATATATATATATATATATATATATTGTACTCTATTCATACCAACCCTTGCAGGTACAAATTCATTTATTCATTATTTGTACATTTATTCGGGCGTTAATGCCCATCATTCAATTGTACATTCATTTATGTGTTTTTCATTTTGGAAAATAGGACACAAATGTAATAATTAGAAATAGGATAAAATTCTCATTTTTTTTTCTATTTCTTTTCCCTTCTTTCCTCGGGGCTTTAAACCATCGATCTGTGGATGTGTTCCCTTTCTTGCTAATTTCAACTGCTAACAAAATACAACCCACATCACATGAAGCAGAAAAAAATGGACATATTTTCTTCTTATTTTGTATATACTTTTTTCACTTCTATTTTTATAAATTGTAAAAAGAGTCTCTAAGATATCGCGCATGTGACGCCTTGACCCGGACCTCTATACGAAATTCCAAGGTCGGGTCGCCAAAACAACCAAACGACAAACAACATGAGCACATAGTGTAACCACTCATGCTTACAATAAAAAACATGAATATAATAAAACTTGATATAATTTAAACAAGTCTTTGGCGACACTACAGCTGGAACGCAACAACTACAACCACAAGTCTAAGACTTGGAAAGGAAAACAACTACAATAACGATAACCACATCGGCCACAACATGCCGGAGTACAAACATAACCCACGAGCCACAACATGCTCGGGAGAGGAACTAAACAATAACAGGTTATAAACAAGCACGACATACAAATGTCGACTTCCAAAAGAATACACAAAGTTTACAAAATAACCAAGTACTACCCAAGTAAAGTTTGTATAACTTTATATAACCAACGTCCTCACTAAAAGAAACACTATGACATCAAAAGACAACCTTCAAACTAACGCAAGCTTCCCGTCCTCACCACGAATTGCTAGGTTGGCTCGTATTCAAGGAAAAACATATAAACAACAAACGGGGTGAGTCAAAACACAATAAGTAGTTTCACTACCAATTCACTAGGGATGACCTCAAGTCATCACCTATTTTTCATACAACCAAATCCACTTTTAACTAACAATTGTGATGGCCCGAACTCAATATCCATTTCCTAACATAATCCAATCAACATCCTAATGGCAGCGGAAAGAATAAACCTTCACGTTTTTCAAACGTCCATCTCTTATAAAGATACCAATTCCCCTGTATATAATCAATATTGGTATAACTCAATCAAAATCGAATATCGTACATTAAAGCAGACAAGAATATTTTTCGAAACCACCAACTTCTGTATATAACCAAATTCGATGGAACAATTAAGTACAACCCGCATTACATATATTTCTAACAACCCAATTCACAACCTACTCCCCACTCCCATATAAAAAATTTAAATAACTAGTGAGGGCGAAATTGTAAGTTCATCCAGGTAAAATACATAATACCATAGAGTAGGATGGATAAACGATTCAATTAACCTTACTCATGAAATGAAGCTATGGACGTTAACTCATGAATCAACAAAATCGTGCTCTTGGCAAATTAATGTTCAAAGAACGAAACACAGAATACATGCTCGAAGCATCAAAATGTACTACTCAATCATATATCACGTCTAATATACTATCGAGCTCGGGTTCGGTGGCAAAATGTGGAATTCATATACATCTCAATCATTGGCTCCCAGTCCTCTGGCAACCAACCAAACAATAACAACCGTAACGGGGCTCACTGAGACCGATACACCGACTAGTATCACTAAACTATTCCATATAATCATGCTTTTAACCAAATCACGATAAATCAATATAAACTCATTATTTTGAAATCCATTTGATAAACAAGATGGAACAATAACGAATAATACCAAATCATAATTTAAAATACGTAACATTTTAAAACGATCACAAGATAAAAATGACACGGAATCGATCGCATAATCTCCCTTACAGAAAAGAATACAGACCTAATACAAATATCACGAATATAACCTCGAATCCTCTACTAGAATCAATCTATAACCAAATCACATCAACTGACGGAGTCAGTTTATTAACAATATCAAGAAACAAGTTCCAATCAAGTTGTAAATGAGAAATATGGTTCGTGGAACAAAGAAATAGTAGATAGAGGGAAAAATCATGAAATTATTCTTAAAATTTAAAAGATTTGTTCTCTCTTAAAACATATATACTCCCCTACTGTAATATACCAGGTTTTCATTCATGACAATTATACAAGTTAATCCTAGGGCCTAAGAAGTTTTTCCATTTTCCTAGTTATTCTCAAAATCAAATCAACATATAAACAAGTGCATCATTACTCAAAACAATTTCACAAGGAATACCATCATGATTCCACTTAACCTTAATCATTTTTGATTAACTGGTAATCAAAATCAATAATCTAAAGCATCATTAATCAACTAAGCATCAACTGCTCAACTATAAGAACGTTTCATTATTCTTTATCAAGATCAACTTCGAAATACCACCATTATAAATCAACTCAAAACCCAAAACAAGGGTTATATCAATTTAATAACTTATATTGGACTTAGACTGTCGTTATTCACTGATTTCTAATTCCCTGCTTCATACGTGCATTCTATATTCGACCTTCAAGGTTTTCACAATCATCTTCCAACCAGCAAAAGATAGTTTAGTCCAGAATCACAAAACTCACTCCAACCATTAATCAATTTACCTGCCAGATGGAGAAAACTATATCTCCTCAACTATCTCATGGTCCAGCACACATCCATAATGAGTTATACAACCCAAATATTCATACTCAAACTACTCATGCTATCATGATATCTGTCAACTACTGACTAACAATTAATACACTGGTAACCCATTCATACTACAATAGAAGCTCCAACACATCCATATTATACATACATTCCCAAAAGAAAGGTTGTCACCTTTACAGTACATAACACTATGTTTTGCCAAAAGAGGTAATTTAACCACACTTATGTACAGTCATCCAAAGTTTCTCTCACACTAGCATCCAAATTTCCCCTGACATACAATCCAGATAAGAAAAATCACAACTTATATTACAACCTCACTAATCCTCGTCATCAGACGAAATTACCTCCAAGTCACCTTCATTATCATATTCCATAATCACGGGGTTAATATAAGTGCCTTCACCATCATTTGGGGCATCTTACAGATCTAGCACTATGTCATCCCTAACCTGTTCAACCTGTTCCTGAGCATTCTCTAAAGCCCTCACCAAAATTTTCACGTGAGCTACAAGCTCCTCTCTAATTACCTGCATTCTTTGATTCGTGCTACAACTACGTTGTAATTGCTTCCTAGCCTCGCCTAACTTTACTTGTAGGGCTTGCACTTGTGGATGAGCTACGGACTTCCTAGCGGTTTGTATAGTACGTGCCATGCCTACAATTTACCTATATCAGCATCAATTCATAAGAGAATCGACATTTATATGTGACATAAAGAATGATTTCCCATGAGACAATCTATCACCTCCATATAACTCATGCATGTGTCGGGAATGCAATACATGAATAATGCAATCACAATTTGTACATGTAGATATCTATCATCACGTAATAAGATCCATGCATGTGATATTATAGTAACCAAGTCCATGCAACATATGGTTTTTGGAAAACACAGTTTCAGTTCCAAAAATTGTGATTCCCTTTTAATATTCCATCCCGATTGGTAATAGGTTCAGTCAATTCTCAATTACATATAAGCTAACTTAGTTCTTCGATGAATACCTCTTGACAACCAATCCAGGGGCCCTTCTGAAGTGGCTTCAAAAGCTTCCATCGTAATGGCACTAGGGACACGTGGCAAAACTGTGCCCTTATATCGGTCTCATTTTAAACATACATATAAATGAAAAAAATGCCATCATGAATGCTATATATGCAATTCAATCATGCCGTAGATAGTATACTCATACTCGTGTCAACAACGAGAGGTGAAGTACTAACAATTAATATACATCCATATCAACTCGTATTGTCACCTACGGACAAGATCTTAGCACCCACTTAACAATATTCCTTGATATTCACTCAACAAAAATCATTTGTCACGAAGTATGAACCAATTATTAACTTGTTCATGAACACAAATTACACAATAGGGTCTCCAACCCAAAATTAAACCTTAATCCCATATACTAGTCGTTGCCATCCCAACAGAAGTTCAATTCATGTTTCCTATTATTTACTATCCTTCCGTCAATCAATGATTCTCAGAATACTATCATGATCATTTGAAGTAATCCATTACATAATATCCCACGTCATTACATAAAGTATACCCACATTCAAACCAAAGGACCACATCTTCCAAATTTACTCAATCACTGACATCACCTTGGTAATTTACTGCAATAATACACCCTTTGAACACCCTAAACATCATAATCAAAGATAATCAATCGCTGCACCCACTAACAGGGCACCACAACGACTACTCTCAATTCTATCATACACATCACAATTCAACTAAAGTCCCTTTCATATCTATGATCAACAGTGTGGTAATCTAGCCACTGTTACTTAACCATAATATCATAACAATCCAATGAGATACTACTATACCATTACATTCTCAATCCCTGTTGTATTTAGATTAGATTTGCTTGAATCCATAACCTAAGTCTAAGACAAGGTGACTAATGGGCCTGCGTGTCTGTTAGTGTGGCAACTTGTACTTAGGCATAGCTTGAATAGCTTAGGGTTGCTTTTTGTATAAGTCTTGAAGTTGAATAGCTTATAGGACATCGGACGTCCTATGCACAATAGGCAATATTCTGAATTAGCAGTTTTTCCTGACTATCGGACAAGCACATGACGACAAAGCTTCATGAGCAATGTTGAAGACCCCAAGATCGTCCGATAGATGTCTGCCGAAGATGTGCCCCAGATTAGAAGACCTCATTAAATGCGATACAACGTTAACCTGCAACTCTTATTTAATGAAGGTTTCCACTCTTGGCAAATATTCAGAAAAGGACATTACTCCTGCAAACGCAGACCACCTATTTTTGGCAAAAGTCGAGACAGCAAACTGCGGGACAGACCTATCGAGTCAACAACTGATTAGAGCATTAATTGCTCTTAACATTCAAATTAGAAGATCACCAACGGCTCCAAGCTTCCTCCTGCATATAAAAGAAGACTTCATTGCTGCATTCAATACTCTTCAACCACTCCAACCACTGAATCTCCATTGTCTTCAAGTTCTTAAAAGGCTTATACGTCCTGTCTCCACTTAGTCATTGAAGAGCTTCACACTTAGACGATCAGTCCATTAAAAGATCTTCATTGATTGCAACACCTAGCTATCATAGCTCACGAGAATTGTATCTCTTAGATATCAATTCTCCCACACAAACACTTGGTCAACAAAATTTTTGTACACAGTCCATTAGAGATTTAGTTTGTAAAATATCTAGTGGAAAAATTAGTACACGATTTTCAAATCCAAAGTTGACCACTTTGGTTGTGGACGTAGCACTTATTTATAAGTGTGAACCATATTAAATACTCTGTCTACTTGTGTGTGATTGTGAATTATTCGTGTTGTGAACTGCTGATCTTGTCCTGTGAAGATCAGTCATTCCAACTTGTCCTATACTTCACTAGACTTCCGCCTGCAAAACTTTTTAAACTTAAGTGAAGTAAGATTTTTGAATCAATTTCAAAAATTGGAGATAGGCTATTCAACCCCCCCTTCTAGCCTATCGTGAGCAACCCTGGACCTAACAATTGGTATCAGAGCTTTACTCTTTGAAAACGTGTTTTTCCAAGATTAACCTTTTGAGAGATTAAAAGATCATGGCTGCTCACCAAATGTTGGAAACATCAAACGTGAACCATTGTCCAGTCTTGGATGAAGTTCACTTTGACATCTGGAAAGATAAAGTCAAAAGACACATGAACTCAATTGACAAACGTTTGTGGAAATGTGTTACAGATGGACCCAGAATTCCAATGAAGCCAAACACACCGCCACGGTAGATCCAACTGCTAAACCCGAAGTTCCAAAGCCGAAGAAGAGTGGGATGATGAAGACAGAAGAATGACTCGGATGGAAGGGCGATCAACATTATTACCATTGTGTGGACATAAGCACGTACCAAGAAATTATCAACTGGACACAGAAAAGAGATGTGGGAAGCCATCCTTGAATATCCGGAAGGTGATGGTGAGACAAAGAACAACAAATTATACACCCGCATCCGTAAGTTTGACTCCTTCAAAAGGATCCCAAAGAATCTCTAAGCGCCTATGGCATTCCATGAGGTAGTCAACTCTTGCTACTCATTAGGAAAGAAGTATGAAAAGAAAGAAATAAACATGAGATTTCTAAATGCACTAGGCAGTCTATGGCATGTGAAAATTACTGCTATGAAAGAGTCGAAAGATTTAAACAAATTGACTCTTAGAAACCTTTATGCTAGTCTATCAGTCTATGAGCTTGAAATTCAACAAGCTCAAGAGATGGAAAAGAATTTCAAAAATTTGTCATTACCAGCCATGTCTACTGAACCTTCATGCTCAACACCTGATGAAACCCCATCTACATTATCCAGTGATGGTGATGATATTCTTTCTGACGATGCATTTGCTATGTTTGTAAAGAAATATCAACATTTCAAAAGGCTCAATAAGTCATCCTCACACAGACAGTCTTCTCACAAGACAGCAGTTCCTCATAAAACAGCTGCTCAACCCAAAAGCTTTACTCCTTATAAATCAGGAGACTATCAAAAAGATAATGAGCTTGTCTGTTTCAATTGTAGAAAACCAGGCCATTTTGCCTCACAATGTCCAAAGCCAAAATATGAACTTTATAAGAAACGTCCCGAATCTAAATTTCAAAAATAAAAAGGGATGGTAGCTGAGGACATTGATGAGAGCAATCTGCCTACATGGTGTGACACTGACACTGATGAAGAGGACTCCTGTGACTTTGCTGAAGAAGCAAACATATGCCTTATGGCCAGGGAGTCACTACATGATTCAGTGAAGTCACTACCATTTCAACAAGATGACAGTGATGATGATGATGAGCTCAATGACTCATCAAAGGGAGAGCTCATCAAAGCAAACAAGGATATGCTGGAAGAGTTTTTAAAATTCAAAACTGCCTATGTGAAACTAGCCAAGAAGCATGAGCTAATTGTCTCTGAGAAATCTACCTTGATGTCTAAGATCAAAGATCTTGATAGACAGCAAGCTGAAAGTATCAAACTGCAAAAAGAGAACAAAACCTTGACTGAAAAAGTCAACTTTCTACTTGAACATATCAAGAAAATAAATTCTGAGAAAGATGACCTTCAGAAGGTTGTCAATACTTGGAATAACTCTAAAGGAAACTTTGATACCATTCTTTCAAACCAAAAATATCTTGACGACAAAACTGGTATTGGTTTCCAAAGTGAGTTCAATGTAGGAAGTTTTTCTGGTTCTCAAAAGATGAGACATCGAGGTGATTGAAGAATTGGTCGTCGAAGTTTCTTATGACCAACAGTCGACAAAAAGGGAAGGACTTGGTTTTAACAAAGTTCCTTTTGTTTATTCCAAGAAGGCAAAAGACCAGCTCAAGGGTAAGCAACCTGCCAAAAATAACTCTGCTAATAGGGAGTCTGAGCAACAGAGACCTGCTGCTAATCATCCTAAGAACACTGGAATGATTAATGGCAAGTCAAAGAATACTCAGCTCAAGCCTATTAAATTCGTTAAAGGCAAGACTGCTGATCCCAAAACTGCCTATAAAAGGGTGAAAGGAGTGAACACAGCAGATAAAAAGCCTAAAGGAGTTGTGCCTGTAAATGCAAAATCTGTTGATAAAAGGTCTACCTATGGGAAACCTAACATCAATATGAAAAGGCATTATCAGCCTAAGTCCTATAGGCCAGTTATCAGACCAAAGGTCACTCCAACGACTGCTGAAAATAAGAAGCCTCAAAAAGAAATCATTACTCATGTTGAAGGTCTTCACAAATGCTCTTTCTGCAAAGGCCATGGTCATAAGATTCATGAATGCCTTCTGAGGTTCACACCTAAATCTAGAGGGTTTACTCCTTCAAAGATTAAACAGGTGTGGGTCCCAAAAGGCTGCTAACCTTGTGGACCCAAAAATAAAAGGGGACCATATTCTTAAATGTCTATATTTCAGGAATGCTTCATGGCTGTCAATGAAGAAGAAAAGACCTATGGTATCGGACGGTGGTCTAAGCACATGACGGTGATCCATATCTTCTCTCAAATATTATTGAAGCAAAGGGTCCTCATCATCTTTGGAGATAACTCAAAAGGAAAAACTATAGGCTATGGAAGCATAGTGAGAGGAAACCTCTCCATCAGCAAAGTCTCTCTGGTTGAAGGTCTAAAGCACAATCTGCTAAGCATATCACAATTCTGTGATAAAGGACTAACTTGTCTATTCTTCTCAAATCACTGTCTCATAAAGGACAATGAGACATGTTCAATTATCCTGACAGGATTCAGAAAAGGGAATGTCTATGCTGTTGATCTTAATGCTGTTGGAAGAAAGTCAAATCTTTGCCTAGTTGCAAAATCGTCAAATGACAACAGCTGGTTATGGCACAAAAGGCTTAGCCATCTCAACTTCAAGTACTTAGAAAAGCTATCAAAGGACAATCTAGTTGTGGGTTTGCCTAAAATCTCAACTGAACCACACAGTCTCTGCAAAGCATGTCAACTAGGCAAACTGCACAAATCCTCATTCAAAAGCAAGCCTTGCCTATCAACATCAAGACCTCTGCAACTGTTACATATGGACTTGTTTGGACCTGTCTCTACTACAAGCCTTGGTGGCAGCAAGTACACACTTGTGGTAGTTGATGATTACTCAAGATTTACCTGGGTAGAGATGATGTCCTCCAAAGACGAAGCATTTGATATCATCACTGAACTCTTCAGAAGATTGCAGACTCAAAAGCTAGATGACATTGCAGATATCAGATCAGACAATGGAACAGAGTTCAAGAATAATGGTGTTGCCAAGTACTGTGATGATCATGGAATTGGTTACAATTTTTCTGCAGTTCGCACACCTCAACAAAATGGAGTTGCTGAAAGGAAAAACAGAACTCTCATTGAAGCAGAAAAAACAATGATTGCTGAAGCCAAGCTGCCCATGTACTTCTGGGCAGAAGCTGTGAACAATGCCTGCTTCACACAAAACAGGTCTATTATAAACAAGTTTCATAACAAAACTCCATATGAAATATGGAGAGGCAAGGCACCCAACATAGGATTCTTCAAAATATTTGGATGCAAATGCTATGTTCTCTACAACGGTAAAGAACATAGAGGTAAATTTGAATCCAAAAGTGATGAAGGAATTTTTCTGGGATATGCTAAGTTTTTAAAAGCTTATAGAGTTTACAATAAATCTTCACTTAGAGTTG
This sequence comes from Platycodon grandiflorus, assembly GCA_016624345.1. NCBI lineage: Eukaryota > Viridiplantae > Streptophyta > Magnoliopsida > Asterales > Campanulaceae > Platycodon > Platycodon grandiflorus. The sequence continues at coordinate 33,886,396 of CM028365.1, read as the reverse complement.
TTGAATCTGTACATGTTTCTTTTGATGAATTTGACTTTATTGGGCCACATTTGGCTCCTAAGGGTACTAATGATTCTGATGAATATGAGACAGGTACAGACCAGCCAAGCTCAAGATCTGCAGATCCCACTCCTTCACAAGTGCCTCCAAGAGTCAACTTGATAGAATCCTCAAATGAGCCTTCAAATGAAAACTCTGAAAATCCAGAATCCACTTTACCTTCCACACCAGAAGTTCTACAACCTACCTTAGAATTAACCTATTCCTTAGAAAACCAAGCTCCAGATACTTCCACTTCTCAAGAACCAAACTCCGCCGATGCAACAATAGGACTAGTTCAACCTACAGAAGTCAGAGAGGTGAAAGATCATCCTATCACTCAAATTATTGGCGATCTCAATGCTGGCGTTCAAACAAGACAAGCTTCAAGAAATGAATGCATGTTTTCTACTGCATTTGTATCTCTTATTGAACCCAAGAAGATGGACGACGCATTGGAAGATCCAAGCTGGGTGGAAGCCATGCAAGAAGAGTTAAACCAATTTGACAGATGCCAAGTCTGAACACTTGTCCTAAGACCAAAAGGACGAGCTATTATTGGTACAAAGTGGGTTTTCAGAAACAAGATGGATGAAAATGGGAACATCATCAGAAATAAGGCTAGACTAGTCGCCCAAGGATATAGACAGGAGGAGGGTATTGATTATGATGAGACATTTGCTCCTGTTGCAAGATTAGAGGCTATCAGACTCTTCTTGGCCTATGCCTCTTATAAGGACTTCAAAGTTTATCAAATGGATGTAAAGAGCGCATTTCTGAATGGAGAACTTCAAGAAGAAGTCTATGTTGAGCAACCACCTGGTTTCATAGATTGTTCAAAGAGAGAAGATGTCTTCAACCTAAGGAAAGCCCTTTATGGACTCAAACAAGCTCCAAGAGCCTGGTATGAGACCCTTTCAAAGTTCTTGACATCACAAGGCTTTGTAAGAGGTCAAATTGGCACTACTCTTTTCATTATGAAACATAAAGGTCATTCCTTACTCGTTCAAATTTATGTTGACGATATTATCTTTGGCTCTACTAACGAAAATCTTTGCAAAAGGTTTGAAAAGCTAATGCAGAGTAAATTCGAAATGAGCATGATGGGAGAGCTCAACTTTTTCCTTGGTCTTCAAATTCAACAAAGTTCCACTGGTATCTTCATCAGTCAAGGCAAATATGCAAAAGATGTTATCAAGAAGTATGGTCTTGAGAATGCAAACAGCTTCAGCACTCCTATGGCCACTAACTGCCATCTTGATAAAGATGAAAAGGGCAAGAAAGTGGATGTGACTCTCTACAGAGGCATGATTGGTTCACTTTTATACTTAACTGCTAGTAGGCCTGATATCATGTTTGCTGTTTGTGTTTGTGCTAGATTTCAAGCTGATCCAAAGGAGTCCCACCTACAAGCAGTCAAGAGAATCATTAGATACTTGATAAACACTCCAAATTTGGGAATCTGGTATCCTAAAGATTCATCGTTTAATCTTATAGGTTATTCCGATGCTGACTTTGCTGCATGTAAGGTTGACAGGAAAAGCACAAGTGGGACATGTCAATTCTTAGGAAATAGACTTGTCTCATGGGCCAGCAAGAAGCAAACCTCTGTTTCAACTTCAACAACTGAAGCAGAATACATAGGCTGCGGTAGCCGCTACTCACAATTCTGTGGATCAAAGAACTTGTCGACTTTGAGATCAAGATGCGATTGCCCTATAATGTGTAACAACACATCAGCAATCTCGCCAAAATCCCGTCATGCACTCCAAGACAAAGCACATTGATGTGAGATATCATTTTCTAAAAGACCATGTTGAAAAAGGTAACATTAGTATAGAATATGTGCCTACAGAAAATCAAGTAGCAGACATCTTCACAAAACCTCTTGATTCAACCAGGTTTGCTTATTTAAGAGGAGAGCTTGGTATGCTTGATCTAAATCCTTAAACTCTCCAGTAAATTTATTTCGTTATTTTGTGAACTGCCTATATAGAATAATCTATGAAAACAGATTGCTATGCTATCTTTCATATCGGCGATCTGTAAAATAGGCAGACCTAAGTGAGTGATATGAACAGTCACTCGGTAAATCATAAATGCGGATGTCAAAATTTATCAAACAGGGTTTATTGACATGTCAGAGGTATAAATAGGCGAGTCGTACAGTAACCTATCACTTCTCCAACCGCCATTTTAAACTTTTCAAAAACCCTCTACTTTCATATCTGAAATCTTGTCAAAACACCTTCAAATCTTCACAATATTCTCAGTCTAAACCGTCGATCATCAATGGTAAGAGTTTCTACACATTTTCAACTCGCTTAAATCCAACTTTATTATCTATTATTGACCTATTTTACGTCTTTAATAATATCCGCCATTGATGAACTGTGAAATCTTGAAATTAGTGCTTGAATCTTGTTCATGTAGTATAAAATTGTAATTTTTAAGATTTCTGTGATGATATGCCTACAGCTTATGCCATTCTGATTGCTTAAAAGTAACAGAATATGTCGCCATTGATAAACCCAATTTATGAATCGTTCTTACAGCTTTTTATAATATGGTTATATTTTGGGTTTAAATCTGAACAGTACCTGTTTGTGTTAATATCTGCTGATTACATGTTTATCGGCTGATTTATGCATATCTTCCTATTTCTCTATGTGCTGTTCTCACATCTACCAACTGTATAGGCAAGAACTAAATCTTCCAAGGCTACGACACTACTTCAACCTCGCCTCGCTAAGCCAACCCGGGCTAAACAGGCTGCTGAGCTTCCACTAAAAGTTCTTCCCAGGTCAAGTTATCACCCTGGGATGACAATCGACCGAGACTCTATTATTAGTTCAACTGCTGGTGATGCTCTGCTAAGGGATTTGACTGAATGTGGGCTTCTTCCTCTATTTCAACTAAATGACACCCACTACAGCAATGCCCTGGCCGAAGAATTCTACACTAGGATGATTCTACCACCTCCTCCAGCTAATTCTAACGAGTTGGTAAACCTCAGCTACATCAAGGGCTTCATCAGAGGCCACTACATCAAGTTGACCTATAAAGATATAGGAGAAATTCTCGAACTGCCTATTGAAGGCAAGCTGGATTTGACCGATGCCGAATCGGCCATTGCCTGGGAAATGATGAGAGGATCTGCTCAACCTGAAAGGTTCTCTGAGATGTCCAGGAACCTCTTCCCCGAAAACGCCTATCATATCAGCCATCTGCTCGATAAGAGCATTCTCTTCAAGAATGGCGCAAGGGACATCTTTACCTCTCAACAGCTACTATGGACCAAAGCTGTAATTCTTCGAAAGCAACTTAACTGGGCCAAAATCATCTTCTCTATGCTATCCCAGAGTGTTGCGGACGTACAAGCTCACCCCTCTATGCGACGACCTTTCGTACGGGTCATCAATGTCATTCTTCGCAGATATGAGGAGATTGATGAAAAGGTCATCAATGACGACCTCATCAAGGTGTCCAACACATATGTATTCACGGCCAACAACATCACCCGCTACCGGGATGATATAGCCAATAGGACAACCATTGTTGCTACTGCTACTGCTGCTTCTTCTTCTAGTGGCCCCTCTACCCAAGCCAGCAAGGGTAAGAGAAAGGTCTCAGACACTGAAACCGGGCTTACTGCTGAGGAGGAGCCTAAACCAATAGGGGCTGACCTGCCTGAGGACTTTGATCTCAGAAAACTCGATCATGATCCCTATGAGCCAACTGAGTCTCCTTCCAAAAAGCCCAAACATTCTTCTTCTCTCACTCCAAGACTCAAACAACACCGCAAATCTCGAACAAAATCTGAGGTTGAAAAGGACACCTCCACATTCCAACCTGCTGACCTGACCAAACCCAAGTCCCAACAAAATCTTCAGCCTACAGATGAATCCTTTGGTATACCCACACCATCTGCCGCTCACCCCACACCACCTGTTTCAAACCCCGCCGATCCTCCACCGGCTGTTCCTCCACCCGCAGTTTCCACCACAACTTCACCCTCACCAACTTCTGCCTCTTCTACTCATACACTTTCCAAGCAAAGCCGTCGAATCAAAAAGAGCGCCAAGAAGAAGGTGCACTTTGCTGGTACTACTGACCCTTCTTCTCCTCCATCCTCACCTACTCTTTCTCCTCCCACTTCACCAACTCTGCCTACATCTACTTCCACTTCACCTACTTCTTCCCCTCCTCACTCTGCTTCCCTCCAAACTACACCTATCCAAAAGTCTTCCAACTCACCCACCTCATCCCTTCATCAGCCATCTTCAAAACGTACTCTTTCTCCCTCTTCTGACCAACCTACTACCAAACGCATCAAACCCAATCCCTACAGCCAACTCCATCCTGAAGTTCAGGCTCTGATGTCATTTAGAGACAGCCGGCCTAAACCCAATCCTGCTGATACTGATCCCTTCCTCTCCACCTTAGACTACCCTAAGAGGATTCCCTGCCAACCCATGTCTGCAGGTGACATCCTTTTCCAATGGGGTGCATATTATGACCCTCTTCCTCCTACCTGGTCCCAACTCTTTTTCTCTCACAATTCAGCGGTTCAGGATCTTATGATCTTCCACCAATGGATTGCCATCCACAGGGACCTCGGCCTCCCTCTCCCTACCAAATTAGACATCTCTCCCTTTCTCTCTCTGCCTAAACCCCCAGTATTCACCCTTATCAGCCACCCTTCTGTCCTTCTTCAGCCTATAGTCTACAACTTCTTTGATGTAGTCATTTCCTATCTAGGCTATAACCCTCTCGTTCCTCGTCTCTTCCGTCCTCTTTCCCTTTCTATCTACTTTTCTCCTCCTCCTTACTTTATTAATTCCTTCTCCTATGTCATCTACATAGAGAGACTCTTTCTTATTCCTCGCATCTTCCCCGCTCAACAGCCACCTCTTCTTCTTCTTCCTGCTCCTGCTCCTGCTCCTGCTCCTGCTAATGCTCCTGCTCCTGCCAATGATCCTGCTCTTGATAATGCTCCTGCCCCTGATACTGTTCCTGCTCCTTCTCCTACTCCTAGCCATCTAAGCATCTCCTCTACCAGCGTTTCTCCTGCATCCTCCGGCCATTCTCACTCCTCCAATGGTCATCCTGCCTCACTCACTGATCAAGCCACCAGTAATCCTCCTCCCGTCTCCACACGTCCGTCTACCTCAGCTGGCCCATCCTCTTCCCCAACCAGTCCTACGATCTACTACCGCGCCACTGATGTCGATGTTTTTATCAAAGATTTTGAACAACTCTCCGCGGACCTGACCTCGGCTCTTAATCAGCTGTCAGCAGAATAATTCAAAGTCACCACTGTTCAAACTGACTGCTGAACAAGGTCGTGGACATTTCAAAGGATGCCAAGGCTGCCTTTGATGCCTGCCGACAGTCCATTTCTGCCAGTCAGGCTGCTTTAGCCAACCGTATCTCAGCGTCTTCCTCCGCCAATGCTGCTATATTCAAAGAAAATTAGGACAATCTGTCAACAGGGATACTGAAGGTCATAGATCTGGTTGATCTTGGCTACAAGCACGTGCTTCAATCCCAACGACGTGCCAATCGCTCTGTCCACTCCTCAGTGCGCGCGACGCGCAATCTCACCTCAAAGCATTTGGCTTTCTATCGCCAGGAACACCAACATACTGCCAACCACCTGTCCTTCATTCATTCCTCGCTTGCGTCCATGAAGGAGGAGATAGTTAGACTCAACAATGATCAGCGGACTAGGCTCATTGAGCATAATGCTCTGCTCAAGCAGAAGAACAGCAATCTCTCCTCTGAACTGGCAGATACAAAAGAAGAGTTAGCAGAAGCCAAAGAAGAAATTGCAAGACTTAAGGCTGCTGTCGACTCTAGATGGGCATCAAGAAACTATGGGCACGCATCAAGAAGCTATGGGCAATCCTCATCTGGCAAAGGCAAAGGTCGCGCACCATCTAGGTCATCATCTCGTACCGGCCGATGAACTTTTTATTAAACAACTTGTTTAACTAACTATGTTCGTTTTAAAATTTACTTGCTTCATTATGAACTGCTTACTCTGTGAATGCATGAAATTTTAAACCACTGGTTTAAAGACATGATCTCTATTGCCTAATCTGCCTATCTGCATGCCTTTAAATTCAGCTTTATTATAAGTGTTCCATGCTTAAATCTCTTACTTGTAAACACTTTGTAATGTTTGAATACAATGACCTCTCGATGTAAGTTCATCTAGGGCATGCTTATTCAATATATTAGTCCTACGAGCATGTCATTACTAGAATCGAACATGGTCAGCTGACATTGTATTCATAGGGTCATGGACTCAAGCAAATAGGAGGAGATTGTTGTATTTAGTTTAGATTTGCTTGAATCCATAACCTAAGTCTAAGACAAGGTGACTAATGGGCCTGCGTGTCTGTTAGTGTGGCAACTTGTACTTAGGCATAGCTTGAATAGCTTAGGGTTGCTTTTTGTATAAGTCTTGAAGTTGAATAGCCTATAGGACATTGTACGTCCTATGCACAATAGGCAATATTCTGAATTAGCAGTTTTTCTTGACTATCGGACAAGCACATGACGACAAAGCTTCATGAGCAATGTTGAAGACCCCAAGATCGTCCAATAGATGTCTGCCGAAGATGTGCCCCAGATTAGAAGACCTCATTAAATGCGATACAACGTTAACCTGCAACTCTTATTTAATGAATGTTTCCACTCTTGGCAAATATTCGAAAAGGACATTACTCGCAAACGAGACCACCTATTTTTGGCAAAAAGTCGGAGACAGATCGCAACCGCAGACACCTATCAGAGTCAACAACCAGATTAGAGCATTAATTGCTCTTAACATTCAAATTAGAAGATCACCAACGGCTCCAAGCTTCCTCCTGCATATAAAAGAAGACTTCATTGCTGCATTCAATACTCTTCAACCACTCCAACCACTGAATCTCCATTGTCTTCAAGTTCTTAAAAGGCTTATACGTCCTGTCTCCACTTAGTCATTGAAGAGCTTCACACTTAGACGATCAGTCCATTAAAAGATCTTCATTGATTGCAACACCTAGCTATCATAGCTCACGAGAATTGTATCTCATAGATATCAATTCTCCCACACAAACACTTGGTCAATAAAATTTTTGTACACAGTCCATTAGAGATTTAGTTTGTAAAATATCTAGTGGAAAAATTAGTACACGATTTTCAAATCCAAAGTTGACCACTTTGGTTGTGGACGTAGCACTTATTTATAAGTGTGAACCATATTAAATACTCTATCTACTTGTGTGTGATTGTGAATTATTCGTGTTGTTTTAAATTTCCAGAATTCCAACCTGTTGTGAACTACTGATCTTGTCCTGTGAAGATCAGTCATTCCAACTTGTCCTATACTTCACTAGACTTCCGCCTGCAAAACTTTTTAAACTTAAGTGAAGTAAGATTTTTGAATCAATTTCAAAAATTGGAGATAGGCTATTCAACCCACCCCCCTTCTAGCCTATCGTGAGCAACCCTGGACCTAACAATCCCCAACTCCAATTCCTTTCCAAAAAACTACTGCTCTAATACCAAACTGTCACACCCCAATTCAAGCTTCTAAACAAAGCCTAAATCCGGGCATGAATTCACATTACATAATTATAATAATCACCTGTTTACACACATCCTTATAATAAGCACTAAGACATGGCAACACGCCATTCAATTTCATAACTAGAGATGATACAACTGTATTTACAAAACTTCTTTAACTTACATACAATCCCAAATTGAAAGGCATCCAGCCCCCTTATATACAACGTTAATGATACTTAAATAGTACAAATAAACCACTACTCTATCATAAATACAAGTCAAGCCAAACCCAAACTAAAACCAACTATCTATTACTGAACCACAATTCGTACAGCCTCATATGTAGAACTCCTTTTCGTCTCGCTTTAATCTAAGGAAAACATTTGTAAAAGGGTGAGTCACCTATGACTCAGTAAGATTCCACTAAACTTATGCATGTTATGCATGTATGCTGCAATAATAAGATGCTAACACAAGCAACATGTACTCAGCATAAGTAATAACAGATTAAGTCACACGTAATCAGCATAATCAATAATCAACTAAGTCCCATTACCAGCAAGAAGGATCACACCGCCAATTGTCCTATACCGATCGGAAATAATGACCAACTTATAAAGTAATGAGCTAACAACAATTCATAGAACATAATAAACAAGTATAGATCACATGTATCAGGATATACAAGTCAAGATACACCTCCGACTACCAACTCCCCTTATAACACCATTCGGCTTTAAAGTTTATATCAAATCATTGTAATCATATAATTCATAATCGAACATTCTGCGAAACAAGTCAACATGCCCCAAGTCCCTACAACCTTGGCATCCATGTGACAACACCACTCTTGTCCAACAATCTACGTGGTGTACCCTATTCGGCCGAAAATAAGGAGACAGCCGGATTAAGGTCGCCACAACCCAACTATCACCGCACTCGCCCCATGACAATCGGTAGTCAACCAAAACCCCTAAAAGTTAGTATTCAAATGTGCACATCCGGTTAGTCAAGTTCTTGTTCACACTTTATTCCATATTCGGTTACAAATTCGGCATTTCGATTGTCCTCCAAGGATCAATTCGAGTTCTATATTCACAAATCAACGTAATGAACACTTTAACCATCTCAAACCATTCCATATCAGGTCATAAACCCTAAATCACAGCCATGCTACACACTTTGTTCAAGCCAATTTCTTGTCGATTTTACGAATTCAAGGATGTAATCAAATTACAATGGTTTCAAGCCTCATATAACAACCAACACACCTTGTAAGCACATACCCATAACCATTTCAGCATATTAAAGTACTTAGCATGGCTGAAAATTTCATGTTTAGCAACATAACATCATACTAACCAAAAATAACCAAAATTAACCAAGCAAACAACAACATGAACAAGCTAGAGGTCCCTTACAAATTCAAGAGCTAAACCCTTCCTTAACCCCTGTATTTCAGTGATTAAAGTCAGCCACAAACTCAGTTAACAAACTCCCTTGAGTTGCCTTGGTGGAAGAACAAGAACTCTTGCAACGAAACCCTAGAAACCCTAACTTAATATGCTGAATTTTGGGAGAATTTGAGAGAGAAATTTGAGTTATTTGAGTGTTCTAAAACCGGAAACTCATCCTCCTGTTTACCCATGACCAAGGCTAGTTAGGAGACCAAAAACCAGGAGGTGGCATCACCAAATCACTCAAAAACCCAGCTGGCGCATTTCTGTACCGACTGGCGCGCTAGGGCGCAGCTGTGCGTGCTAAGGCGCGCACTGTTCATCCAACTGCACAATTTTTTGTTTCGCTCCGTTTCCTCGATTCAATCACTCATGCACTCCTAGGTATGATTGTACAACACTTATAACACATCAAAGGATGTCCCCAAAGGTTTGATATCATCCTCAGATCGATTTAAAGTCACGAGAAAGTTCACAAAACCGAAAACAATGCCGACAACTTCTTCGTTTTGTAACTTCAAATTAACACAACGTATTTCACTTTTTCAAGGCTCGATTTAACAACATGAAAAATATATAATATCAATTATATCTAGATCTAAAGTATCATGGTTCATCTATTTCATTTAGATTCAAATTACGCTACAAAACAATGCAAGAAAGTAACATACTGAAACATGAAATCATGAGTTTACGACTCAACAAATCAATATCATGAACTACAATAATCACAATAACAATGCATGCACATAATTATATTATTAACATGCTAATGAGATCCTTGGTTATTACAACTTACCTACTCAATCCATTCTCGAATACCAAATTAGTATCATGATTATTTCTCATGATAATCCGTCTACTTGAAGAAGCATCTTGCGCAGTCATCTTTTAAGTCTGATCAAGATAATCAAAAGTCTCTATCTTATCACTTCTTCTAACTGATATTAAGCATTACATTGCTTACATATATTAATATCAGTAAATATAATCCACCCATTCCTCTTAAATCTACTTCATTCCAGCTCTAAGTCTATTCTTAAACAACTTTAATCAGCTCAACTGATCATCAGACGAGCTGCTATTAATTTAAGTCTTTTTTTTAATTCTATTCAAGTCTTAGCCCAAATGCATAATGCATATTCTTTTTCAAAAGCTAACTGTTTTATGTTTTCCTAACCCTTGGTATCATTTTTTTTATCAGAACAACTCTGTTCAACTCTGCCGATTCTATCATTCTACTCTGCCTATATCTCTGCCATATCAAATGTAAACATATCTACGCTACTAATATATACATCCCTACGTCATAAAAACATAACCATTAATTGATAACATCACATCACTGCAACTTCATTAAATTCATTCTTACTCTTAAGCCACATTTTTGTCTTATCAATTCTCTTCACCGAAGGCGTCTTTTCAATTTCTCAGAATTCCTAGAGACATGTTCATTAAAATAAATGAACTACATATCTTTCATTTAGTTCAAATCTCAAAATTTCTCAACCATTTTATACTCATCTTTCAAAATCATGAGAAACACAAATTCAGCTACACCAGCAACTCGTCCTACTCCTCACACCGAATGGAGAATACGAATGATTCGATGACCTCCTCGACTCAATCGACGGCTAAGAAATCATCCTCAAGATCCCAGGAATGATGTCTCAAATTTCATTGCTTCCATCCCCACAAGGTCTATGATACCCAATGCTGAGTCTGAATTTTTTCCTATTCCTTTCTCTGCTCCCTCAAACGCTTCTAGTGAGAACCTACCGATTCAGGAGGAGCATCCATGCATGAAAGAGAATCCTGTATAAGACTCCACGGCTACTCAAGGAATTCCCAAAGATTAGGAACAAAAAATTGACTCTCTTAACTTGTTTTATTTTATTAGAGCATTTTCACTGTTAATGTTTTGCTATCACATTAATGTTTTACATCTACCTGTTATTCTTCTTCTTCTCTCCTGATATTATTTCTTCTTGATTATTCTTCCACTCCTACTTGTCCATAATGTCATTCTTGTCCATTAAGGAGGACAGTTATATGCCGTCTATGACATATACTCATGCTTGTGTCCATTAAGGAGGAGAATTCTATAAATTGACATATACATTTTGACTCATACAATTTGTAATGTATATCTTATACATTAAGGAAAAAGAAGAATTATACATTTTGACTTATATTATCTGAAAAGAAGAGTTATATAGTTTGACTGTATATACATTTTGACTTATATTAATGTATATCTTATACATTAAGGAGAAGAAGATATTAAGAGTTATATACTTTGACAAGACATTAAGAGTTATATACTTTGACTGTATATACATTTTGACTTATATTAATGTATATCTTATACATTAAGGAGAAGAAGACATTAAGAGTTATATACTTTGACATTTGAAATATATATGAATTAAGGAAGGAGAGTAGTATCTGAAATGTATGTCTTATACATTTGAAATATATATAAGGAGGAGAGTACTTTAATATATGACATATGACATATCTGACATATACATTAAAGAGAAATATACTTTAAGGAGGAGAGTACATTGACATATAATATTGTGACATATAGTCCTTCTGACTTGTCCGATTAAGTCTCCGTGACCCGTCTAATATTAAACTCTATAAAAAGACTTAAATAACAGCATCTTCTAAATTTCTTGTCCTTTCAAACAAAGTTGTTATTCAAAAAACTTTCCTGAAAAATCTCTTTACAAGAAAGAAACAAAACCTTCAAAAGAACATTTCTTCTACTTTGGCACTGAAACTACTTTTGTTTCTTTAAATTATTTATATCACTAGCAGTTCTTGCATAAAATATTGCTCAGACAACTTTCTTGTAAAAATCTCGAAACAAGAAAGGTACTGTTCTTAAAAGGCACTATTCTTCAAAATATTTGTATTAAACTCCTCTTTCAAACATTTACATTAAAATAATGATCCCAAATTGCTAAAAGATCTTTATAGCGGAGAGGCGTTCAAATCGGCACATTTTATTATTTTAAAAAATTGCTGATTCAAAACAATATCTTGCTCAAACTGTTTCAAACCGCTTAAATCATATCGCAAAACATCTTTATGGCCTACTTATCAATTATATCTCATAATTGTCTAAAAATGTTTTACCATTGCTTCGTATTTGTATTTTTATTTATCGAGTCTGTAAATACTTAGTAACAAATGACTATACATACGCTATCGCTTGTAAGTTCAACCTAGGGCATGCGTTGAGATAAAATGATTATTCATTGGAAGGCATGTTATTACTAAGGATTAAACATATGCTTTAAAGAGCTGTATGTATATGTCAATTGTAGTAATGGTCCCAAGAATGTAGGAGGAGATTGTTAGGAATATGTCTGTGAAACAACAGACGCATATGTTTGCATATTCCAATACAGTGATTTGCTTGTTCCCATTACAACGCATGTTTCACAAGTGGCTAAAAGGGCTGCGTCGGTTAGTGTGGCGGCTTGATGAAACAATGCATAGGTCATTAGACTAGGAAGTCTTTGTACATGTCCGAGTCTTTGTCCTACCATGTAAAGATGACTCTTCATATGGATTAGCTCTACCGGTGCCGGACACATGTCTACGGCAATGTTTTACTAGCGACATTCCTATCGGCCATGTCTCATCGGCAATCTTTATCACAGCAGTTCTACATCGACGGATCTAAGTATCGGCTATGCTCTTTATCAAATAAGCGCAAGGAAGGCGATAATTCACAAGAGGAACATCGGTCGTTACAAGATCTTTCTTACACTCAAGATTCGTATCGATGTCCGTGCTTCCATTATTCGAAGACATTTCATCTTTCGTGAATTGGTTTCAGTCTTCAAAGCTACATTCCATAAAAGGCCAAACACAGTGCGTTACATTCCAAGCCTGCATGAGACGTCCAATCTTAACAGCCTGAATCACGGACGTACTTCAAGACAAAGCTTAAACGGAAGGTCTTTGCCCAACAGTTAATACAATGTACTCTGATGCATTGATGATCCAGTTTCCAACGGGTAAAACTCAACCAGGCTCCAACGACTCTTTCATCTTCTCCAGCCTATAAAAGAAAACTCTCATTCTCTCATTCATGTGAGTGTTGGTGGTTGAAAAAGATCTTTGTGCTTCCAATCTGTAACAACACTTATGGTGAGAAAAACACAAGTATAAGAACAAACACTTTGTGAGAAAGAAATTTAAAATTCCTAAGGCAAAGAAGCTTTGCTTGATCAAGAACTTCCTTCTTGATTTGAGTTCTTTCTTCCTTCGAAAGACTCAGTCTCTTCAGTTGCTATACTTCAAATCCACAGCTAAAGACTAAGCATCCTGCTCGTCGTTGAAGACTGATCAAGCTTGAAGATGTCCGTTGAAGAACCAGAGCATAATAATCTATATTGCATTCATATCGATAGACTTATATTATATTATAAGGGCTGTCGATTGTGCATTGAATTGTCATCACTCTTGGCTAGCACTCAGTTGTTCAAATACCAGCTATTTGAACAACACCTAATATTCTCGTCTCACATTACTTTAACTCTAGCACTTCTCTTGTCCACCTTCCTAGGGGATTAGGAACTACTAAGGTTAGAGTTCTAGTTATGAGTCTTCCCGGCATCCCAATTGACTTTCCTTCTACCCCTGAGAGATTTCTAGGTTAGAGAGTCTAGGTTGATGTACTAAGCATGTTTGTTTTTGAGCAAACCTCAACTGAATTTTAATATAAATCATATTTTATTACATTCATCCTTTACTTTTCTTTCTTGTAATATATGTTATATATCTTGTGCAATCTAGCTGAGGAAAGTAATTGATGCATCTAATACAAGATTTTAGTTTGCTGTTATAATAAACATGTACCTATTTGTTTACAGCTGCTTTAATCTTAATTGCTATACTTATGCTGCTTATTCTTCCGCTGCTTAAACTCTTCTATACCAGGAAAGTATAACGTAATCTTCCTACCAGCTGTCCTTGATGTCTACTAATGCACATCAGCTGATTTCACTATATCAGCCGTGTTGCTTAAACTTGGAAGATGACTTATTAATTATTTCATCAATGTCTTTCAAATCTTTAAATCAGATGAAATTTTTAATAAAGGTAATATAGGCTATTCACCCCCCCTCTAGCCTATATTCTGAGCATATCAACATGGACCTAACATCCTCTCTCATTTCATCCAAAACACATATGGGTTTAGAGAGAGAAAAAAGAGAGAGTAGAGAGATAAAATTATGATATCTTGTCGTAATACTCCAAATTTAGTGTGTTACCACCCATATAAGTCCTACAAGTTCATCACAAGTAACCACTTACAAAATCCTAGCAAGTTACTAATACTCATGATTTACCAATAATAACACTTACAACTCAACAAGTCTCTAAATCACGGAGACTAACAACAATGATAACTTTTCAGCACTGCGCGGAAATTCCATTAAATTCACCAAATATTTTACTCAAGTCTAAATATTATGAAACTTACATACTCCGAACATAGATATCTTAAACTATATTTTACCACTTTTAATCACCTTATTTGGACTTGTATTCATCAAGAAACAGTTACTTAAAGTTGGAACTAATATCTAGAATTTCCAGCAACAGTTTGCTCGGCGCAGCGATAAAACACAACCTAAACGAGGTACTTTCCAGCCTCTAAAATTTATAAAATTTACAGTGAACAACTACCTAACATACATGAGAATAAAATATAAGAAATTTTGAAAATTCCAAATATTAGATTAGTACCAAAATTTTCCCGAAAATAGCCCAAACAGGGACTGCAACTAACTTAAAATTAATGTGTTTCACTTTCTAACATGTTACCAACACTTCACCAAGTATCAAGTCAACCTCTACACAACCATTGATTATTAACTCACATAATATCATATGGAGTGGTCAATTACTTATTTCATTCAAGAAATTACACAAAAATGAACAACTACACATCCTCCATACTTTACTCTTCCAATTCAACTCATAAACATATAAAACATTATAGTTACTTACTTCTACCAAAATTAAACCATGGAAACCAGAATGCAATCCATGGAGAGTATTCCTCTAGTTAAGAGCTCCACAATGGCGAAGACGGGTCATGATTTGGACTCCAATTGGTCAAGTTATTGACATTTTCTCTCACTGCTTTCTCTCTTGTGTTCTTGGTAGAAGAAGATGAAATGAGAGATTAAAAGTCTCTCTAATGTTATACAAGAGACTCAAAATACCAGCTCTCCAAGCCTAGGGACGTGTCACTCCAATAGCCAAGCCAAATTGGTTAAAAAGTCTTTTTTTTTTTAGGGAAACAGGGACGACACCCTGCTAGATTTTATTAAAATGAGAAAAAAAATACAAACTTGAGGGGGACAACCAGCCTTGCCCTTATAACTGGGAGGACGGAGGAGCCTAACCTCGAAAAGGAAATACAAAGTGGAAAGATTATGAGATCCGAACCCTTGGAAACCCTTGAATGTCCAAGATAATAGCACCTCGAATAGATTGAGGCAGAGAAGACATGGAAGAAAAGGTCGCATCGATATTGGAGTCCATGGAAAGGTTGGCCAATCCATCCGCCACCGTATTAGCTTCCCGGAAGCAGTGACGAATGATGAAATTCCCATCTTTCGAATGGCGAGGATAGCGCGAATATAGTAAGAAGAGTGCCAAGGCGGAGAGTGACCTTTAGTAAGGCAACCATAGAGAAAACCAGAATCTATTTCTATAATAGAGTTGAGAAAGCCATTAGAGTGCAACCAACAAACTCCGTGGAAAAGAGCTCGAATTTCAGCGACTGAGTTGGAACACACTCCATAAGAGGAGGAGAAGCCAAAGATAAAGTGTCCATTGGAATCTCGAATAACTCCACCACCACCACTCATACCAGGATACCTCGACTTCCACCATCGGTATTAAGTTTAACTAGCCCCATAGGAGGTTTTAACCAAGAGACAGCCCGAATGATGACATGCCTAGGACGCCCAACCTTATAGGCACGATCAGACCAGTTAACCACCGAGTAATTGAGAGATTTAAGGATGCAATTAATTTCAGATTGAGGCAAGAATGATCCCCGGAATTGGAATGAGTCCCCTCAAAAACAGCCTTGTTACGGGATTTCCAAAGATGCCAAAGAACCACGGAGGGAGTGAGAGAGAGCAGGATCGAACCATTGTGAGACCACCAAAGATTACAAAGATGCTGAATGGAGTTTTCACACCTAGCCTGGCCAAAATACGCATGAAAGAAATTCCAAACAGATCGAGCAATATCACTTGATAAGAAAACATGGACAAAAGTTTCTCTTTTCGGATTAAGGGGGCAGCAACTACACTTTGAAACAATGCTGAAACCTTTCTTCATAATACCTTCATCAATAGGGAGACGAGAAAGAAATAATTTCCACATAAATAGACTAATGTTCAAAAGCAGCAGTTTAGACCAGATAAACTTAGAGGAGAGAAGAGAAGGACCAGGATCACGAAGGTGAGCAATAGCTGACTTAAGCGAAAACTTTCCAGAAGCTGAACCAGTCCAGCACGGGAGATCATCACTATCAGTAATGGAGATGCGCTGATCAGTAATGCAAGAGATATCAGCACGGTCCAAAACTGAGTATGCCTGGGCAGAAAGAGAAGGGGGAGAGTTCTGAAAAAGATCCTTGACAGTAGAAATGGATGAATCTTCCACGGCCAAAATGGGAAAGATAGATATCCATTTGTCATACCGAATAGAACAAGAGCCTTTGCCAACAATCCACTGAATATAAGGTTTCGTAGCAGGCCTAGCTTTTAAGAGACGATTCCAAACATGAGAGCCTTTACCATGGGCCATGACCGGGTGATCGGATAAGCAATACCGAGTGCACAAGAAATCCACCCAAATACTTTGTTGAGTACGAAAACGCCACCAAAGTTTCATGGCAAAACCAGCAATTAAATCTGCCATGGAAGGGAGGCCGACGCCACCTTCTGACTTGGGGCGACGGCAAGCGGCCAGAGATCCGGTGGGTTTTGAGATGACCATCAATGCTGCCCCAAAAGAAGTTAGCAAACAATCTTTTAAGAAGATTAATAACCGAAATAGGAGGATCCAAAGCTACCAGTTGATGGGAGGAGATGGAGTGCAAGACATGTTTGATGAGAATAAGTCTGCCCGATTGAGAAAGAAATGAGCCCATCCAGGTGCCAATACGATCTTGCATCTTAGTTATGAGAGGATCAAAAAACATTTTCTTCTTACGGCCCATGTATAGAGGACAGCCCAAGTAAATAATGGGGAAGGTACCAGTACGAAAACCCAAAAGGCTAGCAATAGTTTGCACCCTGTTGACATCCATAGAAGGAGAAACATAGAAGCGCTTTTGGAAACATTTATAAGTTGACCGAAGAGCTCGTAATTAGAGAAAAGAGTCACATGTTTGCGGAGAGCTCTAGAGTGACCATTGCAAAAAATCACCACATCATCAGCGAAGGCTAAATGGGAAATTATAGGGCATCCGCTTGAAGTAGAAAAAGCTACCGTAGGGTTTTCTAAGTGGAGTTTATTAAGGCTTCTAGTAAGAACTTCAGCCGCAATAATAAAAAGACTTGGAGATAAAGGATCTCCCTGACGAAGGCCCCTCGAAGAAGAGAAAAAACCTGTAGGAGCTCCATTGACAAGGATAGAGAACCAATTTTCTGAAATTAAGCGCCAGATTAAGTCAATGAAGACTTCATGAAAACCAAACAGACGAAGCACTTTTATAAGAAATAACCAAGATACCCTGTCAAAAGCTTTAGCCATATTTAGCTTAAGCACCATGTTAGAACCAGTAACTTTTTTCCCCATATAGCTCATAAGCTCTTGAGCAAGAAGGATATTATCATGAATGGAACACCCTTTGATGAACACACTTTGATTATTAGAGATGATATGAGGGAGAATCCTGGCAAGCCGAGTGGATAAGATCTTGGAGATAACCTTGTTACGAAGTTGCAAAGACTAATAGGCGAAGATCTTTAAAAGAGACAGGAGTATCAACTTTGGGAATCAAAGTGATCAAGGTGCTAGTCCGAGGATCGGGGCATAGAGAACCCAGAGAAGAAATCCAAAATGGCCAAAAGAAGATCGTCTCCTATGATATCCCAGCATGAAGAATAGAACTTACCAGAGAACCCATCTGGAGCCGAAGCACTATCTCCACTCAAAGCAAAAACCGTGCTTTTAACTTCCTCAACAGATGGGGGAATAATGAGAGTTTCATTCCATTCAGGAGTAATTAGAGAAGGAATAACATCAATGAGAGAGTCATCTCCAATACCTTCACAGAAAGTTGAGATTGAAAATAATTGATACCGCTTAATAGAAGGTTCGAATCAAGAACAGTGCCATCTGAGTCAACAATAGAATGAAGGTGCAAACGACGACGAGCTTGTCTAACAGAAGCATGAAATAGTCTGGTATTACCCTGACCCTCTTTTAGCCATTTAATATGAGATTTTTGAGCCCAATAAGCTTTTTCCCTTCGGAGAGCAATTCTGTGATTTGCTTGAGCGGCAAGTAAGTTCGATCTATTAGAGTCAGAAGGAGATAGCTCAAAGTATAATTCTTGCTCAGCAACATTCTCCTCAGCTTCTTTAAGAAGCGAAAAAATATTACCTAAAGTTTCTTTATTCCAAGCTTGAAGGGCTACTTTGACATTTCGAAGCTTGCACGAGAAGGC
Source organism: Platycodon grandiflorus (assembly GCA_016624345.1). Lineage (NCBI taxonomy): Eukaryota > Viridiplantae > Streptophyta > Magnoliopsida > Asterales > Campanulaceae > Platycodon > Platycodon grandiflorus. The sequence continues at coordinate 33,867,604 of CM028365.1, read as the reverse complement.
ATATAACGGACGCCCATGCACGGGAGAGCGCCTATCTTAAGTGTCATAAAAAGATGGATGGGTGGTCCACACATTCAGAAATCGGAAGGAGACTGGGTGAGAAGATTGAGATTTACCATAAGTAAGCAGCAGCGGCGAGTGATCTGAGTAGGTACGAGGAAGGTGTAAAACCTTAGTCAAGGTAAAGCTGTCCAGCCATACCGAATTACCCAGAAGGTGATCAATACGCTGATGAATAGTGCAAGAACCCTCTCTTTTATTCCACCAAGTAAAGTTTGGACCTGAGAAACCAAGATCCGTCAAACCTGAAGCGGCCAAACACGCATGAAAATCCAAAGCACCACGGCGATCCCAACCATTACCGCCAGATTTTTCAGAAGGGCGAAGAATTATATTGAAATCACCACCAACCAACCAAGGAGCACCACTAAATTGATGACTCAAGTCGATTAAATCAATCCATAGAGGCCTTCGATCATCAGTGTCACATCTAGCATATACACAAGTGAAATAGGAGCAAGAAGGCCAAGAATAGTGTTGAACTTGCAGAATAACCTGCTGAGAAGAACTATGGATAACATTGCATGAAAAAGCTGATTTAATAAACACCCAAATCGAGCCAGTAGTATTTTTAAAGCCAAAGCGGAATTTAAGACGACGAGTAAGGAAATCAAGTTTATCTGGATCAATCATTGGTTCAAATATAGAAATAAAAGAAATATTGTGGGCCTTAATGAGGAACTTCAGCCTAGCAATGGAGGGATCGTTACCGATACCGCGAACATTCCAAAAGAGGGCCTTAAGATCCATTCAAATTTGTAGAGAGGGACGAAGTAGAGATCTTAGCTCGCTGTAGCCGAGTGACGTGGTCAGTTTTGGGGATAATTTTGGTTCCTTTATTCTGAGAAGGAAAGGCCAAGTGTAGGACATCCAGAACAGGGTTGGAAGTGTTAGCAACATCTATGTCTTCCAGAATTTCCAAAGCTGCAAATCTGTTCGGAGATAATGGAAAATCTTCGTCATTCCTACTGTCTAATTCTTGCACAGCATCATGTAAATCATCATGCACATGCACGACCTCATTAACATGAACAATGTCCTCAATATTCATTGCCTCTTCAACAGACCCAGCCTCATTTTGAGAAGCAGACACAATATCAACCTGGAGGGGGCAAGTCACGAGAGAGTTTATTGGATTAGCTGTTGCAGCAGGATGAGTTTCATGCGGAATATTAGTTCTTATATCACTCATTACTGGTTAGGTAATAAGTTCATCAGAAATGGGGTCCTGAATAACATCATTATTGATAGAAATAACCCCCACATCAGATGGATGGTTTCCTTGGGACTGATTTTCGTGGGTAGTAGGAGGCATATTAGACGAATCCAGCATAGGACTTTTGCCTTTGTCTGTTGCGTCAATATTGTTTTCTGCCATTGTCGTGTGGTTTCCAGCCAAAGGGAGATTCTGTTATTGCTTCCTCACCCATTCCGTAGACTTGGATTTGCCCTTGTCAAGGATTAAAGTCCCAGGCTTTTCATTAGCAACAGTTTGCGAAGGGAACTTCACTTTGCAATTAGAAATAGAGTGACCTTGGCGAAAGCAATGAGTACAATAATGAGGGAGACGCTCAGCATGAATAGGTTGCCAAAATCCAGAATACTTAGTCCCACAATCAATCCAAATCCTTTGCGGAATCATAGTAGTGAGGTCGACCTCAACACATATACGAGCAACACTCGGCCGAGAACGATTAGCAGAGGGTTGATCAATCATAAGGGGAGTACCTAGAAGGTTAGCAATGGAAAAAAGAGCAGATTTATGGAAAAGGTGAATAGGTAATTCAGGCAAGGAGAACCATACCGGAACAATGGGACTTTTAATCTCGGGACGGAAATCTGGAGTCCATTTGAATACACGCATAGGGTATTTGCCCAAATACCATTGATCCTTAATTTATCCAAAGGCGTTGGTAGTCAGCTTCATGATTAATACGGATGAGGACATGCTTAGCATCAATATGTCCTAGAGAGAAGTCGGCCTTAAGTCCAAAAGTATGAAAGGCTTTGCGAGTTTCTTCCATCGAAGGGCAACCATGGGAGAACTTACCAATGAGAGCATGTTTGAAAGGGATAGCCAAGGTATCAATCAGGTTAGACGAGAATTTCACTGCCGGTTCACCCTTGAAAGAAGATGGCCGCATTATGGGAATAGAGGATGAAGCTGCTGTTGTAGAGGACAGGACCGAAGCAAACGATTTTTTAATGGTTGGGGAAGGTGGTGGAGCAATAGGGTTTGGGGCTGGAGGAGGTGGCGGAGGTGGGGCTGCCATGGCAGCCGTCATGGACTGCCCAGAAACCCTAGGTGAACCCTAGAAGGGAGCCCTAGGCGAGAGAGAGTATTTTCGGGAGAGAGAAAAAAGTGTTATCGGTTAAAAAGTCAACAAACTTAAAAATTCATCAAAGCTGGAAGGTGGGGCGCGCTAGGGCGCACGGGGAGCGCGTTAAGGCGCAGGTGGGCGCGCTAAGGCGCGGCCTTGGCTGAATTTCTTGTCTAATTTTGTACAAACTTCAGCGAACAGCTCGCTAGGGCGCGTCCAGGATGCGCTAAGGCGAGCCTGGGACTTTCCAAAGTGTTCAAAATGATCCCTGAGTGTTCCCAAACGATTTTAAGATGATCCCAACCTCAAACCAAGTCCAAGACACATCTGAAACACAATCAAAACCACATAAAATGAAGCTATGAATGCAATCTAATAAAAGTACAAAAGACTACGAAACTTCAATTGAAAGCATGTTTGAATGAAATTTGCACATGAAATGACGATGACAATTGAGGAGACGTATGAATCAAATGTATGCGATGATGCGGGTGTTACATTCAAAAATTACCAATAAGATGAAGTTGGAAATCCCTTGGTGTCTAGTTTACAGAGAATCAAACTGATTGTAAATTCGAGTTTTCTACACCATATTATGGCCAAATCATAAGAAGTTGTTCGGACGGGCAAAATTCTGAATTTAAGCATATATCCATGCTTTTGTGTGTAACTTTTCCAAATCTCAAAGTGGTTTAAAGCACAACCGTAAAGGTAATTAAACTTATTCAAAGTACGCATGAGTGGAATAGGATGAAAATGGGAATGGGGTTTCACAGGCGAACGATGCCGCTTGTGTCTACGAGAGAGAGAATGTTGTGTGTGTGTGTGTGTGTGTAAGAGAGAGAGAGAGAGAGTTATATCGAAACTGAAAGTTATATTGAAAATTATTAGTAAGGGTATATTTGGAATTTCATAAAAATAGTAAGTTTTCAATCCAAAAATTTAGATGAAGTGATGAACATGATATTTTTGTCCAAGTATAGTTAGTAAAGTTTGGAAAAAAATCGTAGAGTGAGCTTGTTGGACCTTCCCGGATAGTAAGGTGGGCAATGTGAGAATTAAGCTATTTCAAAACAAAAATTTTTTAAATTGTAATTGTTGAAAGAGTGTCATATAGACATGTTAAAATATGTCTCAAATTCATATTGATTTTGGAATCTAAACAAATAAAAATGGTATAGAAATTCATACGAAGGTGAGAAGACTTTTCCTAACTATACTTTGATTAGTATCACTAATCTAAGTTATATGGAGCCTCATATTTTGATCTTTATAAAGAGCAGTACATTGAGTCAAGGGAACATGGAAGAGAGAAGGGAACGTAGAAGAGAAAATAGTGTGAGACCGACGATAAAATAGTGCCCGATTATTTTGGGCCGTAAGATATATAATACTTTATAAAATATTGTCAATTCATGTAACCTTTTTCCTAAAAAATGTGAGTATATTAAAAACTCTAGGGTTAATGACACCACTAGTCCCTCGACTATGGCCGATTTCATCAGTAGTTCCTTAACAAATTTTTTTCAAATTTTAGTCCCTTGACTATGAAAATTAGATACGGTTGGTCGTTTTGTTGGATGCCGTTAGTATTTTTCCGTTAAGTCTGTCATGTGTCCATCACGTGCTTTTGGTTAAGGGTATTTATGAAATTTCACATGAAAAGATATTTTTAGATCTGACTTCTCTTCTCCACTTCCTCTCTCCTTCGTCAGACTCTTCACCTTCATTTACAAAGACCTGAAATGCAAAAATGCACATCCAGAATGTCAATTTTAAACAACCAAATCGCTACACAGAAAAACACATAGATTCGCTCAAAATCAAAAATCAATTTATACGATGGTCAGATCGTAACGTTCGAGCTCTCGCTTGAGTTCCGCAACCCTAACTTTCCTCAACTCGTCGAGCCAAGGAACATCATCGGTGCCGCACCGAGTCGGTTGGATCGGTACTGCCGTTTGAGGTCTAGGTATTTGGCTTTACAGTTGTGAGGAGTGAGGGTGATGGGCGCGGAGCTCCGTTTGTGTATTTTGACGGCGACGGAGTCCTAGCATGGTGACGTACCGATTGACAGCATAGGCAAGCAGAAGCTCTTTCCATGTACCCCACTGTCCATTCTTCGCCGCCGGTTCGTTTTCTTCCGGCTTGACCATTGCGTTCAATGTCCGGAAATAATTTTAGGTTGTATCATTAATGTGTTCAATTTTGTTATTGGCAAATCAAAGGTCTAGTAGGTATGTTTGTCTCTCTCTCTCTTCTCCAATTTCGATGCCCGTCGGCTCGCTGGAATATCAAGGCACCCTTGTCAATGGCGAAATGTATAATTTTTGTACCCTTTTGCCCTTATTCGAGTAGTGAAATATTGTTTTAAGTATTAGAAAATATCTTTGTATGTGAAATTCCACAAATACCCTTAACCAAAGGCACGTGATGGGCACATGACGGACTTAACGGAAAAATACTAACGTCATCCAACAAAAGGACCAACCGTGTCTAATTTTCATAGTCAAGGGACTAAAATTTAAAAAAAATTGTTAAGGGATTACTGGTGAAATCGACCATAGTCGAGGGACTTGTGGTGTCATTAACCCAAAACTCTATTGTAATTTTTTATCGTTTTGTAAATTTATTCCTTGTGTTGGAGTAGATTAAATTACATAAATCTTATGTTTCCTTTTGTTTGATTTATTCTGTTATATTTTTTATTTTCTTGCTATTTTTTTCAAATACTTAATATTATTATTTTCGATCGATTCACTTTTGCATTGAAAATAAAAATTTGAAATTTATAAAAATATTTTTTTTTATCAAGTACCAGAGTGTCGTCTCTGTTGAGACTTCATAAGCCCACCAGAGGCACCATTATTGTTCAAGGCTCACCAAAGGCCCATTTAATACTGCTCATTTCATAGACACCCTAGTAATTCACTACTCTCAGTGGAAAGAAGGGAGATTGAGTGTTCAACCCCTACACCACAGAGATGTTGGGTTTTCAAAAAATTTGTTCTAGCCACACCAAAGGCATCATATAGTCTTAATTGTAGTCTTTTAAGGCAATAAGTAATACTCCCTCGGTCCTTAAATTATTGTCTTTCTTTCATTTTTTTATCCGTTCCTAAATAATTGTCTTGTTTGAAACTTTCTTTTTAGGATATCACTTTTACATTTTACCCTTACTTTTTCTCCCTACTGTAATAATGAGACACATACACATGGGCATTAAAAAAAATTAAATATTTTATCAATATTAATAATCAAGTCAAAAAAAAAATTTTAATCTGTAGACCGGGTCAAATAAGACAATATTTAGGAATGGAGAGAGTAACTAGTTTAAAAATAATAATAATACTAATAAAATATTCGTTTTTATTACAAGACATTTATTCGCTGGATTCATATTCAATACAAAAGAAACTTTTTCATGTATGATTACGGGGTTTCTTCAAAAACGGCCTGGTCAAACCCCTTGAGATCTTATTTGGCCTAACTTATTTGAAAACAACTTATTTGGCCTTTTTTCTTTGAAATGACTATATTACCCTTATAGCTTCACTTCAACACTTCACTCAGCCTCAGTAGGAAATGTCCATAATGCCCTTTCCTGTCCCTTCAACCAATAAGGCCTCAATAGCTCTCTCTCTCTCACTCTCTCTCTCTCTCTCTCTCTCTAAAATTGAATCCCTAAAATTCCAAGCATCGACCGTTCAAAACTCATCGTTTGTCCGTACGTGTGAGTAATTTCTTCTTTTAATTCAGGTTTGTCTTTCGCCTCGCCTCTTCATTATGTTAATTCATTTCAATACTGGAATATTCGATCTGGGTGACGCATTTCGTATTGAAACTGAGGTAGAGGTGTTGTTTATTAGTCATTAAACATCAATTGAATAATCGTTTAAACGGATCTTATCGGACGTTTAAACGAGTAGTAAACGATTGTTAAATTGCATAAACAGACTTTGTTAGGTCCAAGGTTGCTCTATATAGGCTAGAAGGGGGGGTTGAATAGCCTATGTCCAATTTTTGAAATTGATTCACAAATCTTACTTCACTAGGGTTTATAAAAATTTGCAGGCGGAAGTCTTGTGAAGTACGGGACAAGTTGAGAATGGGCGATCTTCACGGGTCAAGATCGGCGGTTCTTAACGGTTTGGAAATCTGGAAATTTAAAGCAACACAATCAATTCACAATCACACACAAATAGACGAATATTTAATATGGTTCACACTTATAAATAAGTGCTACGTCCACAACCAAAGTGGTCAACTTTGGATTTGAAAATCGTGTACTAAGTTTTTCCACTAGATATTTTACAAACTAAATCTCTAATGGATAGTGTACAAAAATTTTGTTGACCAAGTGTTTGTGTGGGAGAATTGATATCAATAAGATACAATTCTCGTGAGCTATGAAAAGCTAGGTGTTGCAATCAATGAAGAGCTTTTAATGGACTAGAAGTCTAAGTATGAAGCTCTTCAATGTATGTATACAGATAGGACGTTTAAGCTTTTAAGAACTTGAAGACTATGGAGATTCAGTAGTTGGAGTAGTTGAAGAGTGTTGAATGCAGCAATGAAGTCTCCTTTTATATGCAGGAGGAAGCTAGGAGCCGTTGGTGATTTTCAAACTTGAATTTAAGAGCAATTAATGCTCTAATCTGGTTGTTGACTCCTGATAGGTTGTCCTGCAACTTGCAGTCTGTCTCCTGACTCTTTGCTAAAAATAGGCGGTCTGCGCTTGCAGGAGGAATGTCCTTTTCTGAGTGTATGCCAAGAATGGAAACCTTCATTGAATGTGATTTGCAGGTTAACGTTGCATCGAAGTCTTCAAATTAGGACATGTCTTAGGCGATCTCTATCGGACGTTCTTAAGGTTCTTCAACATTGCGATGAAGCTTGGCCGATATGAGCTTGTCCGATATTCAAAGAAAGACTGCGATGCATTGTTTGCCTATTGTGCGAGGGCGTCCGATGTCCTATAGGCTATCTTCTTCAAGACTTATACAATTAGCAACCCTAAGCTATTCAAGCTATGCCTAAGTACAAGTTGCCACACTAACAGACACGCAGGCCCATTAGTCACCTTGTCTTAGACTTAGGTTATGGATTCAAGCAAATCTAGGCTAAAATACAACAATCTCCTCCTATTTGCTTGAGTCCATGACCCTACGAATACAATATCGGTGACCATGTTCAAGTCTAGTAATAACATGCTTGTAAGATTGATATATTAAATAAGCATGCCCTAGATGAACTTACACAAAGGTCATTGTATTCAAGAATTACAAAGTGTTTACAAACAGGAAATTAAGCATCAGACATTTGTAATTAGGCTGAATTTAAAAACATGCGGAATAGGCGAATAGGCAATATAGGACATGTCTTTAAACCGTGGTTTAAATTTCATGCACACACAGAATAAGCGGTTCATAAACAAAGCATGAAACTTTTAAAAAATAGACATTGTTAATTAAACAAGAAGTTTAATTACAAAGTTTTTAAAAGATTATACAAAAAGAATTTATCGGCCGGTTCGAGAGGATGATCGAGATGAAGTATGACCTTTGCCTTTGCACGATGATTGCCCATGACCTCTTGATGCCCATTTAGAGTCAACAAGACCTTAAGTCTTGCAATCTCTTCTTTTCTGCTGCTAGCTCTTCTTTAGTGTCGCCAATTCGGAGGAGAGTTCTTTGTTCTTACGCTTGAGCGAGCATTATGCTCAATGAGCTTAGTCTGCGATCATTGTTGAGTCTAGCTATCTCCTCCTTCATGGACGCAAGCGAGGTATCAATGAAACCGAGGCGGTCCTCGGTATTTTGTGCTCCTTGCGATAGAAAGCCAAGTGCTTGGATGTGAGAGTGCGTGTCGCTCGAACGGAGGAGTGAACAGAGCGATTTGCATGGCGTTGAGGTGAAGCACAAGCTTGTAGCCGGCAACCATGTCGACGATCTGCATCATTTTGGTTGAGAGGTTGTCCCAATTGGTTTTGAAGATGGCAGAGGTAGCGGAGGAAGATGCGAGATCGGGCGCTAGAGCGATGCTGGCGAGAGATGGAGCGTGGCGGGCATCAAAGGCGGCTTTGGCACCCTAGAAATTTCCATGACTTGGGTCATGCGGTCGGCTGGACATGGGTGATGTGGGACGTGAGAGAGCTGGTGCGGGGCCTTGGTCGGGTCAACGAGATGACCTCAAAATCTTTCAAAAATTTATGAATAGCCTCGGCGGGATAAGTATCGAAGAGTCGGGATGACTCACTGGAGGAGAGGATGGACTGCGAGGAGAAGGATGGGCGGCGGCTTGGGTAGGGGAGGGTGGAGGATGGCGGGGAGGACGGGGATTGGCGGAGGATGATGGAGAATGGTGGAGGAGGAAATGGTAATATAGGCGGTAGAGGGTGAAGGTTGGCTAGGGAAAATGCGAGGAATAGGGAATAGCCTTTCTATGTAGATGACATAGGAAAGGGGTGAATAAAAAAGGGAGGAGGAGAAAAGAAAGGGGAAAGGCTAGGAGAAGTGAAGAGAATGGGGATGAGAGGGTTAAAGCCAGGAGAGTGGTGACTACATCAATGAAGTTGTAGACCACGGGGTGAAGAAGGATGGAAGGATAGCGAGATAAGGGTGAAGACGGGGGTTTAGGCGAGAGAGGAAGGAAGAGATGTCGATTCTGGGGAGAGGAAGTCCTAGGTCCTTGTGAATTGTAACCCATTGGTTGAAGATCATAAGATCTTGAACCGAGTTATGAGAGAAAAGAGTTGGGACCAGGTGGTGGAAGGGGTCATAGAATGCACCCCACTTAAAGATAATTTCACTGAGACATAGGCGGGGAAATCTCTTGGGGTAGTCAAGGGAAGAAAGGTAGGGGTCGAGAATCGGCGGGGTTGGGTTTAGGCTGCTTGTCTCCGAAGGACGACAAATCTGCACCTCAGGGTGTAGGTGGCTATATGGGTTGGTTTTGAGGCGTTTGGGGGTAGGCAGGTCAGAAGAGGGAGAGAAAGAGCGTTTGGAGGTAGGTGGTAGTGGTAGTAGCCAGAGGTGGTGAAGGTGGAGGAGAAGTGGTTTCATCGGTGGTTCATAAAATGTACCTTCTTCTTTGCACTCTTTTAAAACGTTTGCCATGTTTAGATTTAGTAGGAGTAGAGGAGGCGAAGTTGGTGATGGAGATGTTGTGGTGGGAGCTGCTTGGTGGGGAGCTTAGATGGAGAAAGCGGTGGTGTGGAAGCAGTAGGTGTAGATCTGGTGGTGTGGAGGAAGAGGTGGATGAGACCTTAGGAAGGCCAAATGATTCGTCGTGGGTAGGAGGGTTTGTTTAGTTTTGGGTTTGGAGGATTGGGAGGTAGTTGTAGAGGGTTTGGAGAGGTCATTTGGTTTGAAGGTTGATGTGTCCTTCTCAGCAGTGCCTTGACAGGCGGTTTCTGGATTGTTTGAGTTTTGGAGTGAGAGAGGGAGAGTGTTTGGGCTTTTGGATGGAGGCTCGCGGGCTCATAGGGATCATGGTCCGGTCTGCGAGGTCAAAGTGCTCGGGCGGCTCGGCCCAATAGGTGTAGGCTCCTCCTCCTCGGCGAGTAACCGGCGGTGTAGGAGACCTTCCTCTTACCCTTGCGGCTTGGGTAGAGGGCCACCGAAGCGGCCGACGGCAACGGCCGAGCGATAGCAGCGGCGGCAGCCGGCGCGTTGGTTGTCCTTTGGCCATATCATCCCGATAGCGGGTGATGTTGTTGGCCGTGAAGACGTAGGTGTTAGACACCTTGATGAGGTCGTCATTAACGACTAGCTCATCAATCTCCTCATAACGCGGGAGGATGACATTAATAACCCTTACGAAGGGCCTCTTCATGGAAGGGTGAGCTTGGACTTCGCAACACTGCGGGATAGCATTGAGAAGATGATCTTGGCCCGGTTGAGTTGCTTGCGAAGGACCACGGCTTTGGTCCACATCACTTGGGAGGTGAAGATGTCCCTCGAGCCATTTTTGAATAAAATGCTCTTGTCGAGCGAGATGGGCGATATGATAGGGGTTCTCGGGAAGAGGTTCTGGACATCTCGAAAACCTCTCGGTTGGGCGGACCCCCTCATCATCTCCCAAGCAAGCCGATTCGCATCGGTCAAGTCCGGTTGCCTTCAACAGGCGGTCAAGGATTTCTCCAATATCCTTATAGGTCAACTTGATGTAGTGGCCTCGATGTAGCCCTTGATGTAGCTTAAGTTGGCGGCTCGGTGGCATTAGGCTGGAGGAGGGCGGGATCATCCTTGTGTAAAACTCCTCGGCTAGAAATTCTTTGTAGTGGGTGTCGTTGAGTTGGAACAGGAAGAAGTCCACATTCAGCCAAATCTTTGAGCGGGCATCACCGCAGATGTACTTATGATGGAATCTCGGTCTATCGTCATCCCAGGATGATAACTTGACACAGGAAGGACCCTTATTGGGAGCTCGCGGCCTTTGTAGCCCTGGTTGGCTTAGCGAGGCGGAGGATGAAGTGGCGGCGGCCTTTGAGGATTTAGACTTTCCTACATAATCGGCGGATGTGAGAACCATATATAGAAATCAGATTATGCATAGACACGAGATAAATATGTAATCGAGATATTCGAGCAACAGATATTTATCAAAAACAAGTCTGTTCGATCAAGACCCAAAACATAAACAATTTAAGACATAAGATAAGAACAGTTCATGAACTGGGTTTTTAAACTGTGACTGATTTTGTCATTTTCAAGCAAACAAAGTAGCATAAACTGAAAATATAGTATCACATAAAGCATTAAAACACATTTTACACCACATAAACACGATTCAAGCAACAATTGCAAGAATCCAAAATTCTTCAATGGCGGACAGTTTGAACAACTCGAATTAGGTCAAAACAAGACCGAAACATTGGATTTAAATGAATAGAAAAGATGTAGAAATTCTTACCATTGATGATTTTAGCTAGAAAACGTAAAGATTTTGGAAATTTGAAGGCTTTTTGGAGAGATTGTAGATTGGAAGTCAGAGGGTTTTTGAAAGTTTAAAAATGGCGGTTGTTGAGGCTGTGAAGAGTCACTGTACATTTTGCCCTTTTATACCTCTGTCAGGCCAATAAATGGTATTTGATAAAATTTGAAATCCGCATTTATGACTTGCTGAGTTACTGTACGTATGGCGCACTTAAGTCTGCCTATTTTATCAAAGTCTGCCTATTTTATAGAAGAATGCCGATATGAATATAGATACTTACTCAAGGTTGTCTATGTACTCGCCAGAGTTGCGATCGTTTGATCACGTAGGCAGTTTAATAACAGCAGTTTATAAAATAACTTAAAGAGTTTGCTAGAAAAGATTAAGGATTGAGGTCAAGCATACCAAGCTCTCCTCTTAAATATGCAAACCTGGTTGAATCAAGTGGTTTTGTGAAGATGTCGCTACGATTCTCGGTAGGCACATATTGCATGCTAATGTTACCTTTTTCAACATGGTCTTTAAGAAAGTGATATCTCACATCAATGTGCTTTGTTTTGGAGTGCATGACAGATTTTGAAGCGAGATTGCGATGTGTTGTCGCACATTATAGGACAATCATCGTTTTGATCTCATAGTCAACTAGTTCTTTGTTTGATCCACGCAATTGTGGCGGGCTACCGGCGGCTATGTATTACTTGGTTGTTGAAGTTGAAACAGAGGTTTGCTTCTTCGGCCCATGAGACAAGTCTATTTCCTAAGAATTGACATGTCCCACTTGTGCTTTTCTGTCAACTTTACATGCGGCAAAATCGGCATCGAATAGCCTATAAGATTAAAAGATGAATCTCTAGGATACCGATTCCCAAATTGGGAGTATCTATCGATATCGATGATTCTTTTATTTGCTTGTAGGTGAGACTCCTTTGGATCGGCTTGAAATCTAGCACAAACACAAACGGCAAACATGATATCGGGCCTACTAGCGGTTAAGTATAAAAGTGAACCAATCATGCCTCGTAGAGAGTCATGTCCACTTTCTTGCCCTTCTCATCTTTGTCAAGATGGCGGTTAGTAGCCATAGGAGTCTTGAAGTGTTTGCATTTTCAAGACCAAATTTCTTGATAACATCCTTTGCATATTTGGCTTGATTGATGAAGATACCATTTGAACTTTGTTGAATTTGAAGACCAAGGAAAAAGTTGAGCTCTCCCATCATGCTCATCTCAAATTTACTCTGCATAAGCTTTTCAAACCTTTTGCAAAGATTTTCATTAGTGGAACCAAAGATAATATCATCAACATAAATTTGAACAAGTAAGGAATGACCTTTATGTTTCATAATGAAAAGAGTAGTGTCAATTTGACCTCTTACAAAGCCTTGAGATATCAAGAACTTTGAAAGGGTCTCATACCGAGCTCTTGGAGCTTGTTTGAGTCCATAAAGGGCTTTCCTCGGCTTGTAGACATCTTCTCTTCTTGAGCGTCAATGAATCCAGGAGGTTGCTCTACATAGACTTCTTCTTGAAGTTCTCCATTTAGAAAAGCACTCTTTACATCCATTTGATAAACTTTGAAGTCTTTGTAAGAGGCATAGGCCAAGAATAATCGATAGCCTCTAATCTTGCAACGAGCAAATGTCTCATCATAGTCAATACCCTCCTCCTGTCTATATCCTTGGGCTACGGTCTTGCCTTGTTTCTTGTAATATTGCCGTTTTCATCCATTTTGTTTCGAAAACCCACTTTGTGCCAATAAGCTTGTCCTTTAGGCCTAGGGACCGGTGACCGGACTTGGCATCTGTCAAATTGGTTTAGCTCTTCTTGCATAGCTTCCACCAGCTTGGATCTTCGAGCTTCATCAATCTTTTGGGTTCAATGTTAGATACAAATGCAGTAGAATACATGCATTCATTCCTTGAAGCTTGTCTAGTTTGAACGCCAGCATTAAGATCTCCAATGATTTGAGTGATAGGATGATCTTTTACTTCCCTAACTTCTGCAGGTTGAACTTGTCCTATTGCATCGGCGAGTTGGATTCTTGAGAAGTAGAAGTGGTGAAGCTTGGTTTTCTAAAGGGTAGGTTAATTCCAAGGTAGGTTGTATGACTTCGGTGTGGAAGGCAAAGGGATTCGGGGTTTTGAGTGTTCATTTGTTGGTTCGTTTGAGGATTCTAACGGGTTGACTCTTGGAAGATCTTGTGAAGAAGGAGGATCGAGATCGGGACTTGGGCGTTACGTACTGTCTCATATTCATCGAATCATTAGTAACCTTAGGAGCCAAATGTGGCCCAATGAAATCAAATTCATCAAAAGAAACATGTACGATTCAACAACTCTAAGTGAAGTTTTATTGTAAACTCTGTATGCTTTTGAAAACTTGGCATATCCCAGAAAAATTCCTTCATCACTTTTGGATTCAAATTTACCTCTATGTTCTCTACCATTGTAAAGAACATAGCATTTACAACCAAATATTTTAAAGAATCCAATGTTGGGAGCTCGCCTCTCCATACTTCATATGGAGTTTTGTTATGAAATTTGTTTATGATGGACTGTTTTGTGTGAAGCGGCGGTGTTCACGGCACGCCCGAAATACATAGGCGGTTTGGCTTCGGCAATCATTGTCTTTCTGCTTCAATGAGAGTTCTGTTCTTCCTTTCAGACTCCATTTTGTTGAGGTGTGCCAAGCTGCAGAGAAATTGTGACCAATTCCATGGTCATCACAATATTTGGCAACACCATTGTTCTTGAACTCGTTCCATTGTACGATCGACATCGAGATATCATCCGGCTTCGAGTCGTAGTCTTCGAAGAGTTCATAATGATGTCATATGCTTCATCTTTGGAGGACATCATCTCTACCCAAGTAAATCTTGAGTAATCATCAACTACCACAAGAGTATACTTGCGCCACCAAGACTTGTAGTAGTTACAGTCCAAACAAATCCATGTGCAAGAGGCGTAGAGGTGCGGTTGTTGATAGGCAAGGCTTGCTTTTGAAAGAAGATTTGTGTAGTTTGCCTAGTTGACATGCTCTCTGAGGTGTGATTCAGGTGATATTTTAGGCAAACCAACAACTAGATTGTCTTTTGATAGCTTCTCCGGTATTTGAAATTGAGATGACTAAGCCTTTTATGCCACAACCGGTGTTGTCAGTTGATGACCTAGCAACCAAGCATAGATTTGATTTTCTTCCAACGGCATTTAGGTCAACGGCATAGACATTCCTTTACGAACCTGTCGGGATAGTTGAACATGTCTCATTGTCCTTTATGAGACATTGACTTGAGGAAAGCGACGGAGTTAGACCTTTATCACGAATTGTGATATGCTCGGCGATTGTGCTTTAAACCTTCAACTAGAGAGACTTTGTTGATAGAGATTGCCTCGATTATACTTCCATAACCAATGGTCTTCCCTTTTGAGTTGTCTCCAAATATGGTGAGGACCCTTTGCTTCAACAATGCTTGAGAGAAGATTTGGATCACGGTCATATGCTTTGAGCATCCTTGTCTAGATACCATAGATCTTTCTCTTCTTCATTGACACCATAAAGCATTCTGAAATATAGACATTTAAGAATATGGTCCCCTTTTATTTTTGGGTCCTCAAGGTTAGCAACCTTTTGGGATCCACACTGTTTAACCTTTGGAGGAGTAAATCCTCTAGATTTAGGTGTGAATCTCGAAGGCATTCATGAATCTCATGACCATGGCATTTGCGAAAGAGCATTTGTGAAATCCTTCAACATGAGTAATGATTTCTTTTTGAGGCTTCTTATTATCGCGGTCTTTGGAATGATCTTTCTGCGATAATTGGCCTATAGGACTTAGGCGATAATGCCTTTTCTTGTTGATGTTAGGTTTACCATAGGTAGACCTCTTATCAAAAGATTTTGTATTCTGAGACACATGTCCTTTAAGCTTTTATCGCGAATTCACTTCTTTTACCCTTTTATAGGCGGTGTTGAGATCGCGGTCTTGCCTTTGACAAATTTAATAGGTTTGAGTGAGAATTCCTAGACTTGCTATTAGTCATCCTGTTTTCTTAGGGTGACTAATGGCGAGTTTTAGTTGCTCGAGACTCACTATTAGCGAGTCATTCTTTGCGGTGCTTTCTTTTGGACTTGTCTTTTGTGTTCTTGGGATAAACAAAAGGAACTTTGTTAAAGCCAAGTCCTTGCCTTTTGGGAGGCTAGCTGGTCATAAGAAACTTCTACTGACCAATTCTTGACAATCACTGGATGTCTCATCCTTTTGAAAACTAGAAGAACTACCTACTTTGAACTCACTTTGGAAACCAATACCGGTTTGTCATCTAAAGTTTTACGGTTTGAGAGAATGGTATCAAAGTTTCCTTTAGAGTTATTCCAAGTATTGACAACCTTTTGAAGGTCATCTTTCTCGAATTTATCTTCTTGATGTGTTCAAGTAGGAAGTCCACTTTTCGTCAAAGCTTTGTTCTCTTTTTGCAATTTGATACTTTTAGCTTCGTCTATCAAGATCTTTGATCTTAGACATCAAGGTTGATTTCTCGAGACAGCTAGTTCATGCTTCTTGGCTAATTTCACATAGGACTTTGAATTTTGAAAACTCTTAGCATGTCTTTGTTAGCTTTGATGAGCTCTCCCTTTGAAGGTTCATTAAGCTCATCATCATCATCTTGTCATCTTGTTGAAATGGTAGTGACCTCACTGAATCATGTGGTGACTCCTGGCCATAAGGCATATGTTGGCTTCTTCGGCAAAATCACAAGAGTCATCCTCATCGGTGTCGGTGTCACACCATGTAGGCGGTGCTTTCATCAATGTCTTCGACCACCATCCCTTTTTGTTTTTGAAATTTAGTTTCGGGACGTTTCTTATAAAATTCATATTTTGGCTTTGGACATTTAGAGGCAAAATGGCCTAGTTTCCTACAGTTAAAACAAACTAGCTCATTATCCTTTTGATGGTCTGCGATTTATAAGAGCGAGAATTTTTGGTTGGCGGTTGTTTTATAAGGAACAGCGTTTTGTGAGAAGACTGCCTATGTGATGATGATGGTTTATTAAACCTTTTGAAGCGTTGATATTTCTTTACAAACATAGCAAAGGCCGTCGAAAGAATATCATCATCTTCTTGGATGTAGAAGGTGTTTCATCGGGTTTTGAACAGGAAGGTTCGTAGATATGGTGGTAAGGACAAGTTTTTAAAACTCTTTTCCATTTCTTGAGCTTGTTGGATCTCAAGCTCATAAACCGAAAGACTAGCATAAAGGTTTCTAAGAGTCAATTTGTTTAAATCTTTTGACTCTTTCATGGCGATGATTTTAACATGCCATAAAGCGCCTAGTGCATTTAGAAATCTCATGTTTATTTCTTTCTTTTCATACTTCTTTCCTAAGGAATAGCAAGAGTTGACTACCTCATAGAATCTGTCATAGGCACTTCAGAGACTCTTTGGGATCCTTTTGAAGGAGTCAAACTTACGGATGCGGGTATATAATTTGTTGTTCTTGGTCTCACCATCACCTTCAAGATATTCAAGGATGGCTTCCCACATTTCCTTTCTTTGTGTCCAGGTTGATAATCTGGCGATAAGTGCTTATATCAACACAGTGGTAATGATGTTGATGGCCTTTCCATCCGAGCATCATTCTTTCTGTCTTCATCATCCCACTCTTCTTACGGCTTTGGTACTTCAGTGCAGCGGTTGGATCTACCGCGCCGGTGTATTAGGCTTCATTGGAATTACGGGTCCATCGTGACACATTTCCACAAACGTTTATCAATTGAATTCATATGTCTTTTGACTTTATCTTTCCAGATGTCAAAGTGAACTTCATCCAAGACAGGACAATGGTTCACGTTTGAAGTTTCCAACATTTGGTGAGCAGCCATGATCTTTAATCTCTCAAGAGGTTAATCTCGGAAAAACAAGTTTTCAAAGAGTTAAGCTCGATACCAATTGTTAGGTCCAAGGTTGCTCTATATAGGCTAGAAGGGGGTTGAATAGCCTATGTCCAATTTTGAAATTGATTCACAAATCTTACTTCACTAGGGTTTATAAAAATTTGCAGGCGGAAGTCTTGTGAAGTACAGGACAAGTTGAGAATGGCTGATCTTCACAGGTCAAGATCAGCAGTTCTTAACAGTTTGGAAATCTGGAAATTTAAAGCAACACAATCAATTCACAATCACACACAAATAGAGAGAATATTTAATATGGTTCACACTTATAAATAAGTGCTACGTCCACAACCAAAGTGGTCAACTTTGGATTTGAAAATCATGTACTAAGTTTTTCCACTAGATATTTTACAAACTAAATCTCTAATGGATAGTGTACAAAAATTTTGTTGACCAAGTGTTTGTGTGGGAGAATTGATATCAATAAGATACAATTCTCGTGAGCTATGAAAAGCTAGGTGTTGCAATCAATGAAGAGCTTTTGATGGACTAGAAGTCTAAGTATGAAGCTCTTCAATGTATGTGTACAGATAGGACGTTTAAGCTTTTAAGAACTTGAAGACTATGGAGATTCGGTAGTTGGGGTTGTTGAAGAGTGTTCAATGCAGCAATGAAGTCTCCTTTTATATGCGGAGGAAGCTAGGAGCCGTTGGTGATTTTCAAACTTGAATTTAAGAGCAATTAATGCTCTAATGGTTGTTGACTCGATAGGTTGTCCGCAACTTGCGATCTGTCTCGACTCTTTGCTAAAAATAGGCGGTCTGCTTGCGGGAGGAATGTCCTTTTCGAGTGTATGCCAAGAATGGAAACCTTCATTGAATGTGATTTGCAGGTTAACGTTGCATCGAAGTCTTCAAATTAGGACATGTCTTAGGCAGATCTCTATCGGACGTTCTTAAGGTTCTTCAGCATTGCTGATGAAGCTTGGCCGATATGAGCTTGTCCGATATTCAACCGAAAGACTGCTGATGCATTATTTGCCTATTGTGCAGAGGACGTCCGATGTCCTATAGGCTATCTTCTTCAAGACCCATACAATTTGCAACCCTAAACTATTCAAGCTATGCCTAAGTACAAGTTGCCACACTAATGACACGCAGCCCATTAGTCACCTTGTCTTAGACTTAGGTTATGGATTCAAGCAAATCTAGGCTAAAATACAACAGACTTCGTTTAAAATTTTAAACAGAGCTTATCGCACGTTTAAACGAGTGTTAAACGACTGTTAATTTGTATAAACAGACGTCGTTTAAAATTTTAATTGATCTTTACTAGTCGTTTAATAGACACCATATTAACTAACTTAACGATAAACGACAAAGCTAATGTTGTTTAAATGACAAATGCAGTATGAGTTCTAAATCGCGATGCATGATTTCTGAAGCGCGATGAATGATTTCGCATCGCGATGAATCACATGCTGCGATTGAATTAATCAGATGACTACACACAAGTCTTGTACTTTTGTAATTTTTGAATGAAATTTGAATTCTGAAGGTGGTTGTGGTGTAATGAATGGTAAATTTACTAAATTTTCATAATTTTAAGTCAAGTGTACATGTAATTTTTGTAAAGAATCGCGATGCAAGGTTTCAATTTGTTATTTCCATTTTAATATAATATAATGAAACGCAATCTTATTTTACAATTTTGCTATGCATTGCAGATGTCTTCCCTTATTGGACTACCATTTGTTATTTTGGACATTTTGTTGAGGATGAAAGCAAAGTATGGTCTGGAGATTCGGTGGCGGCCACGGCCGTAGGATTTCCACTAAGTATAGACACTTCATACGAAGAGTTATATCTTTGAAGACGAAATATTTGCAAAGTTGATGATATAGAGATTGGTTTTCATAGTCCGGAAATCCATGTTTTCAAGTTCTGTCCGGATTACTTCAAATGACCATGTCAAATGGTGCTTCAATTTTAATAAACAAGGGTATTATGCTCCCATTTGTATTACCATTTTGAGCCAAGAAGTAAATAATGGAGTTGGTGGTGGTTGAAATGGAACCGGAAGAAAATAATGGAGTTGGTGGTGGTCTTTGAAATGGAAGGAAGAAAATAATGGAGTTGGTGGTGGTCTGAAATGGAACCGGAAGAAAATAATGGAGTTGGTGGTGGTCTGAAATGGAATCGGAAGAAAATAATAGAGTTGGTGGGGGCGATCAAAATGCGAATGGCTTCAAAACACCGCCGAGATATGATTTTAGTCAAGAAAATAACTTCACAAATGAGCATCTTATTTCTTCGTTGGAAGTACATCGCGATTGGTACCCATAGACTTTGATTTGAAGGTTGACCAAGTATTCAATAACAAGAGAGAGCTTCGGAAGGCTGTGCACATGATCGCATTGCATTACAACTTCCAATTCAAAACAAAAAATCGAACAAGAGTGTGTACACGGTTGTGTGTGTCGATGATAATTGCACATGGCGTTTGCGAGCAACAAAGTACTCGGAATGTGATTATTTTCGGGTTCGAAAATATACGGTGATCATACTTGCCCTTTAAATATGTCCACTGCGATCACGGACAAGCAACATCGTGGATTATTGGAAAGCATATCTCGCCAAGGTTCGAGGACCGCAACACAACCTATAGACCTGCAGACATCATGAATGACGTTTGTCGAGACTTTGGGGTGCAACTAAGTTATCAAAAAGCGAGGAGGTGTAGAGAATCGGCTTTAACACGATAAGGGGTTCACACGAGGATAGTTACACTAAGTTGGCCGCATATGCCCATAACTTGACATTGGCTAATCCAGAACTGTCTACTTTTAGAGCGTGACAATAAAACCGCTTCAAGTATTTTTTTGGCTTACGATCCTTGCATTTATGGATTTCACCATGCAATACGTCCATAGTTGTTGTCGATGGAACATTCCTTACCGAAAGATATAAAGGTACGTTGATTATCGCTACTGTCGGGATGGAAATATGCGAGATATATCCTCTTGCGTGGGCCATTGTTGATTCGAGAATGATGCTTCGTGGCTTTGGTTTTTTTAAGTTGAAAGTAGTAACGGTGACGATGATGGACTTGTTGTGATATATGACCGACATAAAAGTCTTATTAGTGCTTTCGAATTGTTTTTCAAAATGCACGTCATGCGCATTGTATCTATCATATAAAAGGCAACTTAAGGAACTCGAAAGGCCGAGACTATCTCACTTTTTAAGAGAGCGGCAGAGGCTTATACCACGATGAGTTTCAAAGCATATGTCCCAAATTGAGAAAATTGACGAGAAGGGGTGGAAGTATCTTAGCGAAACAAATTTCGAAACACGGGCCGGTCACATTTCAAAGGAGACCGTTACAATATCATGACCTCAAACAATGCGAGTCTCGAACTCGGTGTTTAGAAAAGCCCGACGAGACTCCTATACTTGCTTTGTTTGATAGTGTCGGGAAAAAGTTACGAGCTTGGTTTTACGAGAGACGTGAGGACGCACAACGTTGTGGAACCCAATTAACCCCAATGGAAGAAAAATTACGCAAGTCGGTGAATTGTCCAAGAAGTTCACGGCTGAACCCATTGATGCGTACAACTATGTGGTGAGGAGCGGTACCAAGAACTTCATTGTTAATTTTGATGTGAGTACTTGCACTTGCGAAAATTTCAATTAGACCACATACCATGCGAGCATGTAATAGCGGCAAAACAGAAAAGTTTTTCGGTCTACCCGATGTGCTCAACATTTTATTCCAGAGTGTTGGAGATTGGCATATGCGGAACAATCTTCCGGTGCCAAATGAAGATGAATGGGACATTCCGGACAATATTAAAGAAATGACGATCTTGCCACCTTTAGTCCGACCACGAGGTGGACGTCGTAGAACAGCGAGGATACCGTCAACTGGAGAGTTTCCATCGAGACAAAAATGCAGTAGGTGCCAAAAAGTAGGGCAACAGACTGTCCTGTCGTGATCAAACACCTATGAGCGATAGGCAATCACATATTTAGTAACTGTTTGAATTTAATTCAAGAATTCAGCGTATTGATTCTATTGAATTTAGTTTGGATTGTTTTTGTATTTAAATTTAGTAATTGTGTATTTTAACACGGACTCTCAAATTGAATAAAAGCATTTCATAATTTTTCAAATAATGTAGAAGAAATACACACTGTTGTCCGAGTTTCCTTCGTCGTTTTGGCCATTTTTGTTGTTTGTGTATTCGGTTTGTGGAGAAGAAATAATTCTCTTATACGTTAACACTCGATTTCGAGAGAGGAGTTCTTTGGTGTAGACAATGGAAGTGAGATGAAATTTTTTTGTGTGCACAATGGAAGTGAGATGAAACGTTCGTTTTTGTGTTTCGCGCTTGTTTTATTTATGGCTTAAATTAGTTTGTAGTTTGGTTCATCGCATTTTTAAAATTTCCCAATCGCGATGATTAATAAGTTCATCGTAATGCAAACATATGTGCATCGCGATGTGAACATCGTACATCGCGATTCAAACATATGTGCATCGCGATGTGAACATTTGTGCATCGCGATTCATTCAAGAGATAAATCAAAATCAATTTCTTGAAATATTAGTTTTAAGTTGTATTAAGTACATATTCATATTTTTGAAAAAAAAACAGATAAACTTCACATGGGCATCGCGATGCATGCCCATTAGAAATGATTAAAACTAATGTTTTTATTTCACTTGTTGTTTGTATTAAGGACATATTTGTAGTTTTGACTAAAAGATAAACTTCAAACGAATCGCGATGCACGGTTTGCACATCGCGTTGCTAACATATGTACATCGCGATTCAAATCATTTTGCATCGCGATGCACTCATTAGATAAATCAAAATCAATTTACTGAAATATTAGTTTTTAAGTTGTATTAAGTACATATTCATATTTTTGAAAAAAAAACAGAAAAACTTCACATGGGCATCGCGATGCATTCCCATTAGAAACGATTAAAACTAATGTTTTTATTTCACTTGTTGTTTGTTTTAAGGACATATTTGTAGTTTTGACTAAAAAGATAAACTTCACATGCATCGCGATCAATTTGTACATCGCGATGCTACTCTTTGTGCATCGCGATTCAAATAATTGTGCATCGCGATGCACTCAATAGATAAATCAAAATCAATTTACTGAAATATTAGTTTTAAGTTGTATTAAGTACATATTCATATTTTTGAAAAAAAAAACAGATAAACTTCACATGGGCATCGCGATGCATGCCCATTAGAAATGATGAAAACTAATGTTTTTATTTCACTTGTTGTTTGTATTAAGGACATATTTGTAGTTTTGACTAAAAGATAAACTTTAAACTGAATCGCGATGCACGGTTCGCACATCGCGTTGCTAACATTTGTGCATCGCGATTCAAATAATTTTGCATCGCGATGCATTCATTAGATAAATCAAAATCAATTTACTGAAATATTAGTTTTTAAGTTGTATTAAGTACATATTCATATTTTTGAAAAAAAAAAACAGATAAACTTCACATGGGCATCGCGATGCATGCCCATTAGAAATGATTAAAACTAATGTTTTTATTTCACTTGTTGTTTGTATTAAGGACATATTTGTAGTTTTGACTAAAAAGATAAACTTCACACTGCATCGCGATGCACGTTGTGTACATCGCGATTCTAACGTGTCTGCTTCGCGATGCAACCATCTTTTTCTGGACATCGCGATGCAGAAATATTTCTCGTTTATTCTATCCATTTAGACGGTTAGTTTAAAATATGTGTTTAATATGCTCATTTATTTCCCCGTTTCCCAAAGTGTAATTCCAAAGCCCAAAGGAGACATTCGCCAACCAACCGGTAGGAATTTTAATATAAATTAAAACAACCCATTAATATCAACCATTCATTTCCACACGAAATTACGAATACATCACAAGCAAATATTTCCATGGCCGTACTACACCAAACAACAACAACGGTAATAACATGGATAGATATTCGTCCAAATGAAGAAAGAACATGATGCAATTCATGGTGAAGGTTGAATTGATCAAAAGATTGATTCCAACATTCGATGAAGCGATGCTCACTTTCCCATTTCTGCACCCAACTCCCTTTTCGAATGAATGATGCATTGAATGATGCAAAGGCGGTACTGTGCTCATTGACCTTGAAGGATCCACTTGTTCAAGTGTCAATAACAATAACAATGTTTAGGTTATTTTCGTTTTTTTTTCTTTTTTTTTGTACTTCTTTTGACCTTGTATGATGCATTTCTTTTTTGTTATTTGACTTTATAATATATAAAAGCTTTGTTGAATATTTATTTACCCATTTATGTTATTTGGCTTTATTTGGATGGATGTAACATCGGCTATATAAATATAGGTTCGACAAAACTATATATGTTGTAATTGCTTAAAATAAGTTAATAACTCAGAACAGAATAATACATAATAAACGTTTAAACTTTACCGTTTAAACAAAAATAACTCGAAATACATAAAAACCTTTAAACTTATACCGTTTAAACAAAAAATAACTCAGAACAGAATACATAATAAACGTTTAAACTTATACCGTTTAAGCAAAAAATAACTCAGAACATATTAAACGATTTGTCGTTTAAACGCAAATATGTTCGTTTAAACATCGAAAAACTATATGTTGTGAATTACATGAGGAATTAGATCCTAGATATTTGGTCTTCCCCCCTTCTATTACAAGAGGTCTCTTCCTGCCTTTGTAAATTGTAATCAACGAGGCCATAACTAAGCTCTCGATTGATTGGTGACCCAAGCTCTATGATCGCGTCTCACGTGAAGTGTGAGGTATTGTGGCGACAGCCAAGAAGGCGTCGTCCACATGTCCTGCACCCCATCATCACCTGGCGATGACGGAAGTCATGATGGCTCGCAAGATACTTCTTGCGCTCCTGAGGTCGCCATAAGATACTTCTTGCGTTCCTGGAACGGGCAGATCTTGGAACAGGCATATGTCCATTTGACATAATGCCATGGGAAGGAAAAATATTTATTATGCGGGACATTTAGGTTATCTTAAGGGTTTGTGGTATGGAAGGAATGTAGTGTAAAGCCTGAATGAGAGTTGAGTTCATTAAATAGATATTTTTGTCGTTTAAAAAAACCTGATTGATGTTTGAACGATTAGGTGGCCGTTTAAACGTACATTTAAGACATGTCGCAAAAAAGATTGTTTAGAAGATCTTTGAAAAGACGGTCCATGAACCTGCTTTTTGAAAATATAAAAAGTTGATGTTTGCACGGCAGACCTAGACCTAATTGACAGACTAGTTGACAAGATGTACCTTTTTTTTAAATTAATAATTGTAAAATATGAAAACACAATTTCAAATGAATTGTCGTTTACACGTATTAATTATTTAAACGTTTATACGTTTAAACGTGTCCGTTTAAACGGACACGTTTAAACGTTTAAACGACACGTTTAAACGTACATTTAAAAACATGACTGTTAAAAGTCTGTTGAGATTCCAAAAAAAGACTGTTCATACTCCATGTATATATTCGAGATGCTGTAGTCGTTTACAAGCGATTCATTCTCAAACATTCATTTTCTAAAATCTTATTCCCTCATCACGATATTTCTATGGCCGATTCCTACAACTACATGGAGAATGAACGTAATGCAATACGGCGAAGTAGTTGTGTTGATGAAACGATTGATCGATTGGTTTGGTGAAGCTGCGATCCGTGAATGTATTGTGCACCCAAATCCCCTGATAAAAATGTATGATGCATTTCTTCAAGCAAAAGAGACTGTACCTGTTATTGAGATTGAAGAATCAAGCTGTTCTAGTAATGATGTATAGGTTATTTTCCTCTTTTTTTTTTTTTTCTATTTCTTTGTACTTCTTCTGTTATTTGACTTTATAATATATAAAATTATAAAAATATAAGCTTTGTTGAATATTATTTCTTTGGATGGATGTTAAACGGATATATGTTTGAATCGCGATTCACGAATGTTTGCATCGCGATTAACGAATGTTTGCATCGCGATTCACGATGTTGAAATCGCGATGCACTAATGTTTGCATCGCGATTAAGATGAACTTATTAATCATCGCGTTTGGGAAATTTTAAAAATGCGATGAACCAAGCTGTTCTAGTAATGATGTATAGGTTATTTTCCTTTTTTTTTTTTTCTATTTCTTTGTACTTCTTCTGTTATTTGACTTTATAATATATAAAATTATAAAAATATAAGCTTTGTTGAATATTATTTCTTTGGATGGATGTTAAACGGATATATGTTTGAATCGCGATTCACGAATGTTTGCATCGCGATTAACGAATGTTTGCATCGCGATTCACGATGTTGACATCGCGATGCACTAATGTTTGCATCGCGATTAAGATGAACTTATTAATCATCGCGTTTGGGAAATTTTAAAAATGCGATGAACCAAGCTATTCTAGTAATGATGTATAGGTTATTTTCCTCTTTTTTTTGTTTTTCTATTTCTTTGTACTTCTTCTGTTATTTGACTTTATAATATATAAAATTATAAAAATATAAGCTTTGTTGAATATTATTTCTTTGGATGGATGTTAAACGGATATATGAAACGTACATTTAAAAAAACATGACTGTTGTCTGTTGAGATACCTTTACGTTTCAAGTCGTTTAAACTTATACCGTTTTGGAAAATAAACGTTTAAACGACTTGAAAAGTAAGGTATCCGTTTAAACGTCAAGGTATCCGTTTAAACGTACATTTGAAAAAACGAGGCTTCAACGTTTCCCAAAGAAGACTGTTGAGGTTGAAGAATCAAGCTTTCAATGCATCCTGTGACTGTCAAACATCCTGTTTAAAAAGTTAATACATCCTGTGACTGTCAAACTTGTCGGCCATGCTTAAACCACTTTGTATTTATTTTCAACTAGCACATTCATGAACCTCAAGCTGTAGGACAACTTTGTCCTGTATATCAACGGTCCAATCTTCATTTCTCTTTTATTTAAAGAACTTATTTCTTATTCAAATCCTTACAATACAATCCTCTCTGAAAACTTTCAAAACCTCCAAAGATAAACATAGTCCTATACATCTGATCTTTTCACGGTCCAAAACTTTCAAAAACCTTCTACTCTTCTTCACCTTCTTCTCGTCTTTCTTTCAAGATGACCAAGCTCGTCCTGCGCAAATATTCTTGGATTTCATGGCATTATGTCAAATGGACATATGTTAGCCTATACATCGGCCGTTTCGGCAAGAAGTATCTTGTGGTGATGTCAAAGAGCAAAAACAATCTTGCGTTCATAATGACTTCGTCATCTCTCCTCCGCTTGTCACACATGATAATGGCGTGTCATCGATTCCTGTAGGAGTTGAAGCAGATGGCATTATATATAAAGATACTCGGCTGGATCTCTCTGATGGTGGTAATGGAAGAAGAAAAGGAGGATGAGTATATATTTACCATCTAAGGGGGCGACCTCACACTCTATGAAGCCCCAACTCTACCAGGCCACCCCTAGACACGGCCTACAAACTTGATCGGGAGAAAAGATGTCTATATTTACCATCTTGTTGCCAGAACTAAGAGTAGATGTAGAATCGGGATGCAAAGTGTACATGTTATTTTTGTATGAAATTTGAATTCTGAAGGTGGTTGTGGTGTAATGAATGGTAAATTTACTAAATTTTCATAATTTTAAGTCAAGTGTACATGTAATTTTTGTAAAGAATCGGGATGCAAGGTCTCGTAATCGCGATTAATGTCGTTATGAATCGCGATGAATCACATCTGCATCGCGATTGATGAATGTTTGCATCGCGATGAATCACCTTTTTTGAATCAATGACATGTCAAGATCCCAAAAAATAGAACATAATATATTAACTATAAACAACTAACTACAGATCTAATTATAAACAAATTATATTACGTGTCTTTAAGAGGGCCTACAAACTTGATCGGGAGAAAAGATGTCTATATTTACCATCTTGTTGCGTAACTAAGAGTAGATGTAGAAGTAGGACTAGATCGCTTGTTGCAATTTGCCTAGTTTAGGTTAATAATAATGACATTTCGTTTAAACCACATTTCCTTATGGCAACATCAACTGTCCTTTCCTATCATTTGTAAGCACATAAACAAAATAGGCATTTACAATACATAAAACAAAAACAATTCCCATGTACATCTTCTTCCAAGCATTTTGTTTTTTTAGCATTCTCAACTCAAGCTCAAGCCTTTCAATTTCTTTTTTTAGAGATAAATTTCTCAGTTCTTTCTTGGACAAATTCACTTCCATCTTCGAAATTTTCATTTGCAAATCATGTACCTCATCTTTATGTTCGTTGATTACCTCAATCGCTTTCTTAGGAAACTGATCAACCCATTCAAAGTACCCACAATTCTTTTGGGGGTCCTACAAATAATTGGACAATTGAACATATCGTTAATATTATAATCCCTTTTACTGCATAAATGATAAAATAAAAGTCGATTACCTTGTAATTTGGACATCCATTAAACCTCATTCCTGGGTGTTTTCTGGTCAATGACGTCCATTCGGAGCTCTCAAGCCACATCTACAAAATTTATTACGAGATTTGCCGCTTTGTCGTTCAACCGAGCCAATCGTTGAAGATGAAGCCATGAATTGTTCCAAATATATATATATATATATATATATATATATATAGAGAGAGAGAGAGGGAAAGAAAGAAAGATTTAAGAGAGAGAGGAGAGAATAAGAGAGATAGAATAAAGAAGGAAGATATAATATATATTAATATACAAAAACCTAATTTCCCGCCAAAGGAACTCAAATAAAATTCAGAAGATATAATATACAGTTGTGTCGTTTAAAAGTCTATTTCCACAACAATATTTTCTTATCCAGTATATTCATTAAAATTTAATCAAAATTAATCATGATTAAAATTCAGAAGATATAATATACAGTTATGTCGTTTAAACGTTTATGGTGTCGTTGTGTTTCGTTAAGACATGTCGTTGTGTTTCGCTAGGTTAAAACATGTCGTTGTGTTTCGTTAAGACATGTCGTTGTGTTTCGCTAGGTTAAAACATGTCGTTGTGTTTCGTTAAGACATGTCGTTGTGTTTCGCTAGGTTAAAACATGTCGTTGTGTTTTGTTAAGACATATCGTTGTGTTTCGCTAGGTTAAAACATATCGTTGTGTTTCGTTAAGACACATCGTTATGTTTCGCTCAGTTAAAACATGTCGTTGTGTTTCGTTAAGACACATCGTTATGTTTCGCTAGGTTAAAACATGTCGTTGTGTTTTGTTAAGACATGTCGTTGTGTTTCGCTAGGTTAAAACATGTCGTTGTGTTTCGTTAAGACATGTCGTTGTGTTTCGCTAGGTTAAAACATGTCGTTGTGTTTCGTTAAGACACATCGTTATGTTTCGCTCAGTTAAAACATGTCATTGTGTTTCGTTAAGACATGTCGTTGTGTTTCGCTAGGTTAAAACATGTCGTTGTGTTTCGTTAAGACATGTCGTTGTGTTTCGCTAGGTTAAAACATGTCGTTGTGTTTCGTTAAGACATGTCGTTGTGTTTCGCTAGGTTAAAACATGTCGTTGTGTTTCGTTAAGACATGTCGTTATGTTTCGCTAGGTTAAAACATGTCGTTGTGTTTCGTTAAGACACATCGTTATGTTTCGCTAGGTTAAAACATGTCGTTGTGTTTCGTTAAGACACATCGTTATGTTTCGCTAGGTTAAAACATGTCGTTGTGTTTCGTTAAGACACATCGTTATGTTTCGCTAGGTTAAAACATGTCGTTGTGTTTCGTTAAGACATGTCGTTATGTTTCGCTAGGTTAAAACATGTCGTTGTGTTTCGTTAAGACATGTCGTTGTGTTTCGCTAGGTTAAAACATGTCGTTGTGTTTCGTTAAGACACATCGTTATGTTTCGCTAGGTTAAAACATGTCGTTGTGTTTCGTTAAGACACATCGTTATGTTTCGCTAGGTTAAAACATGTCGTTGTGTTTCGTTAAGACATGTCGTTATGTTTCGCTAGGTTAAAACATGTCGTTGTGTTTCGTTAAGACATGTCGTTGTGTTTCGCTAGGTTAAAACATGTCGTTGTGTTTCGTTAAGACACATCGTTATGTTTCGCCGGTTAAAACATGTCGTTGTGTTTCGTTAAGACACATCGTTATGTTTCGCTAGGTTAAAACATGTCGTTGTGTTTCGTTAAGACATGTCGTTATGTTTCGCTAGGTTAAAACATGTCGTTGTGTTTCGTTAAGACATGTCGTTGTGTTTCGCTCAGTTAAAACATGTCGTTGTGTTTCGTTAAGACACATCGTTATGTTTCGCTAGGTTAAAACATGTCGTTGTGTTTCGTTAAGACATGTCGTTGTGTTTCGCTAGGTTAAAACATGACGGACTTAACGGAAAAATACTAACGGCATCCACCAAAAGGACCAATTGTGTCTAATTTTCATAATTAAGGGACAAAAATATGAAAAAAATTTGTTAAAGGACTAATGGTAGAATCAATCATAGTCAAAGGACTAGTAATGTCATTATCCCTTTAAACTTCTAAACGATTAAATAAAAAAAATTAAACGATCATTTATTAAACGTTTAAATATATTGCTCAGTTGAAACAACTAATTTTTATAGCATTTAAACATCAAATAAAAAATATTTTGAAAGAAGTTTTATAAAAATATTCAGCGTTTTTTTTTATAAATCTTCTTTCTAAATATTGTTTAAACGTTTATACAGAAACGTTTAAACGTTAATTTCCCGCCAAAAATTATGACTTTTATTTCCCGCCGAAAGGAATTCAATAAAATGCAGAAATAATTATGTTTAAACTAATTATGTTTAAAATAATTATGTTTAAAATAATTATGTTTAAACCACTGCCAGCCGCAGCCCGGGATTACACTTTGGGAAACGGGGGAAAATAAATGAGCATATTAAACACATATTTTAAACTAACCGTTTAAATGGATAGAATAAACGAGTAGATTAAACGGTTATTTTTAAACTATTCCACTTAAACCCATGTGAAGTTTATCTTTTTAAGGTCATTATTGGAATTTCACTTACCCTCTCTTTGGCTATTACCAAAACAACGGACAAGAGAGAGACGCACGCTAACTTTACCAAAACGGAGGACCTTCTTTGTCCGACCTAGGGTTTGTCTTTCATCACGATCGTTGATTGGCAAAATCAAGCAAAAGGAAATGGGGACATTGTGGAGTATTCGACAATTTGGCACTGTAATCGACCCAGATGAGCTTTACTGTAAGTATTCCATCGAACTTTTACCATGTATCGAATATTCAAAAATATCCTCTGTTTTTCCCAAAAAAGTGAAGATTCTGTAAAAGTGCTTAGTTATTTGCCAATTCTTGTTATTGTCGGTCTTTGAGGATGCATTTGGGAAAAAGAATTGGTCGTGTGTGTGTGGTCCAATTTGCATATATTTGTTTATGGTAGTCTTTGTGTGGTCCCTATGTAGTGTCATTATCGTGTGTTTTTTTTTCTTGTGTGGTCCAATATGCAAAATTGATATATATATATATATACATGTACAGGGGTTTTTTTCTTGTTTGGCCCCTTTGGGGTTTGTTTATAATGATTCTAAGATGTAATTTACATTTTTCGGTTGAAAATTCCATGTTTTTACATTGAAGATTCAAGATGGGGCTACATTGAATCCAATACGAGAGGGTTTATAAGGAGGGTTATATTGACTTTGTTGATTGTGTGGATGGGGAAAAACTATCGTAATGGATATTAATAGCATGCTTAAAAGTTGGGGTATGTTGATGAAGAGGATGACATCATGTTCTATCACTATTTACACTGGTTGTGATTTGAGCAATGGCTTGAAACCATAGGGGAGATAAGGATGTGATTGAAATGATTAAGTATGTGAAGCACCACAAAGTGATTGATATGTACATTGAACATAGATACTCTGTGATTGATTCATTTGTTGATAATGTATTTGCATCTGGGTCAAGTTCGTGGTAATTGAAGACCTAGATGATCAACAAGCTATGCAACCGACAACCAAGAGAAGGGTCTTTGAGACATAGGGTTAGTGGCAATGTGAAACTTATTAAACATATTGAGCATGATATCGATAATGATTTGGATACTAATGCCGATAGGGTTAATGAGGTAGGTGATGGACCAATTAATTTGGATCATGATGCTGGGGTTAATGTGCCAGGTAATGGGCCATTTGATTTTGAATTTGATAATGTTGCTGGGGTGAATGAGCCAGATGATGATGATGATGATGATGATGATGATGATGATGATGCTGAGGAAGATGAAGAAGATGATGAGGAGCCTGTTTTTTAGCCCAGTGTTGGCAGCAAAGTTCAAATTCCTGTGTACAAGAAGGGTAAAAACAGAGTTGTTGATTCAGATTCAGATTCAGACTATGTAGGGTCTGAGTATGCCGACTCGATGAACTAAGGAGCTTATCAAGCTCGATGATGAGGAAGAGTTTATTGCCAGAAAAGGGATTGTTATCCCGACTTTCATATTGTTACCGATTTAAATGATCCAAAATTTGAGATTGGGATGAAGTTCAAGATACTCAAGATGTTAGGGAAGCAATAAAGAATTATTCAATTGTGAATAGAAGGAGACTAAAATTTCGAAGAATGACAAGGTCGAATTAGGGTTAGATGCATAGGAAATGTTGCATGTCCTTGGCTTTTGTTGGTTTCTTATAATCAAGACTCATGTCGTGGGTAGTTGCAACATATAGGGATGAACATATGTGTAATTACAGCCACAACATTAAGTATGCAACATCAAAATGGGTGGCCAAGCAAGACATGGAAACTATAAGAGGTAATCCAAGGCCATGGAGTCTTTGAGAACAACGGAGAACTGATCATCAACTTGATATCTCTAGGAAGCAAGCATATAGGGCCAAAAAGAAGCAATGAACTTGATCTTTGGGACTCACTCGAACATTGAGAAAAAGAGGAACGAAGAGAGGCCAAGGTCACATATGGGTGCAACTAAGTTGGGAAGAAGGAGTATAAAATTGAGATGCAATAGGTGTGGACATGATGGACATAATATTAGAAGATGCACAAAGGAAGGAGGAATTGGTTGCCAACCAAAGCCAAAAGAGAAAAAGAAGAGCATTGTTGAAGGAAACCAATGTAAGAAAACTATGTTTTCGATTTTTTTGCTTCATTGTTTTTTTTTTTTTTTTTTGGAATTGTTTTGCAACAATTTTTCACTATTTATCTTATACAGGTGGAGCCAAGAGGCGAGAAAGAAGAGCATTGTTGAAGGCACATCACAACCATCTCGTGTCAACAAGCCGAGAAAGAAATGAAAAGGCCAAAAGTAGAAAAGGGTCAAACACCTATGTTAATATTTAGTGTAGTTGGGAATGATGTATTGAAAAGTTGTCAATTTGAACATTGTGTTGGATTCTCATTTTGGGGTTGATGAAAAATGACTATGTATTCGGGGTTATTCGGGGTATGGGAATGATGTTCGCCTGGGAATGAACATATGTATTTTGGGGTTGATGTAGTTTGCACATGGTAGTTTTTGAACATATGTATTTTGGGGTTAATGAATGCAAAATGACTGTATTCGGGGTTATTCGTGTTCATACTCGTTTTTTTTATTGTTACTCGTTTTTCTTTTCAATTTATTATATCGCTTTATTGCAACAATGTCCAACAAATTCTGTGTTCATACACTCTGGGGTTATTCAGTCCATGATGTCTTCATTACAGTTGACCTACCACACCTACATCGATCTCCAATGGCCGCGACTCTCTTTCTCTCTTTATCGATCGCTTTGGCCAGTGTGGGGTAGTTAGGTTTTAATGGGGGAGAAGACTGGGAGGGAGGGATTCGCGCCAATTAACTTCTTCACTGGTCAGAGAGGGTAAGTGAAATTTCAATAATGACCTTAAACAAAGTCATGTGAGAGGCGCGTGATAGACATAACGTCAAAACACTAACGGCATCCACGAAAAGGACCACCCGTGATCGATTTTCATAGTCAAGGGACTTCCAATGTCATTATCCCTAAAACTAATATTTCAAGAATATGAATATGTTCGAATCGCGATGCACGAATGTTTGCATCGCGATTCACTAATGTTTGCATCGCGATTCACTAATGTTTGCATCGCGATTAAAGAATGTTTGAATCGCGATTCACGATGTTGACATCGCGATGCACTAATGTTTGCATCGCGATTATGATGAACTTATTAATCATCGCGTTTGGGAAATTTTAAAAATGCGATGAACCAAACTACAAACTAATTTAAGCCATA
Organism: Platycodon grandiflorus; assembly: GCA_016624345.1. Lineage (NCBI taxonomy): Eukaryota > Viridiplantae > Streptophyta > Magnoliopsida > Asterales > Campanulaceae > Platycodon > Platycodon grandiflorus. The sequence goes on along the minus strand of CM028365.1, from coordinate 33,834,058 downwards.
AATAAAACAAGCGCGAAACAAAAAAACAGAACGTTTCATCTCACTTCCATTGTTCGCACACAAAAAATTTCATCTCACTTCCATTGTCTACACCAGAACTTCTCTCTCGAAATCGAGTGTTAACGTATAAGAGAATTATTTCTTCTCCACGAACCGAATACACAAACAACAAAAATGGCCAAAACGACGAAGGAAACTCGACAACAGTGTGTATTTCTTCTACATTATTTGAAAAATTATGAAATGCTTTTATTCAATTTGTGAGTCCGTGTTAAAATACTTGGGAATCGCGATTCTAGGGTTCTTAAGACTCGGAAATCGCGATTCTAGGGTTCAATTTATTCTAGGGTTCTTAAGACTTGAAAATTATATAATGATTTAATCAATTCTAGGGTTCTTAAAACAGAACTTTTAGGGCACTAGCGTATAATATATGAATAATAATTCATAGTGTGTGCATGGAAATACAACAAAGGTGACATATAAAAATTGTTTGGATTTCCTGTATTCAAGATGATTTCTATGCATATTGGTTTACTTTCTTCTATTTCAATAAATTTACTCTTTGGTAATAACATGGAATATCCCCGTTGTTATGCTTCAAACAGAAACAAACCGCACCATTAAAATACGATGCGTCTCACACTCCTGAATAAACAGATTAAGACATTTCAATTCAGTGAAAATCACCTACAAGCCCTGAAGAAAACACCGTTTTGGAAACTGATTGAAGCCATTATCCAAGACAAAATTATAGAAAAACATTGTACGGTGGATAGTTCCGTACTGGCAATGATTGTAAGCTGTTATGTAAAGGATGACAAGTCTTTCTTGTTTGGAAAGAAAGACCTAGAGCTTAAAGCAAGGCATGCAAAGCTTCGCTTGGAATCAATGACGGGAGGAGGAAATCAAAATTAACTTTTACAACATTGAACGATCGATTTCCTTCTAAGGCACTTCCCTGAAAAGGAATCAAGGAAATCAAAAGACTTCAAGCTTAGCCCAACCCTTATATGTAATCGGATTCAGGCCATTATGCCTAGTGAAGATCAAAGGGAAATTAACGACGTTGCAATTTTGACGACACTGCTTGTTCTTGCAACCTTCCTTGTCCCAACAACTAGCAGTTACATACCATGGGCATATATCAATATAATATCGGACTTCGACAAAATTTCAACCTACAATTGGTCGACCATATTGTCGACAGGTTGATAAATGCCTTAGAAACTAGAAAGGATGACAACGTGGAGAAATGCGTGCTGCTGCTACCGGTAACTTTTTTACACTCACTTGTAACTAATTTCAAATTTCCATATACAGTGTCCAGTGATTTGTTTGTACTAACAAGAGGGTTGAATTTGCACATGCAGTATTGGTTATGCGAGCGAACCAACATCATCAAACCAATTATAGAAGAGGATATCCCAAGGTTACTCAAATGGGATCTATCAGGGATGTCAAACATTTTTAAAAATCGATTTCAATTCGTCATGAAGAAAAAGTAAGTGTATAAAATGTGCCTTTATTATCTAGTTACAAATAACAAACAATGCATTTTCGATGCATCTCCCCTAACATTGTATTACATTTACTTTCTTGCTTTTGCAGAAATTTCATCATTTCCCCAAGGCAACACCAACTGAAATAGAAACATTCTGGGGAATCAAGACACATGAAGAAGAAATGTGTGCTGATAAGGATGCTCAACTTCAAATTCAGGAGCGAGAAAAAAATGAATTTTTGACACGGCCTCTTTCAAACCGAGATTGATGATACGCAACAAGTTGAAAACAAGTGCAGAATTTAAAAGAGGAGCTGATCAAGCAATTGTCCACAATTGAATCAAAGGACAAAGAAATTCAAGAAAAGGACAATGAAATTGAATTGTTGAAAACTCAGTTGCTTGAAGAGCAAAATAAAAGCAAGTCGCTCAACGCCAAAATGGATGAAAGTTCCTCTCAACTATATGCCAATCACAATGAAATAGAGAGGCTACAAACTGAGTTGACTGAAAAGTATGCTGAAATAGACGCTAAATATGCTGAAATAGAGGCTAATGATGCTGAAATAGATTCTCTCAAATCTGAATTAGCCAAGCTCGGAAAATCATCCGAAAAGCAACAACCGACGCCGAAAATCTAACGGCGCATACGGATGAATTGAATTTGAAGCTACGTGAAGAAATAGAAAGCTTAAGAGTTGAATTCGGGAAAGAACAAATGCACTGCTCCAAACCGAGTTGGTTGAAAAATCAAAGACACTAGAAGCTAAGGCTACCGAAGTTGAAAATCGAAATATGAATTAGCAAAGCTTGAACAACAATCAACCGACTGGCCCAAGAGCAACAAGCTGCAATGAATTTGAAACTTCTTCAAGCCGAAACCGAGGTTCAAGCTCTTAGCAACAAACTATCAACAATGGCGAAGAGATGGAGATGCTAAGGGCACAACAAAGAACAACCCCAAAGAAGCGAAACAGATGAAACCATCCGATCGATTCTAAAGGACGTACAAACCACGTCAAAGAAAGAATCTAAAGAAGATACTGAAACAGATGATGATTCGGATGATTGGGTTAATGCTGGTGAGTCTAGAAAGAAAAGTGCTCTGTCTCCTTCTTCATTGGCCAAAGGCGTAAAAGAACGAGCAGACCGCAAGAGGAAGAATAAAGGGGATTCATGCGGGGACAAGGGGATGATATTCCCTTTATAAGAAAAGAAACACAGATCCCCAACTACCACTCAACGATGATCATGAGCCCGTTAAGGTCATGGCGAAAGAAGTGAGGGATGCAATGATCCATATTTACCAAAGGCATGGGGAGAGGAGTAAGTGAAACTAATATTGTTAAATTTCAAAATATCAAATTATTCATGCTTCTGATAATACTTACGTCAATATGGTTTTTGTTCTGACATATTAATATGCTCCTCACATTATGCAGCGCGCATGTCTTGACAGCTGGAGACATTATCCCGGTAATGGACCCGAGAAGTACACTGCCCATCTTACACAACGATAAACTAGAAAACTTTGTATGTATTGTACTTATTAAGCTTTGATATGTGATATTTTATTTTCAAAAAGAATAACTAGTTTTCTTTGTTTACAGCACATCGACACATGGGCACATGTCGTACAACAAATACTCCACAAAAGGAAAAACCCGATTGGAACTGTTTTACATCGATAGCCGGGTAAGAATCATCCTAATTCCTTAACGTATAAGATTATTAATTGATTGCTGAAAACTAACATTGAAACCGTAATTTAGAACTTTGTTGTAAGAGGTGGGGTAGATTTCGACAAGTCGTAGAAGCAAAGATAGACAACGTGTTGAAAGAGGCAATGAAAATCGATGATGAGTTATTCATCTTCCCTATCAACACACCTGGTGCGGAAATGAACAGATTGGAGTCTGTGATCACTGGACACTACTGGTTTTCTCAGAACCATTAATGTCCTGGACCCTCTACAACTCTTACATCCAGCCAAAGGCAAAGAAAGATTGGCATTTGGAAAGGGCAAAGAAACTAGTGAGTAATCTACGACTATTTAATCAAAATACAACGAAAATAATCACGCATTAACTATTTTTTGTTTTTGTTTTTGTTTTTATTTTTTTTTTGTGAATATTTTACTTTACGTAAACCACGTTGAAGGAAAGATGCGTGAAATAATAAAAGAATTGCCCCTGGATAAAACATCCAAAAGATTCAAAGGATTAAGCCACAAAAACTTCAAATGTCCGATAAAAACATGTGCAGAATCACCCCAACAAGCGCCAAACACTGAAGATTGCGGCGTCATCGTCTGCATGTTGATTGAATATCTATTAAACGGGTCATCAATACCCCAAAAATATGACATTCATCAATGCAACAAATACGAGCAAGAATAGTTCGGGGATGATGATAGCGGGGGCACATGAAGAAATGAAGCGGACATCCAATTTTGTAATAATTGTAAATTTTGGAATTTTGTAATTTTTATATATATATATATATATATATGATGAGTACACAAGTCTTGTAAATTTTGTAATTTTTGAATGAAATTTGAATTCAAGGTGATTGTGGGGTAATGATATGTACATGTAATTCACATTGGTAAATTTTTGAATGATTTCGCATCGCGATGAATCACATCTCGAATCGCGATGAATTAATAATGACTACACGGTTTTGTACTTTAGTGATTTTTTAATGAAATTTGAATTCGAAGATGGTTGTGGTGTAATGAATGGTAAATTTACTAAATTTTCATAATTTTAAGTCAAGTGTACATGTAATTTTTGTAAAGAATCAGGATGCAAGGTCTCAGAATCGCGATGCATGATTTCTAAATCGCGATGCATGATTTATGAATCGCGATGAATAATTTTTGCATCGCGATGGATCTCATTCGCATCGCGATGCATGAATAGTTGAATCGCGATGAATTAATCAGATGACTACACACAAGTTTTGTACTTTAGTAAATTTTGAATGAAATTTGAATTCGAAGATGGTTGTGGACCTTGTGGTGTAACCAATTTACTAAATTTTCATAATTTTAAATCAAGTGTACATGTAATTTTTGTAAAGAATCGGGATGCAAGGTCTCGAATCGCGATGCATTATTTCTAAATCGCGATGTATGATATATGAATCGCGATGAATTATTTTCGCATCGCGATGCGTGAATCGTTGCATCGCGATGAATTAATCAGATGACTACACACAAGTTTTGTACTTTAGTAGATTTTGAATGAAACTTGAATTCGAAGGTGGTCGTGGTGTAATGAATGGTAAATTTACTAAATATTCATAATTTTAAGTCAAGTGTACATGTAATTTTTGTAAAGAATCGGGATGCAAAGTCTCGAATCGCGATGCATGATTTCTAAATCGCGATGAATCACATGTGCATCTCGATTGATGAATGTTTGCATCGCTATAATCACCTTTTGAATCAAAGACATGTCAAGATCCCAAAAACAGAACATAATATATTAACTATAAAAACTAACTACGATCTAATTATAAACAAATTATATTACAGTCTTTATGGATCTAGATCTAAACAATAAAGGTCTCAGCCTAACTTCTTCCTCCATTTCATTATATGAGGATTGTCTACAAGTTCCACCGACTTCCCTGTGGTTAAAAACTCCATATATTTGAGCACAAAAACTCCACATGGACCCCTGTGACATATTCAAACCACCAATTATTTCATACAGTCAATGAATAATTTTAATATAGCAAAACATATCAATTTAATGGATCACTTACCCCACACTTTGTCTTGGATAGCCTTTGACCCTGTCTATGATGAGTCTACTACATTTAATGTTAATTCCAACCTGCTTTGCCATTCGTGGGATACATTTGATAGCAGGGTCTAATTGAGCATCAATTTGCTGCAGGTTAGCGGGATTGATCGGGTCATATACATACGCTTTGACTTCTCAAACTCAACCACGCATAAAATCCTGCTTGTTGATTTCGAATGGAAAGTATACGTGAGTACATTCTTTCCATGATCTCCCATTTGAGGACCAAGTTCCGTCGACAAATTTCATAATATGTGGAGGGAACTTGTAGTTTTGAAACTCTTTTTTACTTGGGTAACTAGTCTTCAAAATTGACACCTCAATCCTAATGTTCTCTAGTAACAGGGTGTCCATTAGAGCTCCAGGGTGCCGCCCAAAAGATAAAGGATACTTCATTTGCCTTTCTCTCATCAAAGAGATGGCCAAATCAATATGCTGAAAAAGGCAAAAATTAAAATATGAGAGTTAAACAGTATTATTAAGTTAGAATGTAATTAATTTAATAAAATAACTTACCCGATCGTCAAGAAATAATCTTTCCGATAGAGCAACTTTAAACCACTCTTTGCCATCGGCGATATGATATTCACCTAAAGTCAAACTTTTCGATCTATGAAAATTAAGAAATTGCATAAGTAATCAAATAAAATGATAACAAAAAATAACCAACTAGTTAATTGTTATTTGAATAGGAAAGTTAAGAGTCCTACTTAGTACTGTCAGTTTCGTACCAACGCATGAACCGTTCGAGCTTAGCAGGGTCTGGATCCTGGAAGTGATCAATTTAACCATCGACGAATGTTCGGATTTTTCTATTACCGGAGGGCTCACTCCAAGAGTGTAGGGAGTTCTCACATACGCCGATTGTTTCTCTCTCTTCACTCCAGCCTCCGAACATTCCTGCATTCGAGCTCTTTTCTTGTCCTTTTAACTCTAAATCCTCCTTGATTTGAGCTCTCCGATTCGAATTATCCACGGCCCGCTCTTCCTCGACATTATCCCCACGCTGGGCGCCCGCTCGCCTCCACAGATCCTCGCAAGAGTCCTCTCGTGGCTCAGATCGTCCCCATCTCCACTTAATCCTCATTGTGTGTCTCCACACAAGCCTCGTGGTTCTCCGGTCTCCATTCCCAAAACATCCCGCCTCCCCTCATAGACCGATGTCCGCCGAAACACTATCACCCTTAGGGCTCGACCTCTCCCTCCTTTGCACAATCAATGCATCAACCTTTGGTCTAATGCATCGACCTTCCGGTCTAATGCATCGATCTTGCTCCCCAAAGACCTCTCCAAATTTGCCACGAATCCAAAACCTCCCTCATCAAATCAATGAAAAATGATCCGGAGGGGTACCTCTAGGGGCATCTCGTAGTGGCATCTCGTATTGGCATCTATACGTGCATCCCTACGAGCATCTCCCACATTGATTTCAGGTTGACGCACGTAAGAAGGTGATGCTTCTTCTCTCTTGTGGAGATTGGTGTTCAGTGCAACGTCTTCATCCGCCTCATTTGCCTCATCCGCCTCTTCCTCAATATAATAATCAAAATTTTGTGCCCACGTCAACGGATAATCAAGAACGTAAGGGAGAAGAGATTCTTCGAGGTCGAGGTCAATGGCATGAAACCACCATCCTCGCCAATTCACAAACAACACATATAAGCCGTATGGGTGGTGTGTAATTTCTTAATAGCTTAAGGGTGTAAGTGATGTGTTAATTTTTTCGGCTTAAGTTGGTTATAAGAGAGTCGTATATATACTCTATCTCTCTAAAATGGTATGAACTTTCCTTTCTACAATGTATTTCTTTTTCATAAATCAATAAGAAAATTCTCTCAATTCTTCATCTCTCTCAAATCATATCAACAAACAACAACAAAAATATGAAAGTTCTCTTAATTCTTTACCCGTGATGTCTCCAAAGAATGCAAGAACCTTATCATATTTGGCATTTTCTCGCAAACTTTCCCACCATCTTCCACTTACACATCCTAGGCTGTTTTTGCTCCGTCTCTTGCAAATTAAACGCCTTTCTTATGCCGGAGAAGGACTCAAATGCCCAAACCTACAGAAAATTGTATGTTAGAAACATGATATGAGTATAAATAGTTGTTATTCAATCAATAACTGATTTTAAACATTTACCTGTAGTGCATATGTGAAGCCATAGTACGATACATGGTTTGCGCGACCTTCAATTTTTCTTGTCACCAACTAGGAGGTGATTATAAGTCCTTGTTCCCCATGGATATCTATTGAACACCTCTAAGTTGTCGACAATATCCAAAACCATTGCGTTAATTTGTGTCGTGTTTTCCCGAGCTCTCAAAACATATTCATATACAAGAGAGAGCCCCAGCTTGTATCGGTCCTCCTCATTGTTTGCCCGATTCAGAAATGCCTCCATCAATTCTTTAGGCTTGATGGATTTTTTCACTCCACCAAAATATTCATTCCTCAATCTGTTTCCACCAGGGATTTCCGAAATGAAATTTTCCTCAATACCGGGTGTAATCCAAGAATGAGGGTATAGTCCGAGAAGCCAAATCTGATCTTTTTACCCCAATACAAAACCGACCTCGTTTAAATCATTGATTGGTTTAATCCTCATCATATTTAGTGCATGGGTAAGTTTGCCCACCATATTCATATTATCCCGCATCTTATACAAGTTTCCAAAGCGGGATGTCTTGAATAGATCTTTGTGTGCATCGTCTAATTTGTTATACACTTCATCTACTATGTGTAGTCTACACCGGTAAGTAACTTTTGAGTCGAACCATTTTGAACGCTCAAGAAGGAATGCCATATTGTTCGCAATTGAAATATAAACCGTAAACGTAAAAGACGAAAACAATTCATTTTAAAATTTTTACAAAAAGTGCAATCAAAAGAACATAAAACCTAAACCAAACATAGAACTGAAATAAATTGCCAAAATAAAGTTGCAAAAATAAATTATAAACGATAACCGAACGAGGGTTAAACGTTTTGGAAGAATTATCTTTTTGTGATTTTACGGATGTTGAAGTGTGAGTTGGAGTGTGCTCGATAAACGAAATGCAAATAGAGGAAAGAGTTTTTTGTCGTGGTCTTTCGAAGAATTACCTTTTTGTGATTTTACGGATGTTGAAGTGTGGTCGTAAACCCAATCAAGAAGATTCGAACTATGGAACTCGATTCAAGCACAAACGGTTGAGTTGAAGTAGTTGAACAAAACGATGATCGTTTAGGGTAAAGGGTTTAAGGTAAACCGTGGTCCGAAAATAGAAGGAAATTAACTTAAGTAGTTGTGAACAAAACGATGATCGTTTAGTATGCGTTTAAACGGTCAAAATGTTGTTTAAACGGTCAAAATGTTCGTTTAGTAATTGTGTATTTTAACACGGACTCACAAATTGAATAAAAGCATTTCATAATTTTTCAAATAATGTAGAAGAAATACACACCGTTGTCCGAGTTTCCTTCGTCGTTTTGGCCATTTTTGTTGTTTGTGTATTCGGTTCGTGGAGAAGAAATAATTCTCTTATACGTTAACACGATTTCGAGAGAAGAAGTTCTTGGTGTAGACAATGGAAGTGAGATCAAATTTTTTGTGTGTGACAATGGAAGTGAGATGAAACGTTCGTTTTTTGTTTCGCGCTTGTTTTATTTATGGCTTAAATTAGTTTGTAGTTTGGTTCATCGCATTTTTAAAATTTCCCAAACGCGATGATTAATAAGTTCATCTTAATCGCGATGCAAATATTAGTGCATCGCGATGTCAACATCGTGAATCGCGATTCAAACATTCTTTAATCGCGATAAAACATTAGCGCATCGCGATGCAAACATTAGTGCATCGCGATGCGAACATATTCATATTTACTTGAAATATTAGTTTTTAAGTTGTATTAAGTACATATTCATATTGTTGTATTAAGTACATATTCATATTTTTGACAAAAAAATAAACTTCACATGGGTTTAAGTGGAATAGTTTAAAAATAACCGTTTAATCTACTCGTTTATTCTATCCATTTAAACGGTTAGTTTAAAATATGTGTTTAATATGCTCATTTATTTCCCCGTTTCCCAAAGTGTAATCCCAAAGCCCAAAGGAGACTGTTCGCCAACCGGTAGGAAAATTTTAATATAAATTAAAACAACCCATTAATATCAACCATTCATTTCCACAGAATACATCACAACCCAAAGTGTATATGAAATGTTTAGAAGTTTAATTTGGTTGTTTAAACGCTAAATATTCTTTCATCGTTTAATTTATTTTATTTAATTTCAAACAAACGTTTAAACGTAAATTTCACACCCGTTGTCCGAGTTTCCGTCGTTTTGGCCATTTTTGTTGTTTGTGTATTCGGTTCGTGGAGAAGAAATAATTCTCTTATACGTTAACACTCGATTTCGAGAGAGGAAGTTGTTGGTGTAGACAATGGAAGTGAGATGAAATTTTTTGTGTGCGACAATGGAAGTGAGATGAAACGCTGCTTTTTGTGTTTCGCGCTTGTTTTATTTATGGCTTAAATTAGTTTGTAGTTTGGTTCATCGCATTTTTAAAATTTCCCAATCGCGATGATTAATAAGTTCATCGTAATGCTAATATTACTGAATCGCGATGCAAACATTAGTGCATCGCGATGTGAACATTCGTGAATCGCGATGTGAACAGTTGGTACACGTTTAATCGTTCAAGGCGTTTAAACGGTCAAACTATTCGTTTAAAATTTTGGTCAGCCCGTTTGGTACACGTTTAAACGTTCAAGGTGAACTTACTTTCCTTTAACCGTTTGATAAACCTTTTAATGAACGTTTAATCGTTCCATTATTCGTTTATTCAACGTTTAGTATTAGTTTAAACGATCAAATAGCCGTTTAGTGATCGTTTCGTTGTCGATTAAATGACACTGTAAGTCACCGTCTTAACTGGAATGGGCATTTTTGAAAGTTCACTTTTACTCCCTTTTGTTCTCTTCCTTTTAAAGGAGCTGACCAGTCAAAGGCCATATAAGTTGTTTTGTCGGGTCAGGCGGCCATACTTGATATATGCCACTATGATTACGGGTAAACCTCAATAAGGGATCTCAAACCCAAAGTGGAAGTTATCTTGTAGTCACTGAAGCCCGCATCAAAGAAGAGTTTCGCCCAATCTTTCTCGTTTCGTTCTCTTCCAGACACCAGCACCATCATCAGCATATCCGAGAAAAGTTGCGTTTCCATCGATTTATCGTCTCCACTCGTGTTCCCCAAAATCATGTCGATGATTATCACCTTACCTCCCTTTTCTCTGTTTGGAATCGCTTCTTTGCAGCGTTTCAAGATCTTTACACATGTAGCGTCGCTCCAATCATGCAGAATCAACTGCGCATCATTTCCAATAATATTTGTGAATTTTTCTTTCCTTTTAATTTTCTCAATACAGTTATGAATCAAACAGAATCAAGAAAATGAAACTGTAAAGTGCAAAATGAAATTCATACGTCCGTACCTTGAGCAAAACAGCATCAGCTGGAGGAACTGCCACAAACATGTCACCCCCCACATGGGTCAAATTCTTTCTCCCTTCCAAACCAGCAATAACATGTGGGAGATCAAAGTTAATGCAATTCATGAGTGGAAAAGCATCAGCAATTGCCATAGCTACCGTCCCAGTCCCACCTCCAACATCTACAAGTGAATTCAACCCCTTGAATGCTCCCGGACACTCTTTTATAACCACGTTCGCGACAATTCGTGCATCACACGCCATGGCATCATTAAAGAGATTGTTAAGCTTCGGCTCATGCCCCATGTAATCCCAAAATGTCCTCCCGTGAACCATCTCAAAAGGCGTTATATCATCATTCCTGAACCACTCGCTTAGATGATGCCACGGGTTCACCAAGACCGGATCGAGCATGGCTAGTAGAGATGGTCTGATGCTCAACAAATCGCCCTTCAAGAGGAGTCGAGAAGCAGGAGTGAGCGAATAACCATCTTCTTCTTCGTCGTCTTCTTGAGCTTTGGGGATTTTTAGCTTAACAAAGAAGCCGGAGTGGACGAGGATACGCATGAGGCGGGAGATGCAATGGGATTTTTCTTTGTTGATGGAGAGAGCCTCGGTTAGGTCGGAGAGTGTCATCGGTCCACCATGGTTGTTGATGATGTCTGGTATTTCTAGTTGAAGTGCAGATTTGAGTGACATGGAGTTTATGAAGTTGAAATTGTGATTCCATATGTGAGCTTGAGATTGAAGTAACTCAGTCCTAGACTGCTCACCGTTGCTTAATCCCATCATCATATGTTTGCCTTCTTAAAGTTTAGTGTGTGAGTAATCGCTTTAACTGATGATTCCTATATATAGAAAGGGAGTTACTAGTAGCATTTTAAATTCAATTGCTTAATCCCATCATCATATGTTTGCCTTCTTAAAGTTTAGTGTCTGAGTAATCGCTTTAATTGAAGATTCCTTGATTTGTATAAGCCACCAAAGATTCAATCTTGAAACCGTGGGTTATAAAAAACACAATCTTGTAAATCTGTGAGCTTTAAAAATACAGTCTTGAATTCGTGAGTTGAAAAGAATAGTCTTGAATTCGTGACTTTAGTTACTTTGATATTGAAAACCGTGGGCTAAGGTAGTTTAGTATGGAAAAATCGTGAGCTATGGTAGTATATTGTCACTTTATGGCCGATTAATTAACGAGCCTAAGATAAAAATGATTTGTTAAATACTTTTTCGGTTCTAAAACAATATTGCTTCTTTTTTCTTTGATTTGTTTCAAAAATATAATATTTGTAAAATTCTTTTTATAATATTTATAATTACTCCTCTGTCCCAATAAATGTTCTTATTTTCTATTTTTGGGATATCCTAACTTATGTTTCTAAACACTTGTGATTTACAAATTTTCTACAATTTATCTCAACATACCCTTAAAGATTAATTTAATATAGTACATCTTAGAGAAATTTAATTATTTAAAATAGTAGAACTCAATTAATGTTATGGGTATTATGGTTGACAACTAGAAATATTTATTCGAACAGATGGAGTAATATTATTTTCTTAAAATATGTTAGGTTTTTGCTCATTGGACATATTTGGATAAATTATATTGGCTTGTCAGCCAGCCTAGTCAGAGTCCTACCCACTAGTAGATTTAAATTAATTATTCCCACCGACTCATATGTTTTATGTCTTTAAATTTAAGTAAAGTAAGAAAAAAAATTATTTCAGTAGCCCCATGTCACGATATGGCCGATTAAGTAGTGATCCAAAGATGAAAGTGATTTGTTAAAAAGTAAGTCTTTATTTGAGACTGTTTTACCAATTTTAATTTGAATGATGAAGTTTTACGTTCTCACAGCTCAATTTATCAATACACAGTAAGTTTGATTAAGGAGATCTATCTTATAAAAATTACACAAAAACGAATTTTTTTTTTTTTTATGTTTTTGCCTTTTTGAATACTCTCAAAGGTTCGATTTTAATATTTTACTTTCTGCTGATCTGTTCCAAAATATAATATTTGTAAAATTACTTTTTATAATATTTAGAGATAATATTATTTTTGTTTAATATGTGTTGGGTAAATTCGGGTCTTTGGACCTTTCTGGATAAATTTGTTTAGTTTGAAATGGGCTTGCGTCACTTTGAAAGTTGAATAGTAAAAATAATGGAATTACTTTATTTCCTAAATTAAATAAAGGGTAAAATTCAGGTCAGTCCTCTTTAGAAAATTTTCAATTGCTTAAAAATACGATAATTATTTTCAACCAAAAAATGACATTTTTGTTGCGAAATATCGTCTATGCCCTTAAAAAAACAAAACATCGTACGCTATGCACGCAAAACAAAACACGATGTATCACAACACAACACGATGTACATGAAAACACGGATGCCCACACTGTGCATCGCAAAACAAATACGATGCACAAATTACCTTTTTCACTTGCGATGCACTAAAAGTTGTGTATCGCACAAAAAAATTGTGCATCGTGATGCTCAAATTACCTTTTCACTTGGTGTTTTAATACTAATTGATCATTAATTTCATATGCAGTTTTATCGATGTGTTTTGATTACATTGTGCAATCTATATATATATATATATATATATATATATATATATATATATTCTTAACATTAAACTTACAATGCACAACAATTGTACATCGTCATGCACAAAATAGTTGAACAAAAGTGCTATTTGTTGCATCGTGATGCACACGATGCACATTTTATATGCTTTTATGGATGTGTGTTCAATAATTGACGATGCACATTTTATGCTTGACGATGCAAACAATGCACATTTAACACACTTGACGATGCACAAAAATCAACCTTGTATAGACAAATACACTTCAAAAATTACAACATAACAAAAATCAACCTTGTATAGCCTCTTTACATGACCTAGAGTTGCTGTTAAAAAGTTTTTGACATCTACTGCATATCTTTTTTTTCCTTTTTGATTCACCATTTGATGGGATTCTTGTCTTCTTGAGACGTCCACGTAATCTCTTCATTATATAGGTTGTAAAATGCTATCACCCGAGCAAGAATTCTGAACCTCTCGTACCTTTCCGTAGTTGCAATTGGCATCAAGCTTCCCTCATAACACTTGATGCAATTGCTTTTTAAGAAGTAATTATCAACCATATATTTATATTTTTTTTGGATCTCACAATCAAAGTGGCTGCATGGCAACACGGGAATCCTTAAATTTGCCACTAATAGCATGAACATGTCTGCTCCCCAGGTCAACCTGGATGCTTGGATCAGATAAACCCTCATATATTGAGTTGGGTGTCATGCAAATCTGCCACGTCATTCCAATATTAAGGTACTCCTTCCACTTTTTATCCATCTTCACACATAATAATTCATTTCATCTCTTTTCATTCCCAAGTCTCTCCCTAAACCATTTTGTTGTAGTTTATCTAGATTTGCTTGTATCCATCACCTTATCTATGTTATGAGTACCTACTAGTCCTGCGTGTCTGGTAGTGTGGCAACTTGTACTTAGACAATGCCTTGTAATAGCTTAGGATTGATTATTCTACATTTTGTTGAGTTCTTCAAAAGATGATTGTGGTCTATCAACCATCTCCACCAGCAGTGTTCATTAAGCTCTCAGTCAAGAACGCTTCAGCCAAGCTTCATCAACAATGTGTGAAGACCTTAAGATTGACCGATCAAGACTTGTCTGAAGATATGCCTTAGTTACCAGCAAAGTCCTTCTTTGACTTTGGTGTAAGGTTAACCTGTTGGTTCATTTATTGAATCATTCCATTTTAGGCATTCTTCTTAGAAAATGACACTCTACAGGAAGTAATTGTCTACTCATTTTTGGCAAGCTTGCAGGCACTGTACAGAGACAGCTTGGATGTTACAGTTCAACCACTTAGACTTCGACAGCAAGATTAGAGTATTTAATGCATGTCAGCATTAAATACACCTAATTCAAACCTCCCAAAGTCTGAATCATCCAACGGGTCCAAAGATTTCTCTGGGTATAAATTAAAGAGTTCATGAACCATTGAAGATAGACCCAACAACTCTTGACAATTCTGAAAATCTCAAGCTTCATAACTCCAAGTGCATTCAAGAGCTTCAAGCTACATTCTTTCAATCATTCTTTGAAGAGCACGGATCTTAGACTCCTAGTCTTTATTGCTCCTCATTGATAGCAATCTTTAGCATTCAAGGCACACGAGAGTTAAATCTTTCTAGATTATAACTCTCACCGAAACCTTGGTCAAACATATTTTGGACACGATCGATTAATAATCTTTGTAATTGATTCTAGTGGAAAACATAATGAACATTTTCAAATCCAAAGTTGACCACATTGGTAGTGCACATAACACTTATTCATAGTGTGAACCACTTCAAATATCTTGTTCATTTATTTCCTGCTCTTGTGTTTTTTATAATCACTTGAATATTTACAGATTCCATCACTTCCAGAAGAACAACTGATCTTGCCTAAACAAGATGAGCCATTCGGACTTAACCTATACTTGACAGTTTATTTCGCTACAAACATTTTCTAACTCTTTTGTTACTTTGTGATGTAATTTTTATAAAATTTTTAAAAATGGGCATAGGCTATTCAACCCCCCCTCTAGCCTATTTAAGACTATTGGGATTAACAATTGGTAACAGAGCTTGACTCTTTGAAAACTTATTTTTCCAAGATTAAAATTCTTGAGAGGTTAAAGATCCAATGGCTGCTCACCATATGTTGGAAACTTCAAATGTGAATCATGTACCAATATTGGATGATATTCACTTTGATATCTGAAACGACAAAGTGAAAAGACACATGCACTCTATTGACAAATGTTTGTGGAAATGTGTTATGGATGGTCCAAGGATTCCTATGAATGCCAATGTGCTAGCCGCTGTTGATGCAACTACTGATCCAGAAATCCCCAAACCTGAAGAAGAATGTGATGATGAAGATAGAAAGAATGATGCGCTGGATGGAAAAGCCTACAATATCATCACAAGTTGTATAGATACAAGCACCTACCAGCAGATGTTAGGTCCATGTGGATGTGCTCAGAGTAGAGGCTAGAGGGGGGGGGTAAATAGCCTATATGACCTTTTATTAAAAATTTTATCTGATTTATAGATTATGTTGAAAGACAGTGATGAAATAATTAATAAAATAGGTTATCTTCAAAGTTTAAGCAACATAGCTAATATAGTGAAATCAACGATGTGCAATCGTAGTTCTCAAAGACTGGCGGTGGAAGATTTAGTATACTTTGCGATGTTAAAAAGTAAAGCAAGGAAGAATAAACATCATAAGTATAGCAATTAAGATTAATGTCTTTGTAAACAAATAGGTACATATTTATCAAAACAGCTAACTTAAATCTTGTATTAGATACATCAATTACTTTCCACAACCAGATTGCACAAGATATATATCATATATTACAGAAAAGATAAGTAAAGGCTGAATGTAATAAAATATAATTAAATATTAAAATTCAGCAGAGGTTTACTCAAAGGCAAACATGCTTAGTACATCAACCTATACTCTCTAACATAGCAATTTCCCCGGGGTAAAAGGAAAGTTAATTGGGATGCCGGGAAGACTCATAGCAAATCCTCATCTTTTAACTCTCACCAAGTACCTTAGGGAAAGTACATGGTAGAGCAATGGTGAGGTAAAAGTGAGAAGAGGATATTAGGCGTTGTTCAAATAGCTGGTATTTAAACAACTGAATGCTAAGCACTTGGCCAAGAATGATGACAATTCATTGCATAATCGACAGCCCTTATAATGTATTATAAGTCTGCTGATATGAATGCAGTATGGATTATTATGCTCTAGTTCTTCATTGGACATCTTCAAGCTTGGTCAATCTTCAATGATGTGCAGGATGCTTAGTCTCTAGCTATGGGTTTGAAATATAGCTACTGAAGAGACTGAGTCTTTTGAAGGATGAAAGAACTCAAATCAAGAAAGAAGTTCTTGATCAAGCAGAACTTCTTTGCTTTTAGGAATTTTAGATTTCTCTCTCACAAAATGTTTGTTCTTACACTTGTGTTTTTCTTGCTCTAAGTGTTGTTACAGATTGGAAGCACTAAGATCACCACCTTTTCATACACATTTTGAATGAGGGATGAGAGATTTCTTTTGTAGGCTGGAGAAGATGAAAGAGTTATTGAAGCTTGGATGAGTTTTGCCCGTTAGAGATCTGGATCATTAATGCATCAGAGTGCATTGTACAAACTGTTGGGCAAAGACCTTCCGTTTAAGCTTTGTCTTGAAGTCTGTCCGTGATTCAGGCTGTCAGGATGGGATGTGACATGCAGGCTTGGGTTGTAGCGCTCTGTGTTTGGCCTTTTATGGAATGCAACCTTTGAAAATTGGTACCAAAAATGAAAGAGAAAATGTCTTCTGAATAATAGTCAAAACATAGATATCGATGCGTATCTTGAGTTGTCAGTAAGATCTTATAACGGATCTATTTTTAATTGTAGCTTCGAGCAACAACCGATGTTCCTTTTGAGAATTATCAGCTTTCTTGCAGTTGTCTGATGAAGAACATGGCTGATACTGAGATCTACTGATGTAATTAAGACTGCTGTGGTAAAAAATGCTGATGAGACATGGCTGGTAGAAATGTCTGCTGGTAAGACATTGCTGATAGAGATGTCTGCTGGCGTTGGTAGAGCTAATCCATATGAAGAGTCATCTTTAATTGGTAAGACATAGACTCGGACATGTAAAAAAATTTCTAGTCTGCAAATCACTGTGTTGTAATATGCAAACATATGCGTCAGCTATTTCATAGGCATATTCCTAGTAATCTCCTTATTTTTGCTTGGGACCATTACTACAATTGACATATACATACAGCTCTTTAAAGCAGATGTTCAATACTTAGTAATAACATGCCTTCCAATGAATGATCATTTTATCCCAGGGCATGCC
The DNA here is from genome assembly GCA_016624345.1 of Platycodon grandiflorus. Lineage (NCBI taxonomy): Eukaryota > Viridiplantae > Streptophyta > Magnoliopsida > Asterales > Campanulaceae > Platycodon > Platycodon grandiflorus. The sequence continues at coordinate 33,816,293 of CM028365.1, read as the reverse complement.
CTGGGTTGAACTTACAAGCGATAGCGTATGTACAGTCATCCATTGCTAAGTATTTACAGACTTAATAAATAAAGGTACAAATACGAAGCAATAATAAAAACATTTTTAGGCAATTATGAAATATAATTGATAAGTAGACCATAAAGATGTTTTTTGAAAAGAATCTATCTTGCGATATGATTTGAAACAATTTGATCAAGACCTTATTTTGAATCAGCAGGTTTTAAAAGAATAAGAGATGCTGATTTGAACTTCTCCTTCTTATGTAAAGTTCTTATAGCAGTTTAGAATTATTACTAAAATGTAAAGATTTGCTGGAGCTTCTTAATACTTAATTGAATTGATTAAGTATTGTAAGATTTTTAGAATAGTCCCTTTCTTGTATAGAAGTCTCTACAAGAAAGTAGTTTGAGATCATTACTTTTAATACAAAGACTTTGATAGAAGAGACTTCTCAAAATTGTTTTGATTAAGCATTGGGTCAAATAATTTTAAGAACAGTGCCTTTCTTGTTTAGAAGTTTCTTTAAGAAAGTAGTTTTGAGCAACACAAAAGATGTAAGAGTTGACGATGATATAAAGAATTTTTAGAAATACTTCTGATATAACTATTTAAAGATTTCAGTATCAGAGCAGAAGGTATGTTCTTTTGAAGGTTTTGTTTCTTTCTTGTAAAAAGATTTTACAATAAAGTATTTTGAATAACAGCTTGAAAAAAATAAGAAATTTAGTAGATGCTGTTGTTCAAGTCTTTTTATAGAGTTTAATATTTAGACAGGTCGCAAAAATTTAATCGAACAAGTCACAAAAATTTAATCGGACAAGTCACAAAGATTTAATCAGATGTTTTCGAATGTATATGTCCTCCTTAATGTATAAGGCATACATCTCAGAATGTCAAAGTATTATATGTCAGGGTACTCTCCTCCTTAATGTATATTTTATGGTACTCTCCTCCTTATATGTCGAGGTACTTTCCTCCTTAATTATAGATGTCTCTGTTTATCGTAATATATACTTTTCCCGAATGTATGAGGCATACATCTCGAATGTATATGTCAAAGTACTAAACTATATGTGTATATGTCAAAGTTACTCTCCTCCTTAATGGTCACAAGCATGAGTGTGTATGTAGAAGTATGAGTGTGTATGTCAAAATATGAGTGTATATGTCAAAGTACTATTCCAAAAAAATATGTCTTCGTTAATGTATAAGACATATATTATATATATATATATATATATATATATGTCAAAGTATATAACCCTCCTCTTTAATGTCTTTTCGTTCGTAATGTATAAGATATACATTTCAGAATGTATATGTGTCGAAGTATCCTTAAAGGTATATGTCGTAATGTATATATTCTTTCTCCTAAATTATATAGTTCAAAATATATCATAATGTATAATGCATACATGTACATATCAAAACATAATTCAAAGTATTGTATATGTTAAATATCAAAGTATTCTCCTCCTTAATAGGCAAATAGGACAAGTAGGAGTAGAAGAATAACAACATTGAAAGATAAGAAGAATATATTACATAGAGAACAACAAAGTTCCATTCCTAATTGTTTCACAATATGTTAAGTGAAACAATGTTCCTTTCCTAATTGTTGGGAATGTCTTGAGCGCTCGAATCAGTGCGAATATTCGCCCACAGATGGATGCTCCCCCTGAATAGATAATTGCTCGAATGGAACGTTTGAAGGAACATGGGAAGAAGCAGGGGAAGATTCAGACTCAGCAGTTGATACCATATTTCTTGTGGGAATCCAGGCAACGAAATTTGAAATATCGTTCCTGGGATCTTGAAGTCGATAGCTTAGTCTACGATTGATTCAAGGAGGTCTTCGAATCATTGGTGGCTATAGTGCCAAGATCATCATCCGTATTCTTCATTTGGTGGAAGGAATAGGATGAGACGTTGGTCTAGCTGAATTTGTGTTTCTCATAACTTTGAAAGATGAATACGAAATGGTTGAGAAAATTTGAGGTAGAACAGAATAAATGATAAGAGAAACGATCATTTGATTCAATGAACATGTCTCTAGAAATTTCTGAGAATTTGAAGGGACTTCTTGGGTGAAGAGATTTATTTGATAAGACAAAAATGTGGCTTAAGAGTAAGAATAAATTTAATGAAGTTGCAGTGATGTGATGTTATCAATTAATGGTTATACCCTTGTAGATTAGATATAGCTGAGACATAGGCAGAGTAGAGTGGTGTTTTAAAAACAAATAAATTAGATATAGATGATGTTATAGGCAAGGTTGAAAAGAGTTGTTCTAAGGGTGGCCTGATGAGGAAGAATTGATACTAAGTGTTAGGAAGACACAAAATGGTTTGCCTTGAAGAAGAATATGCATTATGCATTTGGGCTAAGACTTAAGTAGGACTCTCCTCCTGCCATGAAGAGATATAGATTTGGATTAATAAAAGCTTGTTTGATTAGCAGATGAGCTGATTATAATTTTTCAAGAGCAGACTCGAAAGAATAAGAGTTTACTAGATTTGAGAGGAATAGGTGGATTATGTTTACTGGCATCAATCAATATATATATATATATATATATATATATATATATATATATAGGCAATGTAAAACTTGATATCAGTTAGATATAAAATAAAAACTTATGATCTTCTTAATCAACAGACTTAAAAGAGGACTGATCAAGATGCTTCTTCTAGTAGAGGGATTATCATGAGAAATAATCATGATACTAATTTGGTATTCGAGAATGGATTGAGCAGGTAAGGATCTATAGAATTTTGCATAATAGACAAAGAGTCTGCTAAAGGAAGAAAAACCTTAGCACTGCTCTTTATCCAGAATGTGTAGCTTTTGGACAACTGCTGTCGCGACCCGACCCGAGATCCGATGTGAATCCCGTTCGGAGCGCGAGACAATGCGGAAAACACGAAAATAGCATCTCAAAAATTCCATTTAAAAGAATGCAAAGTCATGAGAAAACCCTGTAATGCACGTGCAAGTTTTCTTTAAAACGACAAAATCTTTTAAACAATACAAAACCTCGACGGCGAAACAAGCCGGAGAAACAACACGTAAGCTAGCAACAACAAACTCGAGCTAACATGTTCGGTACATATATAAACCTTATCAGAGTACGCGGAAAATAAAGTTAACAGATATACATACAACCGCACAGCAACCATGCCGGCACAACAAAAGAATAAAACATATAACAATCAAGACATCTACCCAACAAATACATTGTTTAAATAACAAGTATACCCTCAGCCTCACCAAAAGAAAATACTTAGGCACAAGGTGCACTACCAAAAGATGTCGTCCCAAATAAACCGAACACAAACACTAGGGATTCCTCGCCGGCGCTTGATCTAAGGAAAACAAATGGAAACAAACGGGGTGAGTTGAAAACTCAATACGCTACTAATGCAACAATATGGCATGCTAGATGCAAGACAATAAATATAACAAGTATTCATGTCATCACAGTATCATTTCAATACTAAACGAAAATAACATGTATTGCACATAGCCAAACAACCCCATACTACACGAGAGGCTCGACGATCGCCAACCGTCCCATACCGGTTGGAAACCATGACCAACATTCGTTCATATAGAAAGCACATAAGAACTATAAGTGAACACGTTAAAAGGGATACGTTGTCGAGGTACACCTCCGACCAAACCAATACTTCCAACCAACCAACCAATAATATACCAAGTGTAGAGCCGTTGTTGACGTGCCCGAACAAGAGAACCAATAACCAAAACACATGTGAACCATTTTCTGTATTCACGTCGACGGGTGATCTCGGTCCCTACAACCCAAGAATCTACCACTGATATAGCTTACCATGGTTGCGTTTATTCCATACAACAAATGGCGCCATACCCTTACCGTGGCCAACGGTAGGGCGAGGCCCGATGTATTGGCCTTCGACTATTACGTAGCCCCATCTCACGCAATAATCGAGCGTCAATACACCGCCAACAAATATGCCATGGACTTAACTAAATGCAAAAGTAGATGTTTACTCGACATTTAAATATAAAAAGGTCATACTCCAAAGTAGGGAGTATACCACAACAACAACAATTGACATTGATATGAATGTCACAACTGAGTTATAATAATCTCACACCACAAATAACCAACTTACAATAATTACGACAATTTACGTAATATTAAAAACACAATCGGTGTAACCAAATTTTCTAACGAATCACTCGAATCATTCAAGAATTCCCAAATCACACACGTGGTCTCATCGATTATGAAATCCTAACGAACTCTGTTAGAGTCATTTTCGGTTTCTAATGAGTTCGAGTTTACGCGAATTAATCATACCGTAAACTTAACAATTACTAATCATATTTCACATTTCTAACATGTAAACATGAGTCTCTAAACACAACCAAAAAGTCAACCACAAATTTGAAAAGTCAACATAGTCAAACATACTCAAATTTGATGATTTCTAACATATATCACCATCTAACAAGTCTAACATATATAACAACTCATAATTGAAGAAGAACAAGGGATAGTAGCTTACAACTTTGAGAATTAAACCAAGATTTCCCACATGCAACCCAGGTAAAATGTTCTCCTCGGCAAGAACTTTGTGATGGCGAAGTCGGATCGTCGATCGGGTACCAAATGGCAAAGTTGTGCCACTTCTCTCTTAAGAACACTCTTTGCTCTCTCTCTAGAACTCAAGGTGGAAGAAGATGAAAATGGTGTGAATTATGAGACCCCTAAGGTCACTTAAGGTCTAAGGATACCTGGTTTAAGTGGTCAAAGGTCGTGGTCAATCCTAGCCCTTGGATTAGAGTCAACAAGTCAAAGTAAAAAAAATCACAAAATCTGTCATGTGAATTAAGAGACCCCTAAGGTCACTTAAGGTCTAAGGATACCTGGTTTAAGTGGTCAAAGGTCGTGGTCAATCCTAGCCCTTGGATTAGAGTCAACAAGTCAAAGTAAAAAAAATCACAAAATCTGTCACAGCAGGCGCGCTAGGGCGCGCGTACGGTGCGCTAGGGCGCAGCTCCTGGCTGGACTTTTGGTCTGATTTTTGCAAAGTTCAGAGCACAGGCGCGCTAGGGCGCGGGTTTGGTGCGCTAGGGCGCGCTGGGCCATTCCAAGGTTGTTCAAAATGATGTCTAAAAGTTCTCATATGATTCTAAGTTGATCCCAAACCCAAACCAAGTCCGAACAACATCCGAAACACAATTTAAACTACATAAAATGAAGCTATGAATGCACACCAAATCGAATGCGAAAAACTACGAAACTTCTAACACACATTAATATACTCAAGAAGTGTACAATAAACTCAAATGCCAACATATTCGGATGAAATTCGCACATGAAATGACGATGTCAATATGAAGGACATAACATAGAAAGAATGCAAATGATGCAAATGGCGCGGGCGTTACACCCTCACCCCCTTAGAATAAATTCGACCGCGAATTTACTTACCAAACTCCACAAATAAAGAAGGGTACTTTTCTCGCATCTCATGTTCTAACTCCCAAGTGGCCTCCTCGATGTTATGACTTCTCTACAAGACTTTTCCAAGGGGAATGGACTTCGACCTCAACACTTGTTTAGTGTCGAGTATCCTCACGGGCTACTCAACATAATAACGATACGATATAGAAGACAAGTCAAACATAGGAGATACCAGGGTATTACATCCTCTCCCCCTTAAAAGAATTTAGTCCTCAAATTCAGTTTAGGACCATCGTTGAACTAAGGATATTCCTCTTATAATTAAACCCTGTTTCCCAATGTACATTCTCGGTTGCATGAGGTCACTCAAAAGAATTTCATTGAACAATTCCCTGGATACACTTCGATAATACCACTTTCCCAAGAATATCTATCGCAACAATGTAACGGTGTTCCATCGATTTAGAGTTGTTTAGTAATTATTCCCAAAGAGAATTCACACTTTCAACCGGCTATTGAATCATCACAAAGTTTCAAAGTTTAGATTCCTGACTTCATTACCGTGTATAGGTAATTCTTTCTATTTTCCCGTATTAGTCTCAGTCAATATCATTTTCATACTCCGTTGACAATTGTTGTGGTGAGTAGCTATCATTCGGAATCCATCACACATGTTTACACATCCCCCGGAAGTCATAATCACTGTTTCAAACGTTGAGAAGGTTTAAGGATAAGATGTATACTTGAAATAATTCTTGAACTCCTCTTTAAGTACACTACTCGCGGTGTTTAATCTAGTCTCTCGATATCTCATATATACAAGGCTATAATTCATTTGATATGCATATCTTCGCCATTAGTAGTACATGATCACTTGGTTAATCAATCCATCACAATCTATAGCGTGTAACAATCTCAACATATACCAAATAGTCCTGTTATAATTAATAAATCTTCAATCTTGAACACACTAGTCATCATGTTAAACTCCATTGAATAGTAGAAGGTACATAGTTTAGATCTTTAAATCTTTCCACTTATCGACAATGTCTCATATTTTGCTCATATCGTGAGAATAGAAACTTCAATTATTTGAATCCATACATAACGCAATCTTAGATTCGTAATAGTAGTATTTGAACTTAGGTAACGTCAATACTAACGCAAGAAAACTCAACTCAGTGAATATATTAATTCCACTAATACCATGTCAATTCTTCGTTGCAGAAGCTATTGTTCTTCATTCTGATTAAGGTCACATCTCAATTCTTCTTTTAAGGTTCACTTCGTATTAAGACTGAAAGTGAATATAGATATCATTAATGACACCTTTACAAAATACTTCAAGTAAGACTTACACATATGGTTTATGAAATCCATCAATTGCTAATCCAATTCATGGTGATCCCCTAGGTTTCTTGATTTCCTAGTATCAACTCAATACATGTTCAAATCCCCGTTTTAGGTGACATATAAGGTAATCAACAGCGAACATTTCTGGATACTCTCATAATAGTAGAGAAATCCTCTAACTCTGGTGTAGTTTTCATTCATAACCATAACATGAACCCAAATACTCAACTCGATTATGTGGTAACAGTATACTAACTTTCCGAACAGGAATGATATGCATGCTAATAACAATCATATCAACACAACCCAAGCATTTTTGTCACAGGGAAGAACATACTCGCTTCATGATGGTACACAATCAGTGCATGGCATGCACACATTAACAATCCATATCACGTATCTCATAAATATCATGTATAGGCATATCCACAAAGTTGACATACAGCATATAGTTACTAACTCGTATATCACAACTTCTTATACTTTCAAGCCGTATAAAGGTAAGACACACAACAACCATACAATATGTGATTACCTATTGGTCTATCACAAGTTTATCATACCAATAACAACATCTCAATCTCTTATTGGGGTATCTCTCTAAATCATAAGATAAAACTTGGAAACATATTACTCTAGTTTCTAATCACACAATGCAATATATGAATGCATGAACATGAGCTACCATAATACGTATACTCATAATAATATAGAAATGATACCTCCTATCTCGAAGGCAGACTTAGGAACTCCACGCTGGCTAAGTGCAAACACACGGCTCTCAGATCTAGGATTACCATCACTATCTCTCTTAGAGCTACTAGACCGCTGACTAGCACTCTTAGATTGACTATGCCTCATCCTAGGACAATTCTTCCTAAGGTGTTCTCCTCCACAAGCAAAGCACTTCCCTGCCTTGCTCCAGCACCTATCCTCAGAGTGCCCAGTCTTCTTGCAGAAGTTACAACTAAACCTCGACTCACGCTGTCCCTGGCCTCCCGGTTGTTGTCCCGTTTGGCCTGCCGGTCTACTCACATTCTTCCCTTTGTTGGAAGTCCCACCTGTGTTCTGCCTCTTCCAATTTTGCTGTGAAGACTGCTGATTACCATCCCTATTACCTGGCTTACCCCGGTGCTCCTCGATGTTACTTTCTATTCTAAGTGCACAATCCATTGCGCTACGGTAATTAGTAAACTGTAACGAAAGTAATTGTTCTCGATATTCAGTTCTCAAAACTTTAACAAACTTTTGTGCCTTCCTTGCTTCAATAGGGTTCAAGTGACTACAGTAACGCGCCAATTCTGAGAACTTGTTTGAGTACTGAGCCACGGTCATACTTCCTTGTTCCAAGGTAATAAATTCCATCTGTCTCTTTTCTCGAACCACTGTTAGAATGAACTGTGCCTTGAATTCCTTCAAGAAGTTCGCCCACACATGAGGTATCCTCTGTCGTTCCCAGCTCTCTTGCAACATTTGCCACCAATGTTCCACCGCTCCTTCTAACATAAACACAGCTAGGATAACTTTTTCATCATCAGTACAACCGAGAGTAGTAAAGACCTTGATAATGTGTTTAATCCATAGTTCAGCCTTGGTAGCATTAGGTTCTCCATCGAAACTTTGCAGTTTCATCTTCAAGAAGTCCTCGAGAATAGTGATATTATTTTTATGCCTTATTCTCTGTGGTGGTACTCCAATATTAAGCTGTGGTGCTGTAATATCTATCTGTCGTACTAGAGCCTCTGGTTGCAGTCCCTTACCTTCCAGCTGAGGTCCTACCCCTATAATATCTCGCTGTGCTATCTCGGTTATCATCTGTGATAGTCCTTGATACACATCATGGAAAACTTCATTCTGATTGTTCGGGCTCAATTCAGGAGGAACATTACACTGAGTATTAACATTTTTGTCTCTTCCCTCATTTCCACCTGGACTTATACCGACCCTACTAGTGCTCGCTCCGCACTTAACTTCCACCATTTCGACCTACATAAAACACTCGACGTTAACGACTTAAACACACAACCAACCCTCCTAAGCCAAAGATTCTCTCCCGGCTAGCTAACTTATGCTCTGATACCAACTGTCGCGACCCGACCCGAGATCCGATGTGAATCCCGTTCGGAGCGCGAGACAATGCGAAAAACACGAAAATAGCATCTCAAAAATTCCATTTAAAAGAATGCAAAGTCATGAGAAAACCCTGTAATGCACGTGCAAGTTTTCTTTAAAACGACAAAATCTTTTAAACAATACAAAACCTCGACGGCGAAACAAGCCGGAGAAACAACACGTTAGATAGCAACAACAAACTCGAGCTAACATGCTCGGTACATATATAAACCTTATCAGAGTACGCGGAAAATAAAGTTAACAGATATACATACAACCGCACAGCAACCATACCGGCACAACAAAAGAATAAAACATATAACAATCAAGACATCTACCCAACAAATACATTGTTTAAATAACAAGTATACCCTCAGCCTTACCAAAAGAAAATACTTAGGCACAAGGTGCACTACCAAAAGATGTCATCCCAAATAAATCGAACACAAACACTAGCGATTCCTCGCCGGCGCTTGATCTAAGGAAAACAAATGGAAACAAACGGGGTGAGTTGAAAACTCAATAAGCTACTAATGCAACAATATGGCATGCTAGATGCAAGACAATAAATATAACAAGTATTCATATCATCACAGTATCATTTCAATACTAAACGGAAATAACATGTATTGCACATAGCCAAACAACCCCATACTACACGAGAGGCTCGACGATCGCCAACCTTCCCATACCGGTTGGAAACCATGACCAACATTCGTTCATATAGGAAGCACATAATAACTATAAGTAAACACGTTAAAAGGGATACGTTGTCGAGGTACACCTCCGACAAAACCAATACTTCCAACCAACCAACCAATAATATACCAAGTGTAGAGCCGTTGTTGACGTGCCCGAACAAGAGAACCAATAACCAAAACACATGTGAACCATTTTCTGTATTCACGTCGACGGGTGATCTCGGTCCCTACAACCCAATAATCTACCACGGATATAGCTTACCATAGTTGCGTTTATTCCATACAACAAATGGCGCCATACCCCTACCGTGGCCAACGGTAGGGTGAGGCCCGATGTATTGGCCTTCGACTATTACGTAGCCCCGCTACGCAATAATCGGCGTCAATACACCGCCAACAAATATGCCATGGACTTAACTAAATGCACAAGTAGATGTTTACTCGACATTTAAATATAAAAAGGTCATACTCCAAAGTAGGGAGTATACCACAACAACAACAATTGACAATGATATGAATGTCACAACTGAGTTATAATAATCTCACACCACAAATAACCAACTTACAATAATTACGACAATTTACGTAATATTAAAAACACAATCGGTGTAACCAAATTTTCTAACGAATCACTCGAATCATTCAAGAATTCCCAAATCACACACGTGGTCTCATCGATTATGAAATCCTAACGAACTCTGTTAGAGTCATTTTCGGTTTCTAATGAGTTCGAGTTTACGCGAATTAATCATACCGTAAACTTAACAATTACTAATCATATTTCACATTTCTAACATGTAAACATGAGTCTCTAAACACAACCAAAAAGTCAACCACAAATTTTAAAAGTCAACATAGTCAAACATACTCAAATTTGATGATTTCTAACATATATCACCATCTAACAAGTCTAACATATATAACAACTCATAATTGAAGAAGAACAAGGGATAGTAGCTTACAACTTTGAGAATTAAACCAAGATTTCCCACATGCAACCCAGGTAAAATGTTCTCCTCGGCAAGAAATTCGCGATGGCGAAGTCGGATCGTCGTTCGGGTACCAAATGGTAAAGTTGTGCCACTTCTCTCTCAAGAACACTCTTTGCTCTCTCTCTAGAACTCAAGGTGGAAGAAGATGAAAATGGTGTGAATTAAGAGACCCCTAAGGTCACTTAAGGTCTAAGGATACCTAGTTTAAGTGGTCAAAGGTCGTGGTCAATCCTAGCCCTTGGATTAGAGTCAACAAGTCAAAGTAAAAAAAATCACAAAATCTGTCACAGCAGGCGCGCTAGGGCGCAGCTTTAGGCGCGCTAGGTCGCGCGTACGGTGCGCTAGGGCGCAGCTTTAGGCGCGCTAGGTCGCGCGTACGGTGCGCTAGGGCGCGGCTCCTGGCTGGACTTTTGGTCTGATTTTTGCAAAGTTCAGAGCACAGGCGCGCTAGGGCGCGGGTTTGGTGCGCTAGGGCGCGCTGGGCCATTCCAAGGTTGTTCAAAATGATGTCTAAAAGTTCTCATATGATTCTAAGTTGATCCCAAACCCAAACCAAGTCCGAACAACATCCGAAACACAATTTAAACTACATAAAATGAAGCTATGAATGCACACCAAATCGAATGCGAACAACTACGAAACTTCTAACATACATTAATATGCTCAAGAAGTGTACAATAAACTCAAATGCCAACATATTCGGATGAAATTCGCACATGAAATGACGATGTCAATATGAAGGACATAACATAGAAAGAATGCAAATGATGCAAATGTCGCGGGCGTTACAACTGCTGATATAGATTATTTGTCAAAGTTGATTTCTAATATCAAGTGTGAATTGATATAAGGTCAAGGCAATTTATCAGGTTAGAAAGACAGAATCAGCAGGGCTGGTAATTAATTGATACCAAATGAAGTAAGATTCCAATTGTTGGCAAGAAGTAAGGTCTACTGATGAAGGAGTGGATAGAAATAGTGTGATCAGCAAACTAGATATTGAGAGGATAGAACACGGCTGGACATGGATTAGCAGTTATAGAAGTGATTGATTTTGGATCTGCTATAGTGAGTCCAGTAATTAGTTAGAAGATAGATAAGTGATTTGGTGGTCATGACATTAATCGGAGTACGAAGTTTCTTTGAAATGTTCGGTCATGTCTCGGACCAAATCTTCCAACGATAAGAATGAGACATTATATATGACAATGGGGGTTATATCGTTGCTCATTCTTGAAGAAATACTACATTTTAAAATAGTAGTTTTTCTGAGAATCTAAGAATATCTAACTATCTTATGAGTACAGTCAAGTTCTTTTAAACATTACCAATTCTTTCTTTCATCAAATTTCCATATGATAACGTATAACAAGGTGATTTGAATTCAACTTATCTACTAATTAGTTGTTAATCAATATGATACCAATTGTTATATATGTAGAAATGTATACATATATATTAATTGTTCAAGAGTTATCTTTGGATTCGACAATTGAGAGTTTTCGAATCATTATGAAAACAACTAACCTTGCCTTCTATTTATGCAATCTCAATGATCATACAAAGTTAAGTAGTTGTCGAAATGAACACTAGTTGTTGTTGTGTTAAAAGAAGGACATCTTTGAATTTTATATATGAAACAACGAGATTTTGAATTTAAAGAACATAAGTATTTCCATATACTTTGATAATGGTAACCCTTTTAAGAAGTTTCTTAGTCGTCTTTTCTTTAGTACATCAGACAACCTTTGTTCATAACGGATTTACTACAGATTTTGTAATTTGAAGTAGAGAATCAGAGATTGTGTAAATATTTTATAGCTTTAAAGGTGAAATTTAGACATGATAGGTTATCCTTTAAATTTTGAAGTCGCTCATTTTAACTTAGATCAGCCGACTTTGATTTTGATCATGGTGAGTTGATCAATCTCAAAAAGGCAATTATCCAAGTGGTTGAAAGTAAGTGGCATATTATAGAGATGAACTGTTACTCATTATAGCAGATTTTCATAGCCAATTTTGCTGATGGGTATTCAGCAGAGTTTGTGTAAGAATTGTATGATCATTTCATTAAGGTCAATTCTTCAATCATCAATGAGTGTTGGATAAAATAATATGATGAAGAACAAATTATTAGATCAACACAATTGAAACACATTGATTCATGCTATCAGAAGAATTTAGAGAAGTAGATAGATATGAACGAATGTTGCTGAACTTGTATTCAATAATCCAAACAGTTTGAATATGTCTCTTTAGGGATCAGCTGATTACAAGAACAATACAATAAGAAATTGACAAAACTGCTGATTTCAAGACAAAGATAAACAATGATTCATTTTTTAATAGAAAATTGGTTATAAAGTTTTATCCCAGATATCCTAATCTAGAGGACATGGTGGGTGGACAGAGGTCATGGATTATAGGAATAGATCAAGTTGGCTTATTCTTCTTTATGATCTTCTCCAACTCTTGGGGGAGGAAGAACACGTTCACATCTAGAGGTTAATCCGGAAGAACCTCAGGGTGATAGCCATCAAAGATTTACTGCTTTGACTATGAATCCCATTTGATAAGTGCAGGGATGGACAGTAGTCGTTGGCAGTCCTTTGTCTTTGACAACACCTCCTTAGCTACCTTATCCAGCCAAGCTAAATCATCTGCATCAGCCATCTTTGGGGTGATGGCTAGTATACTTACATATGACCAAACAAGTTGTTTAAAACAACAATTTACCAGATGCTTGCTGGACATTTGGCAAATTTTATCCGGGATCTTCACTGTTATGCTTGTGTGTACACGCAGAGTCATAGTGGTCAGATTGGTGCATACTAAGTGGTTTCCATAGTGATTCATCTGAAATCAATTTAGTATATCAATGAGATTGACAACTAAATCTTAGGAATGAAGTGAAATCACTAAGAACATAAATTGATAATCTTCTATTTTACCTTTTAATATAAATGATTCTAAAGACATTTCTAAGTGTTCTGAAAATTAAAAGTTTATGGCATTAAGTTCAATATTATCACAAAATACTTTGCCAAAGCTTTAAGCATTAAGTTCAATATTATCACAAAATACTTTGCCAAAACTTTAAGATTATCAGACAAGACAAAAGAAGATATCTTTTATCAAATAATTTTAAGAAGCAAAATTGAAAATTAATAATGAATGATTTCTGAAACGGATGTTTTGATAAAATTTCTCTCAGATATTATAATTGTGTCCCTTTTAGAAATAATAAGAAAACTTTCACAGTTATGAATAAAAGTTTGATTTTGAGAACACATCTTTAAGAAATTTCATTCAACTCATCACAAAAAATAGAAATAAACCAAAACAACTTTGAAGGAATATGAGAGAGTCATACCCAGTTGTTGAAGTGTTGAATTGATCGAACTCTAGGATTTGTACTTAGTAATATTTTGAGAAAATTTTTGAATCAGTGTTTAACATCTTGTAAATCTCAAGCAGTGGGTGAGTATATATAATAATAGAGTTTGAACAAGGAAGAACTCTATTTATACTTAGAGGCAAGACGAAGGATCACACCAATAAGTGAGGTTTACTGTTGGTCTTGTCCTTTATTATTCCCTTTTGAAGTAAGATTGTAAGCCCAAGGGAATGATATTTTCGAGATCTGGTGAAATCCCCCTTTTTAAGTAGAAAATCTTTTGGTTGGTCAAACGTATTTTATTGATTTCTCAGAGAATCTTGAAAATTGTCTTTGCTTTAAACGAAGTAGTCAGTCTTCGTAAAATGTGCCTCTACCTTTAATAGACTAGAGAGCAAGACAAGTCAATAAAAGTATTACACCTATAAGTCAGCACATATAACTGAACTTATGAAGTGTTTGTTGGAAGATATGGAACTTCAGCCTACTCGGTTTTGAAGGTCATTTTTAAAAATATTTCAGGTCAGCTGATATGAAAAGTGCTGACCGATTTTTGAAAAGCATTATCATAAAGCAAATCATACAAGCATACAAATATATCATGAAGAGCATAGTATGATAAGACTTTATTAATATAACATGTTTGATAACAGGTTGACGAGATATTTAGTAGACATGGGTGCACGCATATAACAAAGCGTTGTTAACTTTGTTTTGTGGATATCGTGAAATGGTCATTCTCAAAATCTTGGACTCATCGGTTGACTTCTATAAGATAGTGCTAGAGTCCGGAGATACGATTTGACTTTGTGCTTGAGCGAGTGAGTGAGACATAGTAAATCATTCATATGTTATCAGCAATCCTTCATAAATCAACAGCCAAGTTGATGTCTACTTATGGAGAGATATGTTGCATCTTTGACTTATGGTCTTATGAGTTCCTGCCTTAAATACTCATAGAAAATTATTAGCAACATTTATGAGTTAAAAGTAGCTCCAGAAATTCAATAATAAAAATGAGATATGGTAAGCTCATTTAGTAATGGAAAATTACTTAAACATGACTTATAAGTGTAATCCAATAAGATACGAAGTTAGGAACCTGGATTACTTTCTCATTTTTCCTTTTGAACACATCTGCTCATGTTCTAATGTCTAGCATAGGTTCATTGGGTGTATCTTTAAGGTAGAAGCTTTTCGTTGAAGCAGAACAATTTCATCATAGATATCCTTAGACCAAGAGCTAATATTCACAGTGATTTAGAGATGACATAAATTTGATTTTCTTTGAATTACTTTTGAAGATCTTCTGATTTTATTTTCTTTAAACTTTCAGTGATTAGTTACATATTTTCTCTAGATGGATAATTAGCAAAGTCTTCAAAAACTACGTATCATAGAATGTAGGGATCAACAGATTCCATGATAGGAAGTTTTTGACACTTAGGCATGTCCAAATAGATACTAATAAGAACCTCAATTTCTTATGATACAAATTCATAAGTATTTGAACTGAGAAGCTTTTCTCGAAATGGTGTTAGATTGAAACAATCGTTAGGCTTATATCAAGATAACATTCTTTCAGAGATACATCATTGTACTTCATCCATTAAGTATGTAGTTGAAGAATTTGCTAAAGGATATTTCAAGAATTTTGAAAATAGAATGTTTTAAAAGTAAATATCATCCTCATCAAGTCAAACTCTTTTTAACTATAGTGCTTTTCTTCAAAATGCCAAATGAAGAATATACTTTTGTCGTTTTGAAAGATTTTCCTATAGCAATCACATGGTCATCACAGAAATCCTTTCTCACAAAGGTTTTCACTACAACAAAACTGGACATTTACAACATTAATTGCACAACGTTTATATAAAAATGTTGTTAAAAAACTACTTTATACAACGTTTTTTTTGAAAATTTTGTGATTTACTTTTTATACAACGTTTTTAATAATAAACGTTGTTCTTAACATTTAATAACAACATTTTTATTGTTTACGTTGTGTTAAGATCACAGCTTTGACAATGTTTCGATAAGAAAACGTTGTGTAAAATCTATCTTTCCACAACGATTACTAAAAAAACGTTGTCTAAAATATTTTCCTTTTCACGCTCGTTGCCATTTTGCGCGGTTTGTTTACGTAAAAATCCCAAAGGTCAAATTCCCCAAATCCTTTTGTCTTTTCCTTGTCATCGTTGCTCTCTCTTTCTCTCTCTCTCAACCTTTCCGATCCCAATCTCCAGGCGTATGTGATGTGTCTTCATTAGTCCACATTTTATGTTAATATTCTCCTTATTTTGGTTGATTATTACACTTAATTGATCTATTTTTATATCTTTTGGTGTAGGAGAAGAATTATTTGGACTTGAAGCAAATGTGGGCTAAAAGATAGATTTTTGGGCTAATATGTGAAGAATTGGCGAAAGTGAACCAAAGAGTGATGGGCTTGGATGACAAAAGGTCCAAACTTGGAGAAGAGCCCATGAAGACACATCTCTTAGTATTTGAAGAAACGAATTATTTCTATTTTCTATTTTTGTTTTCTTTCTATTTTTTTTCTTTCTTTTAGTGTGGGAATTTGAAGAGTTAGTGGAGGGAGGAGTTTTGTTTAGATTAGTAACTCCCATTCTCTCTCTCTCTCTCTCTCTCTCTCTCTCTCTCTCTCTCTCCTCTAGGTAGTAACTCACATTCATTCTTTCTCTCTCTCTCTCCCAACTCCAAAAAGAAAACGTATTCTTCTCCCTCTCTCTTCTCTCACACGCCACCTTTCTTCTCCTCTCTCTCTCCACACTCTCTTTTGCAAGTTTTCATTTTTCTCTACTTCATCAACAATTGGAAGTTTAATTTTTATGAAGATGATGATGATTTCAAGCATGCGTGGCTAAGGTTTTTCTTCTGATTCAAGGGTCTCTTTTTAATTTGATTATGTTATTGTGAGGCTATGTGTAGAATTGCTCTTGTTTAATTCAAGTAATTGTAGATTCATCTTAATTTTATGGGAATTGTTAGTTAGGTTGACTTGACAAATCAATTTAAGTGATAATTTCCTACCGCTATCCATGAATTCGGTGATCCGTAATTGTCACGAATGAATGGACCCTTAGAGCAATAGGTTGAATTTGTTGTGCTATCATGATTTATTTGACCTAAACGAATCTACGACCCTAATTTTGATAGTTGTAGCTATCTCGACTATTTAAAATTAGTTTCAACCGTTTCCATAGAACTTTATGCTATCGTTGATTGGTATGGAACGCTATCGTGCCCAATTGATTAATGGTAAGATTGACTAGATGCTAAGTTTGGTCAATTAAAATAGGGAGACACAAGATTTGTCACGGCTATCCTGGTAAATCTTTAGTTGAATGCTTGAATTGCAAGAAATTATTTGTTAGCCTATGATCAATAACATAATTGAATGTCATGACCCTTGAATCAGAATTTTTGTTATATTGTTATTCTTCTAATTTGATTAGTCTCGTGATTAATTTCTTTTCTTTAGTAATTTTATTTAACTCGTTTAATTAGTTAGAATTTAGTTATTAGTTAAATCAAAACCAAAACCCCCCAAATTTTCTCTCTTTTCTTTTTGCTATTTTCTCAAAAGAAATTGTTCCTCGTTCTCTGCGGATACGATCCCTACTTGCTACTATACTCGTATTTGAAAGTAGGAAAATATTTTGGTGGTTTGACGCCCATCAAATTTTGGCGCCGTTGCCGGGGAACAGTGTTGATATAATTTCTTTTGAGTTATATTTTTATTTCTTTGTTCTTGGTTTATGCCTCATTTTTCCCAAAAAGGCCAGAAATCTCATCATTAATATGGCTTCATATGCACAACAGTTTGGAACTAGTTTGATTGATCAAAGATTAGATGCATTGACTTCTCTTGTGGAAAAGTTGGTTGTAAGTCAAGTATCAAAGGCTCAGGTTTATGGAATTCACTCGGTTGCTAGACATGCTACAAATGATTATCCTTCACTGCAAGATGATGTACAACAAGCCATGGCTTTGGGAGGATTTTCTGGAAACTCTCATCATGACTATGATCCTTATTCCAATACTTACAATTCGGGATGGAGGGATCACCCGAATTTCAGTTATAGAAATCAAGGAGGGCAACAAGGATTTCCACAACAGAATTTTCAAAGACCACCCGTACCCGCTCAATCCTCCGATTCAGGGATGTCTTTGGAGGATATTGTGAAGGCCTTAGCGACTAATACCCAAAAATTCCAACAGGAAACAAGAGCCAACATTCAGAATCTTGAAAATCACGTTACCCAACTGGCAACTTCTGTGGGTAAATTGGTGGCTCAAAATTTGGGTAAAATGTCATCTCTAACTGAGGTGAATCCAAGAGAAAATCTAAGTGCAATAGTTATAAGAAGTGAAAAGGATGTAGAGTTTGGGCTTACTTTGGTTGAGGAAACAACGGAACCGAAAAGAGAAAGATGATGGAGAAATTGAGAAAGGAAAGTCACGGGGTCAAGTAAAGGTAAAAACTTTCTCTTCTTTACCTGTTACTTCTAATGTTGTTGTTCCTCCATTTCCAAGTAGGTTGACCAATTCTAAGAAAGAAGATTACGAGAGGGTGGGAAACCTTTCGGAAGGATGAGATAAATATACCTCTTTTGGATGCCATCAAACCAATTCCAAGATATGCAAAGTTTTTGAAAGAGTTGTGCACCAATAAGAGGGGATTGAGGAGTGATAAAAATGTTGATGAGTTGATTTTCCCAACAGACTTCTACATTTTGAAGATGGAAGATGATACTATGGCTAGTTACTCTCCAATCTTGTTAGGAAAGCCATGCATGAAAATGGCCAAGACAAAGATCAATGTGGATGAGGGTACCCTCTCTGTCGAGTTTGACGGAGAGATTGCTAAATTTAATATTTTTGATGCTATGAAGTACCCCAATGTAAATTATAATATATGCTACGTTGATGTGTTTGATTTTATTGATGCAGGATAGTTTTGTTCCGGAGTGAAGAACGTCGAGCATAACGACGTTAAAAAAATTGCGCTTATGGGAGGCAACCCAATGAGTTTATTTCATGTTTTGAAGTTTTTGTTAGTTTTGTTTTTGATTTGTTAGTTTTTGATGTAGTTAGAATTACAGAAGACTAGTGCTCGTAAGGTGTGATCACGCCTTGTGCGAAGTAGTCTTCTGACTTGTTTTTATCTCGTGGAAAGTATTGTAATGGCAGAAGACTAGAGCGAATAGGGCGTGATCACGGTTAAAATGACTTAGTTTTCTGAAAAAAAAAATTTCTTGTGATTTGATGTTTTTTTTTTCTGTTTAAAAAAAAAGGGGTAAAAAAAAAAAAAAACGGACAAGAATTCAAGCCGGCGCAGAAACCCTAACGGTTTGATATCTCTTTCACGTGCAGGTGACGTCGCAATCTTAGTCTCCGCCTCCAGCCCTTGCGGTCTTCTTCTCCCCTCACACCGACGACACTCACCTCGACGCCACCATTATCTGCTTGCGGCAGCCCATCCACTCCCCGCCCATGCCGACGCCATCACACACCACTGTCATTTCAACCATCCTGCTCAGCCAAGCGAGCTCCATCATCCCCTTCCACAACCATACCTTTCCCCTTTTTCTTCTAGCCGCCGGTGTCCATTCTCCTCCAGCCAGCCGCAGCTCCTCTCTCCTGCACCACTATTCGTGGACTCCCACAATAGCAGCGCACGACTCAGTCCGCCACCTACATCAATCCATCTCACAGTTCACAACCGTGGCAAATTGCCCTATGTGAGCCGTTCCTTCTCAGTTCGCACCACCGCCGTTATCTCTAGCGGCCGCCGCAGTGCCGCCTTCTCTTCCCGTTTCAAGCCCTACCACCCAAATCAGGCCACCCCACATCAGTTTACTCAATTGTCGCAACGCAAGCTGGAAGCGACCAATCTGGTTCCGCCATTGCCGCCTTGCTTGTTTTCGCACCACACTGATCGTAGCGGCCTAGTTCTTTTCCCCTTCCAATTGATCAATTCCAGCATGAACTTGCTCCTCTAATCAAACGGACAACTATGATCCAGCTACCCATCCCTGCACTACTCGTTGTTCAGGGAAGTTATTCTTTACTTTTTTTGTTTCTTTTTTTATTTCTTTTTATTGTTATTTTTCCTTTGTTTTTTTTTTTCCTTCCCTTCTTACGAATTTGTGATTGACAACATTGGGGACAATGTAGAAGATAGGTGTGGGGGGATAGGATGAGAGATCTTTTTAGGGCTAAAAAATTCCAAAATTGCTATGCATGTTGAGTGAAGGGTGATGACATGACAGGGGTAGGTGTGATTGATTGTTTTTCTCTGTGCTTTAATGATGTGTCTCATTAATGTTGATAATGGATAGAATAAAAATGTACAAGATCCAATACACAATGAACCTTTTCTGTGAGTTTTTGGGCCTAAAGAGCAATATATCAATCATTTGTGCTTTTTTTCTTTGTTGTGTGTGATCAAGCATGTTGTGTTCATTGTAGAACTTGCTTTGTTATGCATTTTGAGACAACACTAATGAATTCATGCATTGAAGTGATGAGGGCAATTAGGTTTAGCCTTTTGTTGGCCTTTCTTGGATGACCTACCCTCATATTTTTCCCTAGTCGCCCATTTGAGCTTGTGGCCTTTCTCTTGTGCGAACATGTATATGAGCCTTAATCCCCCTCTTGTTTGTTCTATCCATCTTGTTGAACCCTTCTTGTCAAAAAGTCTGAGAATGAAATGCATATGTCAAGATTAGATTTGTGTTTCGATCGGAAAACAATGGGGATTTGAGAGAGAAAAAAAAGGGGGGGGGGGAGGTAGAGAAAAGGAAGAACAAAGAGACATGGTGGCATTGAAGAAAAAAAAAAGAAGAGAAAAATCAAAGAAAAAAATTTAAAAAAAAAAGGAAGAAAAAAATAAAGCCATTGCCTTAATGAAGAAAAGAAAGGTGGGGAAAATTTTGAGAATATCATCTTGATTTGTGTGATACTCCCTTGTTGTATTCGCTTGATTTTGTTTTGATATGTGGAAGTTCAAAATTGTGAAGGATGTCGGTGAATACATGGTTCTCTCATTGAGCTTACTTGAGAATTGTTTTTGAAGTATTTGGAGATCACCAAGAAAAAAAATGGGGTGTGGTAATTGATTTTTATGTGATGCACGATGGGATTGGAGGTGTCTTGTATGACGTTTGAACTTTATGCATGAAATTCTCATATCTTCTTGACTTGTTACACCTTATATTTCCTTTGTCCAACCTTTACCCGTGGCCTCGTTATAACCCATTGCAAGACCCTTTGATTTTTGCATGAGTTCATGATTTAGTGGTGGAGATTTGATATATTGGCAAGCTTATGGTAATGGCATGTATGTCTTGAGATTGAGTGATTTTGATACACTTGCGCTTTTCAAACACTAAAGAGTGAATGAGTGCTATTCTTGGTGAGGTGTTGGGTCTTGTCACATTGGATCTTATTGAAATTGTTGTGCATTGATGAGACGCATGGATTTTTCTTGGGAATTGGAATCATGATCACTTGCTTTTGGAAAGTTGATTGCTTAATCTCTTCTATGCATGGTGGATTTTGGAATAATTTTGCGGAAAACATTTTGTTTGGGGGGGATGTGTGAGTATTTTGGTGTTTATGACCTTATGTTTGATGTATGCTTGAGGACAAGCATGGTTTAGGTGTGGGGGGATTTGATGTGTCTTCATTAGTCCACATTTTATGTTAATATTCTCCTTATTTTTGGTTGATTATTACACTTAATTGATCTATTTTTATATATTTTGGTGTAGGAGAAGAATTATTTGGACTTGAAGCAAATGTGGGCTAAAAGATAGATTTTTGGGCTAATATGTGAAGAATTGGCGAAAGTGAACCAAAGAGTGATGGGCTTGGATGACAAAAGGTTCAAACTTGGAGAAGAGCCCATGAAGACACATCTCTTGGTATTTGAAGAAAAGAATTATTTCTATTTTCTATTTTTGTTTTCTTTCTATTTTTTTTCTTTCTTTTAGTGTGGGAATTTGAAGAGTTAGTGGAGGGAGGAGTTTTGTTTAGATTAGTAACTCCCATTCACTTTCTCTCTCTCTCTCTCTCCCTCTAGGTAGTAACTCACATTCATTCTTTCTCTCTCTCTCCCAACTCCAAAAAGAAAACGTATTCTTCTCCCTCTCTCTTCTCTCACACGCCACCTTTCTTCTCCTCTCTCTCTCTCCACACTCTCTTTTGCAAGTTTTCATTTTTCTCTACTTCATCAACAATTGGAAGTTTAATTTTTATGAAGATGATGATGATTTCAAGCATGCGTGGCTAAGGTTTTTCTTCTGATTCAAGGGTCTCTTTTTAATTTGATTATGTTATTGTGAGGCTATGTGTAGAATTGCTCTTGTTTAATTCAAGTAATTGTAGATTCATCTTAATTTTATGGGAATTGTTAGTTAGGTTGACTTGACAAATCAATTTAAGTGATAATTTCCTACCGCTATTCATGAATTCGGTGATCCGTAATTGTCACGAATGAATGGACCCTTAGAGCAATAGGTTGAATTTATTTTGCTATCATGATTTATTTGACCTAAACGAATCTACGACCCTAATTTTGATAGTTGTAGCTATCTCGACTATTTAAAATTAGTTTCAACCGTTTCCATAGAACTTTATGCTATCGTTGATTGGTATGGAACGCTATCGTGCCCAATTGATTAATGGTAAGATTGACTAGATGCTAGGTTTGGTCAATTAAAATAGGGAGACACAAGATTTGTCACGGCTATCCTGGTAAATCTTCGGTTGAATGCTTGAATTGCAAGAAATTATTTGTTAGCCTATGATCAATAACATAATTGAATGTCATGACCCTTGAATCGGAATTTTTGTCATATTGTTATTCTTCTAATTTGATTAGTCTCGTGATTAATTTCTTTTCTTTAGTAATTTTATTTAACTAGTTTAATTAGTTAGAATTTAGTTATTAGTTAAATCAAAACCAAAGTCCCCCAAATTTTCTCTCTTTTGTTTTTGCTATTTTCTCAAAAGAAATTGTTCCTCGTTCCCTGCGGATACGATTCTACTTTCAAATACGAGTATAGTAACAAGTAGGAATCGTATCCGCAGGGAACGAGGAACAATTTCTTTTGAGAAAATAGCAAAAAGAAAAGAGAGAAAATTTGGGGGGTTTTGGTTTTGATTTAACTAATAATTAAATTCTAACTAATTAAACGAGTTAAATAAAATTACTAAAGAAAAGAAATTAATCACGAGACTAATCAAATTAGAAGAATAACAATATGACAAAAATTCCGATTCAAGTACGATTAATTTGCTACTATACTCGTATTTGAAAGTAGGAAAAATTTATATTTGGAGACTTGACAACCTACCAGTATGCTTCTTTTCTCCGCAGCTCTCTAATTGCGACTCGAGTTCTCATCCCTCCGCCTATCTTTGTGTGCAGTCCGGCGCCCTTCAGGTGAGCTAGAGTCATCATTTTACTTCCATACCATTTGAAGAGCACAAAGAGTATGTGGATGGGTTGCCTTCCCCTTTCAATTTTACACATATATCAGTTGAAACCCTCCTAAATTTCCCAATTCTCTCCCTCCTAAATTTCCTACAAGTTCCTCCCCCATTCTCACCTCTGCAAACAGTTGAAACCCTCGATCCCCCCCAAATTTTGTGGAGTACAGTTTCTTGAAACCCTTGACACCAACGGCATACTCCAAGTACTGTCGATCAAAAGCCCCATCGGTATAGTCCAAAATTTTTTGAAACCCTTACCTCCAGTCATACTTCTAGGAAACGATTGCGCAAAGGGTATGTAATCAACTCTCTCTCCTCTTCGTCTTATTATAGTGGACAGTCATTTTTCAATTTGTTCTCCTCCTCGTCGTCCTCCCTCTCTTTCTAGGCTTTCTTTTGATCCCAATTTTTGTTGGGTACACAGAATAGCAATTTATATTACTAATTTTAGTATTGATAATTTTTAAAAAGAAATATTTACACTCACAAACGCAAACAGTCATGTATACACGAGAATGATTGATAGTTAGATGAAGAACTGCCGTGATTTTTGTTGCTAAGGCCATAGGTTGTTTCAGTTTCAGGCTGTATGATTAAATTCTATAGATGTCGAGTTCTTTGTGCAGTTTATATCTTTGGATTAATACTGACCATGGGTTTTTTCTAGGAGTATCAAGTGAATGACAGTGGTTTTCTTGATGCTTCATGGTCGGGTGTAGTTTCTGCTAATGAATTCCTTTCCAAATTTTGGAAAGTTGTCAACGACGTGTCTGTTAGTTTGTTTCTCGCTTAATCGTGAAAAAAAAATCTCTTGCTTTCATAATTAGGAGATTTTGGTCTTTTCCTTCATCTCCCATAGGTTGTGGTTAGGCCTTATTTTCAATCCCAGGCCTTGTGACTAAACCAATATTATTGTAGTGGTATGTTTAGATGGAGGAATGGCAGGCTCAATAAGGTGATGAGAATGATGTTGGCAATGAATTACCTTTTATGAAAATGGCCATGTTATTTGCCTTCTTCAACAGGATTTGTTTCTGCGATTAACATAGTTGATATTCTAGATAATTTAGGGGTTTAACTGGGTGATTTTTTGTGTGATTCTTTTGAGGTGTGAGTTGCTACTTGTTCGCTGTTGTTTTTTGGTATTTAATCAACACCCGGTGACTATCGTAGCCTGATAGAATTAGTGAGACTGATTTTCGCTGTGTATTGGTTGTTTTCGGTAAGCCTTTTAGTAAGTGCTATCTCTTGTAAGATTTGAATGACAACAATAGATGAAGCAATGGTTATTCCTATGCTACAAATCATCTTTCTTCATTAGGTTTTTTGGTTTCTTTTATCCATAATACTATTTGTTTTACTAGTTATGTGAGTGTTGTTTATTTAGGTAATCTCTATAGGACATTTTTCTTGTTGATGTTGTTGTTGGGTTTTCTCTTTGGTGATAGATTATATTCTCTGTGAATACTTGATAAAAATTTTTGGTGCTATGTTTGGTCTTGAACTTGTTTTTGTCACTAAGATGAACTCAGTTCTTGGAAGGATTACTTCTACGTTTAAGAGTTGGCTCGATCATTATCATTCAGAGAATGGTTTTTTTTTTCTCATTTTGTTTTATGCAAAAGCCATTTCCATTTTTATACTTATATCTTTCTTAAATAACTAAACTTAAGTGGCCTGCAGTAATTAAATATAATTGAAATTACATTTTTAGTCTCTTTGTCTATAAATTACTTGTTTAAGATAATTAAAGTTTCCCAGTACACTCCAGAGCTTAGAAAAGTAACAAGCTTGAACTCATTAAATGTAGTCTAGCAAGTACGCTGTCAAGAAGAGTAGTACTATTAATGTTGATGATAATGCTAGAGGTTGTCTAGCAGTGGTTGCTGTAGTCTGCCTCTTCTAATGGAGATGTTGGGCGTTAAAGCTTGCTTGAGGCAAATTAATGAAAAATTGGTTAGCTGGTAAAAAGAAACTAAAGTAAAAAAGTATGACATGGTTAGAGTTGGATGAAAAATGAAACTAGAATGACCTAGATAATTGAAGATATGGTAACTTATTATATCATAGAGGATATGTTGTTGTTGTTTTTTTTTTTTTTTGGGATAATATGATAAGATATTCTTTACATGTAGAAGATGGCATCTACTTGGCATACTCGGACTTTCATCTGTACTTGCTCATTGATGCATATTGTATGAAAGAGCTAAATCAATGGTTTTCTAAGAAGCTAGCTAGACACGGTAAACACTAAACACTAGTTTTTCAGTATGTGTTTACCATCTAATAGCTTGTAGCTGTTCAATATGCAGCTTTGAGACGAGTGAAAAGAAGTGGGTAGAAGCTCAAGTTGAGGATGCTAAGCAGCAAGCTATTCTTTTGCCACTCAGAGCGTAGGTAACTTCAAATGAAGCTCTCATTCATCTTGATCTTCATTCTCTTAGGTATAAGTCCACTATGCTTTGTTTGCTGCTTTACCTTTCAATTACCTAACCATCCTTGGTTATGTGATGTAACTTTATGTTTAATCTACAATTTTGTACTTGCTACCCGATAGTGAAGGTCTAGGATTAGAATTGGGTTCCATTATACAAAGGCTGGCCTTGCTATCTATTAGTTAAGGCTTTTTGATTAAAATTGGGTCCCAACATAAAGAGAGCCCTCTTCTTCCACCTTGGAAACCTGTACTAATTTGAACTATCGAGACTTGATCTCCATGACTTACATTTGGAAAGTTGGTACGAACTAAATGAGTAAGTCCTTCTCATACTATGTATTGACAAGTCATGTGTCCTACTAAAAGTAGATGGGCTGGTCAACTGTCACTTTGCATCATTAGAAAAGTAAGAACGACTATATCAAGAGAACATTAAGACAGATCTTTGTGGTAATTGGGTAAGACCCCGACAAACCCAAGATGCTTAGTATCATCTTATTAACCCTCGTGTGATTATCTTAGGGTTGAGAACCCTTAATGTTCCTTTAATCGTCCTTAATCCTAGCCGCGAGTTTAACAAGTTGGGACGCACCGTAGTTGAGGATCGGCCTCTATTCCCTTCCCTTTTCACTCGTACTTACTTTGTGTTTGATTTGTGGTCATATGTGGGGATGTGCAATAGTTCTAGATTCATCCGAGATTATTCTCGGCATCGGTTAGGGTTCGTATACATCGTGTTCTCACCTTGGTTTAGATTCATTCACGAGTAACGAGCACGTTCGCTCCGTCGTTAATCCGTAAGTTGAGTTGTTTGAGTGTGGTTTGGTGTGTGTGTCTCGATGTGCAATTGAGGCTTGTGTTCGTTATCACTGTGCCTCGTCACGGGATGATTCGGTGTGTATTGGATGTGTTTTGACCCTTATTTGATGTTAAAATCAACCTAGGATCACTTGGGACATTTCGGGATCCATCGAGGGCATTTTTAGAAAAAAACTGCCCAGTTCTTAGCTCTATGTGGCCACACTGCGAGCTCGCATAGAAAACTCAAACTTTCAGGAACCTATGCGGCCGCACTATTCGTCTGCATAGCGACAGGCTCTGCTCGTCCGATTTTCATTCTTTCTCGGTTTTTAACATTTTTAAGTGGTTTAAAATGCTCAAACAAGCTCAGGATTTTACCAAACATTTACCCATAACTGAAATAGGAAAACCCAACCATTCTTTCCCCCATAATTTGTCCTCCAAACCAGAAAATTAGAGAGAGAAGTCTAGAGAGAGAAAGGAGAGAGAGGAGAGAAGAAATCGCGATATCTTGAGCTCCGCTTGTCGGATTGACGAGCCGTCTTCACCATAGCGTAGAGGGCGATGTGGAGCACGTTTCTAACCAATTAGATCATTCGATCTATTGAGTATTCTTGACCCCCATCTCTTCTCCCACATTTTAGAGAGAGAAAGTGGATTTTGGAGTGAGAAAGAGTTAAATCGGGCAAGTTGAGAGCGGGATTGACGTTGGGATGTTGTAGTATCATAGATATCCTGGGGAGAGTACCTTCATCCAACCCAACATGATTCCTTGGTGTATTTGTCGTATTTTTGTAAGTTACTACTTTTATGTCTTGCTTGTAGTAATTGTTCATGCTATATAACATGTATTTCATGTCGATACGGTGAACTTGTTGATATACATGATAATCGATGATTATGTGGAAAGTGTGATGTACCATGAGGCTATGTGAGTTAGCCGTACTTGTGAAATACGTGTTTAACTACGAGATAGTGAAATGTGATGTCGGACTTTACGGAGTCCGTGATAAATTTGGAATATGTTGTTAATTGGTGTGTGATTTAGTCTATATAACTTAAACATGTTGAATTATGTGGATAATGGATTATGTGGCTCGACTTGTGAAATTGGTTTATATGACTCTACGGAGTCAGAAAATGATGTCGATAATGTTATGTGGACTACTTGTGAAAATGGGATGTTTTGGCTCTAAGGAGTCTGTTATTAATGTGCTAGCATATGTGAGATTATGTGTAGTACCATATTGAATTGAGTTTGAACAACATGGTTAAACGATGGGACGCCATCAATTGATTTGTGAACAATTGGAATTGAAATTTGATACCGCTAAGTCGTAGTTCCACTGACGTTTCATGAGGGCGGAGAGCAAGTGGGACGTCGTTGTTGGGATTATTGATGGATCGGGACTTTTACTACCGGCCCTAGCGAATGTTGAAACTTGGCACATCTCAAGCTAGCCGAGGTGGAGACCGGACCGTGTCCCCGTGAGTTGTAAGGGATCAAGGGTGCATTGGTCTAGAGCGCGCTTAAATTGATTGAGTCAGTTCCGCACTTATATATTGAAGAGGTGATATGGTTGGAAGCGATCGGAGGTGTTCCTCGACCCCCGTATCCACTTATGAGTGTTTACTTTATAGTTCATTATGTGCTCCCTGTATGAGCGAGTTGGTCGCAGCTTTCTAATCGGTTGGGACGGTTGGCGGCAATGAGCCTCTCATGGTAGTTCAGATTGATTGGTTATCACATGCTTACCTGTTACGTGTTGTTATTGCATGGAACTGTTATAATATGTTATTGTTGATATATGAACGTTGTTGCATGTCAGCATGCCATATAGTTGCATAGTGGTAACTTACTGGGTCTTCGACTCATTCCTTCTATTTGCTTTTCCTTAGTTCGCAGGAACATGGGTATTGGAGGTCAGTGAGGCTGACGAGGTGTTTATTTTGGTAGTCGTGTATTTTGGCCCGTTTAGTTCACCCTTGTAGCATTAAGTTGTAATTGGATAAACAGTTGTATTATGTTGTAATCCTCTTTTGGAACTTGTATCCTTATACAGTTAATCGTGGTATTTGGTTTCGACACGTGTTGTCGAGGTACTAAGAATTGTGAAGATTGGGTTTTGTATATTATGTATGTAATGGTTGAGGAGTCTGCTAGTTGGGTTATGTAATTGATACCGAGCAGTGTAGCTCGATGATGTAGTTGTGTATGGTAATTGTATTGTGGTTCTTCGGCTTGTGTTTTAGCCATCGAAGTGGTTATAATTATTAATTTAGTTGAGGATTTTGTAACTTGGGGTTTTAATGAGCTGGTTAGCTCATTATATTACAGTGTTGTGTATGTGAAATGAAGGTTTAATGTCCTAATTCCGGGCTCCGTGTAGTGGGTCCGGGTTGGGGCGTTACAAATTGACCATTGTTAAGTAACTTTTTCTGGCCCATTATGATTTTGCCAAACATTTATTCTATTTTAGCATTACTTGTCCAACGAATTTAAATATTACTCGAGTTTTACATTATATAGTACATTATAACAAGTAAAATGTGTGTGTGTGTGTCCTTGGTCCTGATTTTTGGAGGTCACAGTGTCTGACACCACGTGTCTATGTTGACACCCAACACACGTGTCTATGTCCACAAATATTATGGCTAATATATGTATTAGTTGCAAGACTAAAACAAGCAAGAAACAAAACTACTTCTATGGAAACTGTCAACTAATTTGTACTAGTGATAGATTCTGAGAAATGGAGAAACTTGTATACATGAAGGCTTCTAGTCTTAAAAGATATATGTAATGTTCATAAAGTCCCAGTTTTCTCTTAGCTATTAAATTGAATGGACTGTAGCTCTTAGTCCTACGAAATGTTGTATGTACCTTTATAGGCTGCAAGAGCTAATATCTGTGTATCATTCAGAGAATTATGATTTGCCCCCCACTTTATTTCCATGTTTTCTTTTTATGTAGCTTGCAGTGTTCTGCATTGTTTATGGATAACTTCAAGCAGTACTACATTTAATTTTTATAGTTGCCAACTTTGCAGGTCTAATTTCGGAACCTATTAATGTTCTAATTCAAAGAGTGGATCATGATGATTTTAAAAAGGTACTTTTGCATTTGATAAAGCATGTTGTTTACAATTTAAAGAATTATTTAACAGATTTTTTTTATGCAGTCCATGATATCAAGAGTGGATGATATGGCAGTGCTTGAAACCCCGGAAGGGAGCCGACCTTATTTCTATCAAGGATGTTATGGCAGTGCTTGAAAAGGAATCCCTGGCACCAAATCTATTGCTTGCATGAGTGATTCAAGGCCAATAAGAGAAGCAAAGTCAAGCTTTACTAGGGTTTGATTTGCTAAGTCGATTGGTACATTCTTTTTCTCTTAGATTGCTCAAGTTTTGGTCAAGTAGAATGGTGATGACTTTGGTATATGACTTTGACTGCTGTAATTAGATATTGATTTAACATAAATATGCTGCTGCTGTTGGTATATATTTCCCAAGTTTTAGTCGATTTTAGAATTTTTCAACTCTTCTATATCTAATGTCAGTCTTCAGAAATGGTACTTGAATATAAACCTATTGATTTATTTAGGATCCTTGGGGAGCAGGTGTTTTTTACACTATTTAGGCTCTTTTCTCATGAGTGTGGATGTGGAGGGGGATAGGTGGGTGGAGGTGTTGGGACGGAATCGGGAATGGGATTGGGAATGGGACCAAACCAAAGCCAGGAAATAAAAAATAAAAAAAAACATTAACAACGTTTTACAAAAATGTTGTGCTATATATTTTACAACATTTTTAAAACGTTGTAAAACACAGAATTCACAACATTTTTAAAATGTTGTAAAACACAGAATTCACAACATTTTTAAAACGTTGTAAAAAACAGAATTCACAACATTTTTAAAACGTTGTAAATACAGAATTTTTAGCATTTTTAAAATGTTGTAAAAAACAGAATTCACAACATTTTTAAAACGTTGTAAAAAATAGAATTCACAACATTTTTAAAACGTTGTAAAAAAGAGGAATCTACCACAACGTTTTACAAAACATTGTGAAAACTCTATTACAACGTTTTTAAAACGTTGTTAAAGCCCATTTTTGTTGTAGTGTTTGAAAACAAAACTGATTTTGATTTGTAAAAGCATTTTCAAAATGACTTCTCGATCTCCCAGAAAAGATTTTTAGAAATAATAATTTTTGAAAACAAATCTTTTTGACTATACATCTAATCTGAGCAACAGGATCAAAACTCTCAAGTTGTTAATGAAGTTCACAGAACACTAGCTCTGATACCAATTGTTATGTCCATGTGGATGTGCTCAGAGTATAGGCTAGAAGGGGGGGTGAATAGCCTATATGACCTTTTATTAAAAATTTAATCTAATTTATAGATTATGTTGAAATATAGTGATGA
This sequence comes from Platycodon grandiflorus, assembly GCA_016624345.1. Classification (NCBI taxonomy): domain Eukaryota; kingdom Viridiplantae; phylum Streptophyta; class Magnoliopsida; order Asterales; family Campanulaceae; genus Platycodon; species Platycodon grandiflorus. The sequence goes on along the minus strand of CM028365.1, from coordinate 33,785,076 downwards.
AATAATTAATAAGATAGGTCATCTTCCAAGTTTAAGCAACATAGCCGATATAGTGAAATTAGTCGATGTGCAATCGCAGCTTCTCAAAGATTGCCGGTGGAAGATTTAGTATACTTTGCTGATGTTAAAAGAGTAAATCGAAAGAATAAATAGCATAAGTATAACAATTAAGATTAAAGCAATTGTAAACAAATAGGTGCATATTTATCAAAACAACAAACTTAAATCTTGTATTAGATGTATCAATTACTTTCCACAACCGATTGCACAAGATATATATATCATATATTACAGAAAGATAAGTAAAGACCGAATGTAGTAAAATATAATTTATATTAAAATTCAGCAGAGGTTTACTCAAAGGCAAACATGCTTAGTACATCAACCTAGACTCTCTAACCTAGCAATCTCCCCGGGGTAGAAGGAAAGCCAATTAGGATGCTGAGAAGACTCATAGCTAATCCTCATCTTTTAACTCTCACCAAGTACCTTGGGGAAAGTATATGGTAGAGCAAAGGTGAGGTGGAAGTGAGAAGAGGATATTAGGCGTTGTTCAAATAGTTGGTATTTGAACAACTGAGTGTTAAGCACTCGGCCAAGAATGATAACAATTCATTGCATAATCGACAGCCCTTATAATGTATTATAAGTCTGCCGATATGAATGCAGTATGGATTATTATGCTCTGGTTCTTCATTGGACATCTTCAAGCTTGGTCAATCTTCAACGATGTACAGGATGCTTACTCTCTAGCTATGGATTTGAAATATAGCTGCTGAAGAGACTGAGTCTTTCGAAGGATGAAAGAACTTAAATCAAGAAAGAAGTTTTTAATCAAGCAGAGTTTCTTTGCCTTTAGGAATTTCAGATTGCTCTCTCACAAAGTGTTTGTTCTTACACTTGTGTTTTTCTCACTCTAAGTGTTGTTACAGATTGGAAGCACTAAGATCACAACCTTTTCACACACATTTTGAATGAGGGATAAGAGACATCCTTTATAGGCTGGAGAAGATGAAAGATTCATTGAAGCTTGGATGAGTTTTGCCCGTTAGAGATCTGGATCATTAATGCATCAGAGTGTATTGTACAAACTGTTGGGCAAAGACCTTCCGTTTAAGCTTTGTCTTGAAGTTTGTCCGTGATTCAGGCTGTCAGGATGGGACGTGACATGCAGGCCTGGGTTGTAGCACTTTTTGTTTTGCCTTTTATGGAATACAGCTTTTAAAAACTTGTACCAAACATGAAAGAGGAAATGTCTTCTGAATAATAGTCAAAGCACAGACATCGATGTGTATCATGAGCTGTCAGTAAGATCTTGTAACAGATCTATCTTGAATTGTAGCTTCAAGCAACGACCGATGTTCCTCTTTAGAATTATCAGCTTTCTTGCAGTTGTCTGATGAAGAGCATGGCTGATACTGAAATATGCCAATGTAAGACTGCTGTGGTAAAGAATGCTGATGAGACATGGCTGGTAGAAATGTCTACTGGTGAGACATTGCTGATAGAGATGTCTATTGGCGCTGTTAGAGCTAATCCATATAAAGAGTCATCTTTACTTAGTAAGACATAAACTCGGACATGTACAAAGACTTCCTAGTCTAATGACTTATGCAATGTTTTATCAAGCTGCCACACTAACCGGTACGTAGCCCTTTTAGCCACTTGTGAAACATGCGTTGTAATGGGAGCAAGCAAATCACTGTGTTGGAATATGCAAACATATTCGTCAGCTGTTTCACAAGCATATTCCTAACAGTAGATCATCAACCTAGATACTGCTAAAGAAATATGGGATGTACTACTAGAATATCTAGAAGGAGTAATGAGACAAAGAACAACAGGCTGTACACCTGTATTCACAGTTTGACTCCTTCAAGAAAGACCCCAAAGAATCCCTCAAAAGTGCTTACGATAGACTTTATGAGGTAGTCAATTACTGCTATTCTTTGGGTAATAAATATGAAAAGAAAGAACTTATGTATGAGTTGAATAACTCTGAGTCTAACCGGGAAGCTCTCCATCTCGCGCAAGCTCAGCTTAATCTTAAGCTCAAAACCAAGGAGGAATTCTGGCGTCAACAGTCTCGTTTACGATGGCTTAAGGAGGGCGATGGCAACACTAAGTTGTTCCATGCTTCTGTTAAGCAGTCTCATCGCAGATTACACATTCATAAAATTTCAGACTCTCAAGGAAACGTCCTCTCTACCGAGCTCGATATTAAGGATGCTGCTGTGATGTATTTTCGCGACCAACTCCAAGCCTATGAAGTCTTTGATGAGAGCTTGCTTGAGGTCATCCCTCCTCTAATTAAAGAGGATCAGAATTGCCTCCTCTCGGCCCCCCCAAGCTATGTTCGCACTCTTCTTTCTCTTTACTTTCAATTGCAACGATATGTTACCAATAGATCAAAATCTCTCTAGATCCAAACTCAATTTACTTACGACAGTGAGGGAAAAAGAATTGCTATTTTGATATTTGTGTGTTTGATTCTAATCAGTTTTGGGTTTGATTGTATCTCGCTTTCATGAAGATAACTCCGCAAAAATCGAAAATGAAAGTGAAGAATATGGCTTGGGAAAAGACCCAATTAGCATAGACTACCCACAAAAATTGCCACTACCGTCGTCACACTAGTTCATGAACAGCAAGTGCTTCCAAGACGTCTCTCTCTCTCTCTCTCTCTCTCTCTCTCTCTCTCTCTTTCTCTCTCTCTAAATATTATATAAAAAGTGTGAACCGACCCACTTCCCCACTCTTTTCTCTCACACACAAACACATATACACCTTGGAATCTGTTAAGTGGAGAGTAGTAGAGTAAGCAGTGAGTCTGCCGTCCGGTGATGACTTGCGCGTATCACCATCCTCAAGCTCCAGCGATAGCAACAAACGGTTGATTCTCTCAGGCATGAGATGATCGCTAGATATCATTGGTGGGATTTGCTTGTAGAAATTAGTGGATCCAAGAATCTTCAAAAGAGATCCAATAATTGAGAGAGGTCGGAGATCTTAACGGTGCTGGGTTTGAAATCTCGGAGACGTCGGACATTGGCCGGAGAAAAAGGTGTCCATCTTGGCCGGAGGTGAAGTAGATTTGTCTTGAATAGATGAAGTCTTAGCTAGATTCGGGGAGAGTGAGCAACCAGAACATAGAGAGAGAAGGAATCGCAGAGATGAAAAGGATTCGTGGGTTAATTGATGCTCTGTGTTTGTTTATTCAAATAAGAAAAATGATAAAGGGGGGGTTAATTGATGAATTGGGGTTGTCAATTGATGAAATTCACTGTCCATGGAGCAATTCCAAGAAACTCCATACTAAAGGGGATAATTTACTGCTATGCAAGTTGATGAACTTGTTTGTTTATTCATCTTGGACCTTGGCTGGATTCGGGGAGAGTGAAGTAGATTTGCCTTGAATTGATGAAGTCTTGGATTCGTAAATTGATGAACTGGGTTTGTTGAGAATTTGTTTATTCAAATAAAAACAAGATAAAAAATTTGTCATAATTAAATCCCACTAGGAATTTCCCATAATACCCTTTAAAAAATGACATGTGCAATACACATGATTGGCTTAACGAAATTTTACTAACGACATCTATCAAAAGGACTAGCCGCATGACTTTTTGATACTCTAGAGACGAAAATTTGAAAAAAAAAATTCTAAAGGGACTAATCGTAGAAAAGTTAATAGTCAAGGGACTGATGGTGTAATTAACCCTTTAAAAAAACACAATTTAAGAAGGAGGGAGTACATCCTAACTTTGATGGGAGAGGTTTAAACTTTGTGTTTGTACTTAGGGTAAAATTTGGGTCAGTACCTTTTAAGAAATTTTCAACCGCTTTAGTCCCTTATAATTGTTTCAAATCGGAAAATGATACTTTTGTTGCGAAATGTTGTCTACACCCTTAAAAAACACGGAACAAATATACTATGCATCGCAAAACAAAATTGATGCATCGTAGTTCAAAGTGTGCATTGCGATGCATAAATTGTACTAAAAAATATTGTTTTCTTGCATCGCGATGCATGAAATTTCCTTAAGAGTTTAAAATGGGCGTCACGCCAATAATTTTGGGCGTCACGCCCATAATTTTAGCTTTTACACCAGTTTCAAAATTGATGCATCACGATGCACAAAATTAATACATCGCGATGCACAAAATTGATGCATCGTGATGCACAATATGGTACTGAAAGTATTATTTTTGTGCATCGCAATACACAACTTTTATTTTCGATGCACAACTTTTAATCGACATTACATTTGCGATTCATCAAAAGTGTACATCGTGATGCATAAAGTTGTACTAAAAAGTACAGTTTTATGCATCGCGATGCACAACTTTTGATCGACATTACATTTGTGATGCATCAAAAGTGTGCATCGCGATACATGAAATTTATTTCCGATTAAAAGATATGAAAGGAAGAAGACGCACATCAGAAGAAAAAGAGACACATACTTGAAAGAAAAGAATAAAAAACACTAAAGAAATCTCAACCTACCTTGATTGGACGTATTTTTTTTCATTATATACATTAGGAGATACAAAATACCAATGATTGAGTCAATCAATCAATCTAAACCTACTGATTACACCTATCAATTTACATTCAAGATATTTGCCAAGAATACTACATGGAGTAAAGGAAAGTAAGACTAATTGTATACAATGAACTTGAACTATACAAAATAGAGCTAACTAAGTTAAGTATTAAACATTCGTTCACATAGCTTGAGATTGAATTAAGAATATTTAATTAAGAATATTTGTTCACTATATATAAGATTGACATTTAAGTAATATATTTCTTAATGTGAGAAAAATGTTAAATTAACAAACTAAATAATTAAAAGACACATTTTGAGATTTAATTAAGGATATTTAATAAGGGAAAGAAATCGCAATGAAAGAAAAGTCAAGATTTACAACAGTAAATCAATGAATACATGATTAAAACTTGTTTTAGATTGTTACGGGTGCAATTTTAAAATAATTGATTAATTTATCACTTAAAATAAATATAAATAATTAAAAATAATTGTGGTAGATTAAAGCGTTTGATAGTCCTAAAAAAAAAGTACGCACGCAATTATATTTTGTACTTATTTATATTTTTTGTAGTCAAGTATGGGCGTCGGAATGACTTTAATGTTTTGGGATAAAGTGAATGATTGGGTCTTAGAGCATCCGCAATATGGGTTCTTCAATGAGTTCCCAACTCAAAAAATGGGTTCTCAACATTGGGTGAGTTTCCAAACGTGAGTTCCCAAATTTTGGGTTTCAAAATGGCTCCATTTGGGAACGGGTTCTTTTTTTTTTTTTTTTTTTTTTCAAAGGGAGCTCTTCAAGCCCACTTTCGACCACTCGCGTGAAGGCCACCAAATCTTACTTTTGGGAGCGCGCAGCTCACTCTCTCCAATTGTGCATGAAGAATCCTCCTCCACCTCGACTCCTAGTCCCTCCACTACCCTCCCGTCGGCTCTCTCTCTCTCTCTCTCTCTCTCTCTCTCTCTCTCTCTCTCTCTCTCTCTCTCTCTCTCTTTTCTTTTTCTTTTTTATAGTATTTGAATTTTGTTTTAATTAATAAAGGAAAGCCATTTTTTTGCTAGAAAATATATTTTATTTTTTACCTTGTTCTTAAAATGATTTTTTTTCTTCTGAATATTAAGTAGTTTTTTTTTATTCCGAATAAGTTTAATTTTGTTTTTTAATTTTGATAAAATTATTTTTTGAATTCTAATAAAGTTTTAGTTTATTTTTGAATAAGTTTTTGTTTTTTATAATTTTGAAAAAGTATTTTATTTTTTTACTTTTTTTGAAAAAGTTTTTTTCTTTTTATAAAATATCTCCATCTTCTATTACCTTCGTTTCTGTCCCAATCAAAATCTGTGAGCTTATCTGCCCTTTGTCTATTCAATATACTCGATGATAACTCCAACGATTGTCTAGAATTCGACAAATAGGAGGCGTTCTCTACGTTCTAGGGCATGAATCAAACGATAGTTGATAAAAGTGAATTACGAGCCGTGCGACCGAGTCAGAGAGTTCGAACTCGAGGCAATTCCGGGTTACTAACGAGCCAATTAGTTTAATTGAGACAAAACTCGGCTCAACATAAAAAAAATTTTTTGGTTAAAAGATTTAGGTGAAGAAACATAATCTCCCGAGCCGGGAAGGACCACAAAGGCAATAAAGCTCTCCCTACCAAGTTTTAATGCAGCTGCACCATTTGACTAAGTTTGGATGGAAACTGGCTACTAATTATAATGGGATGGGCTGTGGGTGGTTAAAATTCTGAAAGCCAAATACAGCTCCTCCTCAAAGCCCCATCTTTGGGAGGACGGACAGGGCTAGAAGTTCTCACATCTGGAAAGGAATTGTGAAATCTAAACCATTATCTCTCTAAGGGGATTAAAAGGAAAATCGGTAATGGTCTTGATGTCAATCTCTTAAAAGATTGTTGGTACTGCGGGGAAACTACTCTTAGGAATCAATTCCCTCCCTAATTTTACGAACAATTGGCGTGTGAGCGATATCATTAGGAATAAAGAGTGGAACCTCAAAAACTTGGAGCTCTAATCTCATGTGAGGATTGCCAAAGATATTGAGGCTATTCACATGTCTATTCATAGTGAGCTTTTTAGACCAATTCCTACTCGGGTCTGGAAAAATGAAGGTATATTTAGTATAGAGAGTGCTTCCAAAAGTATTTATTAGGAAGATAGAGACCCTGGCCAAAATCAGTGGAGTGGGCTTGGATTTGGAAGTCTCATATCCCCCAAAAATTGAAACATTTTTTGTGGCTCATTCAACATGATAGACTTTATTCTAACAAGCTAAGAAGGGACCGGAACATGATTTTTTATTTTTTTTTTTAAAAGATTGAAGGGGACATAGACTGTAACACCCGTATCATTTGCATCACTTGCATGATCATTCTCCTTATCAAATTCATGTGATGTTGTGCATATTTCTTGAACATATTCTTGCTCGTATTGGTTATATGCATTTTTATATACCTTGGAATTATTGATGGATACATGTTGATTATTGTGTTAAACTTGTGTTGTAATCCTAGCTTTGTTCCAGACTTTTTGAGAACTTTTAATGAGTATTTTGATCTCATTTTGGACTTAGAAACATTTTTGGGTTGTTGAGAACCACTTTGGGAGAGTTTTATAACAGTTTGAGACTTACTGGGCACAAAGCGATCGCCCTGACCCCTCCCTAGGCGATCGCCCTCTAGGCAGTAAGTCGTACCATGGTTCTGGACACAAAGCGATCGCCCTGTCCCCTTCCTAGGCGATCGCTCTCTAAGCAGAAAGTTGTAGTTTGAATCTGGAGACAAAGCGATCGCCCTGTATTCCACAAAGCGATCGCCCTGTACCAAAGCGATCGCCTTGTCCCGACTCAAAGCGATCGCTTCATAGGCAGAATGTTGATTTTGCTCGCGCCTGTGACAATTACGAATTTAATCATAGTTGACCGGCTTTGACTCCGGATCGTGGCCTGGGTTGAGCCACGACCACCACCACTTAAACTTAACCTCCTTGACCCTTATAACACCATGGGAGAGTATAGAACACTCTCATTTCAACCCTTTTACACCAGAAACTTAGAGAGAAGCTTGAGAGAGTTCTTGAGAGAGAAAGTGAGCTAGTTTGCTCAATTCTTGTCCAAATCACAATCCAACTTCACCATTGTGGAGCTACCAACTAGGAGAACACAATCCTTGGCTTGCATGTGGGTTTCTTAGAGATTTTCCTTGGTTGAATTCTTCAAGAGGTAAGCTACTACCCCTCTCCTTCTCTACTTATGTCTTGTATGACATCTTAGCCTTGCAAAATGGCATTTATATGTTGAAATCAACATGTTGGAGTATGTTTTATTGTTGAGCCTTGTGAAATTCGTGGATGACACATTTTGCATGTTAAAAGACTTGTTTTGTCTTGGTTGATACACATAGAAATGGTATCATTTGTTAATATTGAAGTATAATGGCTTCTCTTCGATTCGAACTCATTAGAAACAAATAAAGACTCTAACGGAGTCAAATAGGTTTCCATAATTGATGAGACCACGTGTGTGACTTGGGGATTTCGTTGTGATACGAGAGTTTGTCGGGAAAATTAGTTACCCGAAATTATGCATGATGTTGTTGTTTAATTCTCGTAAATACTATGAGATGATTGATTATGTGAGTAGGATTATTATGACCTACTTGAGACAATTATGTTAAATGTTGTTGTGCTCCACATTTTGGGAGTTTGAATTGTTGTTGAGAATGTCAAGTAAACATCTACTTGTACATTTGTTATGTCCATGGATTATTTGTTGGCGGTGTATTGACGCTCGATTATTGCGGGAGCCGGGCTACGTAATAATTGAAGGCCAATACACCGGGCCTCGCCTTACCGTTGGCCGCGGTAGGGGCATAGCGCCATTTGTTGTATGGAATAAACGCAACCTTGGTAAGCTATTCCGTGGTTGATTCTTGGGTTGTAGGGACTAAGATCACCCGTCGACGTGAATACGAAAATGGTTCACACGTATTGGTTATTGAGTATTGGTTAACGGTTTTGATTCGTCGATCGAGCACGTCAACAACGGCTCCTACATTGGTATATTATATGTTGGTTGGTTGGAGGTATTGGGTATATTGGAGGTGTACCTCAATACCGTATCCTTTTAGAATGTGTTTACTTATCGCACTTATATGGTTCCTACATATGCGAATGTTGGTCATGGTTTCCAACCGGTATGGGTCGGTTGGCGATCGTTGAGCCTCTCGTGTAGTGTAGGGTAACGTGTTGTTATGAGATGCTTATATTGCTATGCATGAAGATTGATGAAATCTTGTTATAGCCTATATTACTTGTTCTTATATTTGTCTTGCATCTCGTATGACATATTGTTGCATTAGTAGCTTATTGAGTTTTAAACTCACCCCGTTCAATGTTTATTTGTTTTCCTTAGATCACGGTCCGGCGAGGAACCCTTAGTTGAGTCTTGGCTTCGTCTCGGCGTTTTCGCAGTTGTTCTTTTGGGCTTGGTGTTTATTTTGGTGAGGCCGAGGGAATACAATGTTACCTAAACTTTGTAATGTTGGGTAGTGTGTGGTCTTTATAACTGTAATATTCTTTTGTATGTGCCGACACGGTTGTCGTGCGTGATGTATTTATTAACATTCGTTACTTCCGCATACTCGATTTGTAGTGGTTATGGTTCTCCGAGCTTGTTGCTCGTGGAGGTTTATGATATATGTTTGATTTTAAATTCAAACCAAGTTTTAAATCGCCAGTTTCCGGCTTGTTATTAATGCCGATGATGTGTTGACATGGTTTTCAAAGAAAAGTATCGCACGTGCATTACGTGTTTTTGTGCATATGCTTTATACTTGCATCTTTTGCACATGGAATTTTTATTATGCGTATTTCATGAGTCCCGCCGCGGTCCGACTCGGGATTCCACGTAGGAGTCCGGGTGCGGGTCGCGACGCTTGGTATCGAGCATAAGTTAGATAACCTGGAATGGATTCTTGGTTTAGGAGGGTGGGTTGTGTGTTTGAGTCGTTAACGTCGAGTGTTTGTTGCAGTATTTTACAATGGTAGAGACACGTCATGGTACCAACACGGATGGGGTTAGCACAAGTCATGTTGGGAATGCTTTGGGCTGAAAGCCATGCTTCACCACCTAGACCACCTCCTAATCAACCGAGTTCGGCCAGGCAACAGAATGCACCACCCGAGGCACCTGTGAATCCGATCAGGCTTTTATGCAAACTATGGGGTTTATGCACGATGATGGAAATGAACCGACAAACTCTAGATTTGCACAGTGGCAATGGCAGGACAGGGCAAGCTAGGGGAAACCGAGGATCAACCACTGGGGAAATGGAGAATATGATCGTAGGTTGGGGAGGTTCTTGAAGATGAAACCTCGCAGCTTATGATGGGGAGCCACCCAATGAAGGCGAAAGGTGGATTGAGTCCTTGGAGAAGATTTTTGTGGCAATTGAGTGCACCGAGGAAGACAAAGTCAAGTTTGCGGCGTTCAAATTAGAGGATGCAGCAGAACACCGGTGGAAGGTGCTAGAGGCAAGTTGGGTGCGGGATAGAGTAGATCGCACATGGGAATTGTTCTTGAGGGAGTTTAGGAATCACTTTGTTCGGATGTGGTTCGAGCCAAGAAGGAGGTCGAATTTCTTAGTCTTGATCGGGGACGATGACAAGGCTCAAGATCGCCAAGTATACCGAGTTGGCGAGGTATTGTGTGCACTTGATCCCAACAACGGAGAAGAAAATTTATCGCTTTGTGAAAGGATTGAGGACAGAATACCGTAAGCAACTCTTGCCACTTGAGTTGCCGAGTTATCAAAGTGCATGGATAAGGCATATAAGATCGAGCATGATATAGAGGAGCACCGAGGCAAGCTGGGTAGTACAAGTGGGAACTCGCAGCATCGCATCGCAATGGAAGAGATCAAGCTCAAGTGGGACCAATAGGGGAGCAACACCAATCGACAAGGAGGACAATTTCGGCAACAACCGGGAATCAAGGAAATACGGGTCGTGGACAGCGGATGCTAGAGTTACTTGTGGGTATTGTAAGAAGAGTGGGCATAATGAAGACAAGTGTTGGTTGAAGAATGGGAAGTGTTTGGTGTGTGGTGATGGCACACACTTTCAAATGAATTGTCCTAAGAACAAGGGGACACAACCGGGAGGTGTGCAACAAAATGCCGGGTTAAAAGAGATAACGAGGGTCGCCCTAGAGTGCAAGGTAGAGTCTTTGCCTTAGACCAAAAGGGAGTCCCCGAGGCCCCTAATGTCATAGGAGGTACTTTAGCCATCTCTAGTGAGAAAGCCCGAGTGTTAATAGACCAGGGTCATCTCATTCTTATATTGCATCACATTTTGCTCATCATTTGCATGCTATACCCGAATTGTTACCATATGTGTTGGAGGTGTCTACCCGTTGGGGAGTGCCATGTTGCATGGATGTGTATCGTGCTTGTGATGTGGTTGTTGATGACCATCACTTACCCGCGGATTTGGTTATATTGCCCATTCGGGATTTCGATGTTATTCGGGATGGATTGGCTACATGCTCATCATGCTATTGTTGATTGTCGTAGGAAGTTGGTTACTTTTGAATTGCCAAATGTTCCTTCATTTGTATTTTTGGGTGATAAGATAATGGGTGGAATTCAGCTCATTTCGGCTTTGAAGGCTCGAAAGTTGTTGTCTCATGGATGTTCGGGGTATTTGGCGTGTGTTGTGGATAGATCGCAAAAGGGTGTTGAGTTGGAGGATGTTCCTATTGTTCGTGAATTCCGGATGTATTTGCACTGATTATGATTTGCCTCCGGACCGGGAGTTGGAGTTTTGTATTGAATTGTTACCGGGACTACACCGATCTCAAAGGCACCTTATCGTATGGCACCACTGAATTGAAAGAATTGAAGGTACAATTGGAAGAGCTACTTGATCGAGGTTTTATTAAACCGAGTGTATCGCCGTGGGTGCACCGGTGTTGTTTGTGAGAAAGAAGGACGGATCTTTGAGGTTATGCATTGATTATAGGGAATTGAATCAAGTGACCATTAAGAATAAGTATCCTCTTCCGCATATTGATGATTTGTTTGATCAACTCCAAGGTTCCGTAGTGTACTCTAAGTTTGATCTTAGGAGCGGTTACCATCGTTGAAGGTTCGAGCGGAGGATATTCCTAAAACAGCTTTTCGGACTCGTTACGGGCACTTTGAATTTGTGGTCATGCCTTTTGGTTTAACCAACGCTCCAGTGTGTTTATGGATTTGATGAATAGAGTATTCCTGCCCTATCTTGATTGCTTTGTGGTCGTGTTTATTGATGACATTTTGGTTTATTCTAAGTCCCGGAAGAGCATGAAAATCACTTGAGGTTAGTTTTGACGGTGCTAAGAGAAAAGAAGCTATTTGCTAAGTTTAGCAAGTGTGCCTTTTGGCTTGAGGAAGTGGCTTTTCCGGGCCACATTGTGTCAAAGGATGGTATAGCGGTTGACCCGGCTAAGATCGGGCGCTTGTGAGTTGGAAGAGACCAAACCGTAACGGAAGTTCGTAGCTTTTGGGTTTAGCGGGTACTATCGGAGGTTCATAGAAGGGTTTTCTAAGATTGCAACCCCGTTGACTTCATTGACACAAAAGAATAAGGCTTTTGTTTGGAACGATAAATGTGAAGTGAGCTTCCAAGAATTGAAGAAGAAATTGACTACCGCACCCGCTTTAGCCTTGCCGAACGGTCATGATGGGTTGCTTATATACGTGATGCTTCAAAGGAAGGTTTGGGATGTGTGTTGATGCGAACGGAAGGGTTATAGCTTATGCTTCCGAAAATTGACGTGTGAACAAAACTATCCGACTCATGACATGGAGTTAGCAATGATCATTTTTGCACTTCACAAGTGGAAGCATTATCTCTATGGGGCCAAATTTGAGGTATATACTGATCATAAGAGCCTTAAGTATTTGTTTTCTCAAAAGGAGTTGAATAATAGGCAAAGGAGATGGATGGAAAGGTTAAAGGACCATGATTGCACCATTTTATACCATCCGGGAAGGCCAATGTGGTGGCCGATGCTCTTAGTAGGAAGGCTTATGTTTCTTGTTTGATGGCCCGGGAATGGAGAATGCTTGAGGATGTTCGGGATTGGGGTCCTTGTATGTCTAGCCATGGGGTGATATTTGCCAATATTCGAGCTACTCCGATTTTACTTCAGCGAATTAAAGAGACTCAAGAGAGTGATCCGGATTTGAGAAAGCTGATTGAGGGTTTAGATGGGGATAAGGCGGTGGATTTTCTCGGAATAGTGATGGTGTTCTTTTGTTTCGAGGAAGAGTTTGTGTGCCGGATATTGAGGATGTTAAACGACAAGTTTTGGATGAGGCACATAAGTCTAGGTATACTATTCATCCCGGAGTACAAAGATGTATAGGGACTTAAAGAAGAACTTTTGGTGGAATGGAATGAAGAGAGAGATAGCTGAATTTGTTTCGAGGTGTTTGACTTGCCAAAGGGTAAAGGCGGAGCATCAACGACCAGCGGGATTGTTGCAACCGTTGGAGATTCCGGAATGGAAATGGGAGAACATCGCCATGGATTTTGTGACGGGTTACCACGGACTCGACAAGGTCATGATTCCGTTTGGGTTATTGTTGATCGATTGACCAAGTCAGCCCATTTTCTCCCAATGGCAATGACTTATTCTATGGAGAGGCTTGCTACTTTGTATATCCAAGAAATTGTAAGGCTTCATGGGGTTCCTGTTAGCATTGTGTCGGATAGAGATCCTCGATTTACATCACGGTTTTGGCAGACGCTCCAGAATGCATTGGGTTCGAGGTTAACACTTAGTACAGATTTCACCCACGCATGGATGGTCATCCAGAGAACTATTCAAACGCTTGAGGACATGTTAAGGGCTTGTTCTATGGACTTTAAAGGCAATTGGGATTCACATGTACCGTTGATAGAGTTTGCCTACAACAACGCTACCATTCGAGCATTGGTATGGCACCTTATGAGGCACTCTATGGAAGGAGGTGTCGTTCCCGATCCGTTGGGACGAAGTTGGAGAAGCAAGGTTGTGGGGACCCGATATGGTTCGCGAGTCGGCCGAGAATGTGAAGATTATTCGGGAGAGGTTAAGGACAGCCCAAAGTAGACGAAGAGCTACGCGGATAATAGGCGACGAGACCTTGAGTTTGAGGTTGGTGATCGTGTGTTCTTGAAGGTGTCGCCTCGGATTGGGGTTAAAAGATTTGGGAAGAAAGGAAAATTGACGCCGAGGTTTATTGGACCTTTTGAGATTTTGGAAAGAATTGGGAAATTAGCGTATAGGCTTGCATTGCCACCTTGGATGTCGGGTATTCATGCCGTGTTTCATGTCTCTATGTTGAGGAAATATTTGTCGGACGCATCGCACATTTTGGAGTATGAACCGGTAGATTTGTCGACCGATCTCTCCTACGTTGAAGAACCCGTGAGGATACTTGACACAAAAGAACATGTCTTAAGGACCAAGACTATCCATCTTGTGAAGGTTTTGTGGAGAAGTCACAACATCGAGGAAGCTACATGGGAATTGGAACAAGAGATGCGTGAGAAGTATCCATCTTTGTTCAAGGAGATTGGTAAGTAAATTCGCGGGCGAATTTATTCTAAGGGGTGAGAATGTAACACCCGTATCGTTTGCATCACTTGCATGATCATTCTCCTTATCAAATTCATGTGATGTTGTGCATATTTCTTGAACATATTCTTGCTCGTATTGGTTATATGCATTTTTATATACCTTGGAATTATTGATGGATACATGTTGATTATTGTGTTAAACTTGTGTTGTAATCCTAGCTTTGTTCCGGACTTTTTGAGAACTTTTAATGAGTATTTTGATCTCATTTTGGACTTAGAAACATTTTGGGTTGTTGAGAACCACTTTGGGAGAGTTTTATAACAGTTTGAGACTTACCGGGCACAAAGCGATCGCCCGACCCTCCTAGGCGATCGCCCTAGGCGCAAGTCGTACCATGGTTCGGACACAAAGCGATCGCCCGTCCCCTTCCTAGGCGATCGCTCTCTAGCGAAAGTTGTAGTTTGAATCGGAGACAAAGCGATCGCCCGTATTCCACAAAGCGATCGCCTGTACCAAAGCGATCGCCTTGTCCCGACTCAAAGCGATCGCTTCATAGGCGAATGTTGATTTTGCTGCGCGCCTGTGACACTGTTACGAATTTAATCATAGTTGACCGGCTTTGACTCCAGATCGTGGCCTGGGTTGAGCCACGACCACCACCACTTAAACTTAACCTCCTTGACCCTTATAACACCATGGGAGAGTATAGAACACTCTCATTTCAACCCTTTTACACCAAAGAAACTTAGAGAGAAGCTTGAGAGAGTTCTTGAGAGAGAAAGTGAGCTAGTTTGCTCAATTCTTGTCCAAATCACAATCCAACTTCACCATTGTGGAGCTACCAACTAGGAGAACACAATCCTTGGCTTGCATGTGGGTTTCTTAGAGATTTTCCTTGGTTGAATTCTTCAAGAGGTAAGCTACTACCCCTCTCCTTCTCTACTTATGTCTTGTATGACATCTTAGCCTTGCAAAATGGCATTTATATGTTGAAATCAACATGTTGGAGTATGTTTTATTGTTGAGCCTTGTGAAATTCGTGGATGACACATTTTGCATGTTAAAAGACTTGTTTTGTCTTGGTTGATACACATAGAAATGGTATCATTTGTTAATATTGAAGTATAATGGCTTCTCTTCGATTCGAACTCATTAGAAACAAATAAAGACTCTAACGGAGTCAAATAGGTTTCCATAATTGATGAGACCACGTGTGTGACTTGGGGATTTCGTTGTGATACGAGAGTTTGTCGGGAAAATTAGTTACCCGAAATTATGCATGATGTTGTTGTTTAATTCTCGTAAATACTATGAGATGATTGATTATGTGAGTAGGATTATTATGACCTACTTGAGACAATTATGTTAAATGTTGTTGTGCTCCACATTTTGGGAGTTTGAATTGTTGTTGAGAATGTCAAGTAAACATCTACTTGTACATTTGTTATGTCCATGGATTATTTGTTGGCGGTGTATTGACGCTCGATTATTGCGGGAGCCGGGGCTACGTAATAATTGAAGGCCAATACAGGCCTCGCCTACCGTTGGCCGCGGTAGGGGCATAGCGCCATTTGTTGTATGGAATAAACGCAACCTTGGTAAGCTATTCCGTGGTTGATTCTTGGGTTGTAGGGACTAAGATCACCCGTCGACGTGAATACGAAAATGGTTCACACAGTATTGGTTATTGAGTATTGGTTAACGGTTTTGATTCGTCGATCGAGCACGTCAACAACGGCTCCTACATTGGTATATTATATGTTGGTTGGTTGGAGGTATTGGGTATATTGGAGGTGTACCTCAATACCGTATCCTTTTAGAATGTGTTTACTTATCGCACTTATATGGTTCCTACATATGCGAATGTTGGTCATGGTTTCCAACCGGTATGGGTCGGTTGGCGATCGTTGAGCCTCTCGTGTAGTGTAGGGTAACGTGTTGTTATGAGATGCTTATATTGCTATGCACGAAGATTGATGAAATCTTGTTATAGCCTATATTACTTGTTCTTATATTTGTCTTGCATCTCGTATGACATATTGTTGCATTAGTAGCTTATTGAGTTTTAAACTCACCTCGTTCAATGTTTATTTGTTTTCCTTAGATCACGGTCCGGCGAGGAACCCTTAGTTGAGTCTTGGCTTCGTCTCGGCGTTTTCTGCAGGTTGTTCTTTTGGGCTTGGTGTTTATTTTGGTGAGGCCGAGGGAATACAATGTTACCTAAACTTTGTAATGTTGGGTAGTGTGTGGTCTTTATAACTGTAATATTCTTTTGTATGTGCCGACACGGTTGTCGTGCGTGATGTATTTATTAACATTCGTTACTTCCGCATACTCTGATTTGTAGTGGTTATGGTTCTCCGAGCTTGTTGCTCGTGGAGGTTTATGATATATGTTTGATTTTTAAATTCAAACCAAGTTTTAAATCAGTTCAGTTTCCGGCTTGTTATTAATGCCGATGATGTGTTGACATGGTTTTCAAAGTAAAGTATCGCACGTGCATTACAGGTTTTTGTGCATATGCTTTATACTTGCATCTTTTGCACATAGAATTTTTATTATGCGTATTTCATGAGTCCCGCTCGCGGTCCGACTCGGGATTCCACGTAGGAGTCCGGGTGCGGGTCGCGACATAGACATTACCACAACATTTATTATTATTATTTAATGTATTTGAACGAGTATATTTAAAATTATGTGACGCCTTTGGTGTGACTAGAACAAATGGTGCCTTTGGAAGTGTGCAGCACAACACCTGACCTCTCCGTTTGAAAGTAGTTACGTACCAGGGTGTCTCTAGTAAATGTTGAACAAAATACCAATGATTGAGTCAATCAATCAATCTAAACCTACTGATTACACCTATCAATTTACATTGAAGATAATTGCTTGAGATTTAATTAAGCTAACTAAGTTAAGTATTAAACATTCATTCACATAGCTTGAGATTTAATTAAGAATATTTAATTAAGAATATTTGTTCACTATATATAAGATTGACATTTAAGTAATATATTTCTTAATGTGAGAAAAATGTCAAATTAACAAACTAAATAATTAAAAGACACATTTTTAGCTTTAATTAAGGATATTTAATAAGGGTAAGAAATCGTAATGAAAGAAAAGTCAAGATTTACAACAGTAAATCAATGACTACACTGATTAAAACTTGTTTTAGATTGTTACGGGTGCAATTTTAAAATAATTGATTAATTTATCACTTAAAATAAATATAAATAATTAAAAATAATTGTGGTAGATTAAAGCGTTTGATAGTCCTAAAAAAAAAGTATGCACGCAATTATATTTTGTACTTATTTATATTTTTTGTAGTCAAGTATGGGCGTCGGAATGACTTTAATGTTTTGGGATAAAGTGAATGATTGGGTCTTAGAGCATCCACAATGTGGGTTCTTCAATGAGTTCCCAACTCAAAAAATGGGTTCTCAACATTGGGTGAGTTTCCAAACGTGAGTTCCCAAATTTTGGGTTTTCAAATGGCTCCATTTGGGAACTGGTTCTTTTTTTTTTTTTTTTTTAAATGAGAGCTCTTCAAGCCCACTTTCAGACCACTCGCATGAAGGCCACCAAATCTTACTTTTGGGAGCGCGCAGTTCACTCTCTCCAATTGTGCGTGAAGAATCCTCCTCCACCTCTGACTCCTAGTCCTTCCACTACCCCTCCCGTCGGCTTCCCCCAATCCCACGAAAGCATCCCCCCAATCCCACGAAAGCATCCCCCTCTCTCTCTCTCTCTCTCTCTCTCTTTTCTTTTTCTTTTTTATAGTATTTGAAATTTTTTTTAATTAATAAAGGAAAGCCATTTTTTTGCCAGAAAATATATTTTATTTTTTACCTTTTTCTTAAAATTATTTTTTTTCTTCTAAATATTAAGTAGTTTTTTTTTATTCCGAATAAGTTTAATTTTGTTTTTTAATTTTGATAAAATTATTTTTTGAATTCTAATAAAGTTTTAGTTTATTTTTGAAAATTTTTTTGTTTTTTATTATTTTGAAAAAGTATTTTATTTTTTTACTTTTTTTGAAAAAGTTTTTTTCTTTTTCTGCAAAATATATCTAATTAATACTATAATTAAATTAATTTATTCTTACGAAATATTTGAAAAGTATAAATATAAATGATTTATATTTAAAAAGTACAATGAGTCCACCTAAGAATCAAGTTGAAAAACTAAGTTTGGATGGAAACTGGCTACTAATTATAATGGGACGGGCTGTGGGTGGTTAAAATTCTGAAAGCCAAATACAGCTCCTCCTCAAAGCCCCATCTTTGGGAGGACGGACACGGCTAGAAGTTCTCGCATCTGGAAAGGCATTGTGAAGTCTAAACCATTATCTCTCTATGGGGATTAAAAGGAAAATTGGTAATGGTCTTGATGTCAATCTCTTAAAAGATTGTTGGTACTGCGGGGAAACTACTCTTAGGAATTAATTCCCTCCCTAATTTTACGAACAATTGGCGTGTGAGCGATATCATTAGGAAAAAAGAGTGGAACCTCGAAAACTTGGAGCTCTAATCTCATGTGAGGATTGCCAAAGATATTGAGGCTATTCACATGTCTATTCATAGTGAGCTTTTTAGACCAATCCCTACTGGAAAAAAGATGGTATATTTAGTATAGAGAGTGCTTCCAAAAGTATTTATTAGGAAGATAGAGACCCTGGCCAAAATCAGTGGAGTGGGCTTGGATTTGGAAGTCTCATATCCCCCAAAAATTGAAACATTTTTTGTGGCTCATTCAACAAGATAGACTTTATTCTCACAAGCTAAGAAGGGACCGGAACATGATTTTTTTTTTTTTTAAAAAGATTGAAGGGGACATAGACATTACCACAACCTTTATTAATATTATTTAATGTCTTTGAACGAGTATATTTAAAATTATATGACGCCTTTGGTATGACTAGAACAAATGATGCCTTTGGAAGTGTGCAGCACAACACTTGACCTCTCCGTTTGAAAGTAGTTACGTACCAGGGTGTCTCTAGTGAAAGTTGAACAAAATACCAATGATTGAGTCAATCAATCAATCTAAACCTACTGATTACACCTATCAATTTACATTCAAGATATTTGCCAAGAATACTACATGGAGTAAAAGAAAGTAAGACTAATTGTATACAATGAACTTGAACTATACAAAATAGAGCTAACTAAGTTAAGTATTAAACATTCGTTCACATAGCTTGAGATTGAATTAAGAATATTTAATTAAGAATATTTGTTCACTATATATAAGATTGACATTTAAGTAATATATTTCTTAATGTGAGAAAAATGTTAAATTAACAAACTAAATAATTAAAAGACACATTTTGAGATTTAATTAAGGATATTTAATAAGGGAAAGAAATCGCAATGAAAGAAAAGTCAAGATTTACAACAGTAAATCAATGAATACACAGATTAAAACTTGTTTTAGATTGTTACGGGTGCAATTTTAAAATAATTGATTAATTTATCACTTAAAATAAATATAAATAATTAAAAATAATTGTGGTAGATTAAAGCGTTTGATAGTCCTAAAAAAAAAGTACGCACGCAATTATATTTTGTACTTATTTATATTTTTTGTAGTCAAGTATGGGCGTCGGAATGACTTTAATGTTTTGGGATAAAGTGAATGATTGGGTCTTAGAGCATCCGCAATATGGGTTCTTCAATGAGTTCCCAACTCAAAAATGGGTTCTCAACATTGGGTGAGTTTCCAAACGTGAGTTCCCAAATTTTGGGTTTCAAAATGGCTCCATTTGGGAACGGGTTCTTTTTTTTTTTTTTTTTCAAATGGGAGCTCTTCAAGCCCACTTTCAGACCACTCGCGTGAAGGCCACCAAATCTTACTTTTGGGAGCGCGCAGTTCACTCTCTCTAATTGTGCGTGAAGAATCCTCCTCCACCTCTGACTCCTAGTCCCTCCACTACCCCTCCCGTCGGCTTCCCCCAGTCCACGGAAGCATCTCTCTCTCTCTCTCTCTCTCTCTCTCTCTCTCTCTCTCTCTCTCTCTCTTTCTTTTTCTTTTTATAGTATTTGAATTATGTTTTAATTAATAAAGGAAAGCCATTTTTTGCTAGAAAATATATTTTATTTTTACCTTTTTCTTAAAATGATTTTTTTCTTCGAATATTAAGTAGTTTTTTTTTATTCCGAATAAGTTTAATTTTGTTTTTTAATTTTGATAAAATTATTTTTTGAATTCTAATAAAGTTTTAGTTTATTTCTGAAAAAGTTTTTGTTTTTTATAATTTTGAAAAAGAATTTTATTTTTTTACTTTTTTTGAAAAAGTTTTTTTCTTTTTCTTTAAAATATATCTAATTAATACTATAATTAAATTAATTTATTCTTATGAAATATTTAAAAAGTATAAATATAAATGATTTATATTTAAAAAGTACAATGAGTCCACCTAAGAACCAAGCTGAAAAACTAAACATTGTGAGATTTGTTTTTAAAATAGTTGAGTTCTTAAAAATCTAGGTGACATCCTACAAAACAATAATAAGTCAAACACCCTTAAAGCTGTCTTTTTGTGTCAGAGAATCTAAATGTAAGATACTGTTTCCTATCTCAAAATAGATATCTCTGTGTTTGCACTTATTTATCTTTTCTATATATATGGATCATTAGCACAAGGGATCAGTCACACGCTAAACTCAGTAGCCATCTTGAGAAACCAAACTTATGATGATGGGATCAAGCACTGGTGAGCAGTCTATGACTGAGTTACTTAAATCTCAAGCTCACATATGGAATCACATTTTCAGTTACATAAACTCTATGTCACTCAAATCTGCACTTCAACTAGAAATTCCAGACATCATCAACAACCATGGTGGACCGATGACACTCTCCGAGCTAACCGAGGCTCTCTCAATCAACAAAGAAAAGTCCCATTGCATCTTCCGCCTTATGCGTATCCTCGTCCACTCCGGCTTCTTTGTTAAGCTAAAAATCCCCAAAGCTCAAGAAGACGACGAAGAAGAAGATGGTTATTCTCTCACTCCTGCTTCTCGACTCCTCCTGAAGGACGATTTGTTGAGCATGAGACCATTTCTACTAGCCATGCTCGATCCCGTCTTTGTGAACCCCTGGCATAATATTAGCGAGTGGTTCAGGAATGATGATATACCCCCTTTTGAGACGGTTCACGGGAGGACATTTTGGGATTACATGGGGCATGAGCCCAAGCTTAACAGTCTTTTTAATGATGCCATGGCGAGTGATGCCCGACTTGTCGCAAACTTGGTTATAAAAGAGTGTTCGGGAGCATTCAAGGGGTTGAATTCACTTGTAGATGTTGGAGGTGGGACTGGGACCGTAGCTATGGCAATTGCTGATGCTTTTCCACTCATGAATTGCATTAACTTTGATCTCCCTCATGTTATTGCTGGTTTGGAAGGGAGCAAGAATTTGACCCATGTTGAGGGTGACATGTTTGTGGCAGTTCCTCCAGCTGATGCTGTTTTGCTCAAGGTACGAACGTATGAATTTCATTTTGTACTTTACAGTTTCATTTTCTTGATTCTGTTTGATTCATAACTATATTGAGAAAATTAAAAGGAAAGAAAAATTCTTAAATATTAACATTTATGGAAATAGCGTGCAGTTGATTCTGCATGATTGGAGCGACGCTACTTGTGTAAAGATCTTGAAACGCTGTAAAGAAGCTATTCCAAACAGAGAAAAGGGAGGTAAGGTGATAATCATCGACATGGTTTTGGGGAACACGAGTGAAGACGATAAATCAATGGAAAATCAACTTTTCTCCGATATGCTGATGATGGTGATGGTGTCCGGAAGAGAACGAAACGAGAAAGATTGGGCGAAACTCTTCTTTGATGCGGGCTTCAGTGACTACAAGATAACTTCTAATTTTGGTTTGAGATCCCTTATTGAGGTTTACCCATAATGAAGCATGAAAATGTTTATTTTGTATTGAATTTGGTGCATGATGGTGCTAATAAAGCATGATGGTGCAAATAAATGTCTTGCAATAAAAACTAAGATATTCTTATGAATATATTTAAAGTTTTTATTTTCAATGCAAAAGTGAAGCATGATGGTTTGAGATCCTTTATTAGCATGATGGTCTAATAAATGTCTTGTAATAAAAAGCTTCTTTTGGTTTGAGATCCCTTATTGAGGTTTACACATAATGAAGCATGATGGTGCTAATAAATGTCTTGTAATAAAAAACTAAGATATTCTTATAAATTTCAAGTTTTTATTTTCAATGAAAAAGGGAATCGGTTGAAAATAATAATATCAATTATTTGAAAAAAATAGTAACAAAATAAAAAATATAAAAGAATAAATCAAACAAAAGGAAACACAAGATTTACATAGTTTAATCTACTCCAACGCAAACGACAAATTCACAAAACGATGAAAAATTACAATATAAAGTTTTCAATGTATTTACCTTTTTTAAGAAAAAGGTCAAATGAATTGTCACTATCCCACAAAGTACCATATACTTCACAGCCCAAAATAATCAAGCAATATTTTGTCGTCCACCTCACACTATTTTCTCTTCTATGTTCCCTTGATTCCATGATCTGCTCTATATGAATTTAAGACATATTTTAACATGATACTCTTTCAACATTTAAAAATTAGAAATTTTTTTTTTTGAATTACACTCAAACAGTTTTGAAAAATTTTACAATGTCATTAGAGAGAATCTCAATTCAAAATCTTACTATTTAAACTTTTAAGGGGTCGTTTGGTAGAGGGATAAATAGGGGAATAACACTAAATTATCCATATTCTTTGTTTGGTAACTTTTTTTTATCAAGAATAAAAATATCCGAATTATCCGGATAACCCCTTATCAGGGATTAAATAATACCTCCCTCCCCCCACTACAACAAAAGTGATATTTTAGGACCCCCTACATAGGACGCTTTTAAGTAGTTGTCCTATAAAAGTCTCATTAGGACACCTAACTCTTTGGGTCCTATTATGGTACAACCTAACAGGACGCCTGACTTTTGGTGACCTATTATCGTAAGGCATATAGGACGCCTAACTGTTTGGGACCTATTATAGTACAGGTAATAGGACCCCTAACTTTTGATGTCCTATTATCATAAGACCTAATAGTACACCATTTCAATGTCATCCCATAAAAGGCCTAAAAGGACACATAACCCATCGGGACCTATTAGGGATGTGATTAATAGGATGCCTTTTCACAAGGGTCATATTACCATAATGCCTAATAGGACACCTAACTCTTGGGGTCCTATTACTGTTAGGGGTAATAGGACGCCTTTTAAGTAAGCATCCCATAAAAGGGTAAATACGACACATAACCTTTCAAGTCTTATTAACTTAGACCTAAAAAGGATGCCTTACTTGATTCCTAGGCCTATTATCAAAAACAATCTTCTTTAAGGTTGCATATATACATACATGTATATTCGTGATAAAATTGTTCAATTTGATTTCATTCGGTTGTGTTACGAAAATGTAAATCAATCTCTAACATGACACGAAAGAAAATTTAATATTCTTTTTCAGAAACATGTGCTAGCAGCATAATCAAGCCGAGCCTAGCCAGCTCGAGCCTGGGTTGTTTATATATTTCTTGAGCTTGAGCTCGAGCTCCGAGCTTTAAGAAGTGTTGCGAATAATGTAAATCAATCTCTAATTGACATGAAAGAAAATTTAATATTATTTTTCATAAGCATGTGGTACCGGCGTAATCAAGCCGAGCTTAGCCAATTCGAGGTTGGGTTGTTTATATATTTTTTAAGGTTGAGGTCCGAGCTTGGAAGAAGTGTTTAAGATAGTCTCGTTTAGAAGTCCTAGTGATGAGCTTGTGAACGTACAGTAACGTGTATCCATGCATATGTGGCACCAACAAGACAACATAAAGGCAGAACGCAACCAGGGTACAGAATAAAACAACTCAGGCAATCTAGCAGCCAGGTCAACCTAGGCAACCTAGGTCGGCCAAATTGGCTTTGCCAAGTTCTCCTCCATTCCATCCCCTTGCACATTCAATGGCGCGCAGTTAATGTCCGCCATAAAATGCTTCGAAGAAGTCGAATAAGTTGATATTGCACCAACAATTACATTATTTCCCACAAAAATGTTCCATGATGGTCAGCTATAATGATCCCACAATCTCAACCACATATAAAAACTAAATCTAGTGAGGTATTTATGATATTACGCTTTGTGCACTTTAAACCTTGCCATTCGCTACACAAGCTCTTAGCGTTTTTCTTTTCTCTATGAAGACACTTCCGACACATTATTTATCTCTTCGGTCCAAGATTGTTAGGGATCTTTTCATACAAAATCTCACTCTCATGCCGGAAAATTTGAGTCTAACAACCCCCAATTCCGCTCACCGTGTACATCCATATCCCCGACACAATCACCATATAAATTTAGATAATTTTTCCTTTGTTCCTAAAACAATGTCCTATTCAACTCGACACACAAATTAAAAAATAATAATTGACTTTATTATAAATATTAGAATGTTACATATTTTCTTTTGAAGGCCGTGTACTAGTGAGACCCATCATCAAATAAGCAAAAAAAAAAAAAAAAAATGATAAAATAATTTTGTAAGAAAAAGATTAGAAAATAAATATTTTTTGAAAAGAATTAGAAAAGAAAAGTGTATAATCCTTTTTAGCAATGGAGGGAGTACCATTTACGTCCCAAAAATTTCCCCCCAATATTTCTGTCGCACTTTTAGTTTCCCTCCCAAAGCTATTACACAATACATACACTATTTTTTTCACACAAAAAGCGCACTCCCACCCCCTCTCCCTCTCCCTCTCCCTCTCCTCTCTCTCTCTCTCTCTCTCTCTCTCTCTCTCTCTCTCTCTCTCTCTCTCTCTCTCTCTCTCTCTCTCTCTCTCTCTCACACACATTGCGATCTTGCTCGCTGCTATGGTCAGTCGGTGAATTTATCAGGTAAGCGTCTCTCTCTTTCTCTCCTTCCCTAATTTTTTCTTTAATCTTGCTTACACAACTGTGCCCTAACCTTGTTTGCAAAAAAATGTTGATTTGCCCAAATTGATTTGCCTAAATTGCAAATGCACGATTCTCATTTGTGACCCAGTTGTATCGACTTCAGTAAGTCTTTATCTACTCATCTAATTGCTTTCCTACTTCCCCAAACACTTTTCTTTCCTGGCTTTCTCTCACTACCCGTGTTCTTTTAGGCATTTGGTAGCTGTGTCGACTGCCATAACCTCTGTCTACGGAAAAAACAATCTGGTAAACTCTAATTTCCCTCTCCTCCCATGTAGAATTGTAAGGGTGTTTACTCTGTCGAGGCCTCTAAATTTCCGTTCAATTTTGTTCATGTTTGTTTTAAATTAATGCTGTTTTTCTGTGCTTATTTAATTACTCGGGTTTAATTTAACTCTTCTGTATTTGAAATTTATTCTAGTTTTGCTACTGATTTTGAAGATGAGAATCCATCTAGGGTTGTGCATTTGTTGAATAATGTGAATTTGAAATGTTAGGGTGTTGTAAGTGGGTGAATGGATAAATTAATTTCATTTACATGCATTTGCCTGCATCTAGTACCGATTTTCAACAGTTATAGGAAAATAATGGCATTTATTATTTGTTCAAGCTTGGAACTTGGGAATTTTGCATGGTTTAGTGATTATGTATATACTTGACTTTTTTTATTTTCTTTTTCTTTTCATGATAGTGGTTTTTAATCTAATAGTAGATGATGTGTATAGAAGTGATTATCAAGGCTTACACATTCTTCGTGTTAGGGAACTTGGTTCTGTTTTCTTGCCTCAATAAACTTGAAGTAGATAATGTGTTCTGTTGGGGTTCTGGATTGAGTTTTGGATTGTAAACTAATTCCAGCATTATATTTGGTTTCTTGAAAGTAGAGTCGGCATTTAGAAGTCTAGTTGCTCT
Source organism: Platycodon grandiflorus (assembly GCA_016624345.1). Taxonomy (NCBI): domain Eukaryota; kingdom Viridiplantae; phylum Streptophyta; class Magnoliopsida; order Asterales; family Campanulaceae; genus Platycodon; species Platycodon grandiflorus. Next base: position 33,758,961 of record CM028365.1, on the reverse strand, counting down.
GTGACCGGTACTGCAATGTCGCAACTTTGCATAGCCGTGCTTGCAGTGTTCAAAGGCGACACTAAAAGGTAATTTCATACTATACTTTTAATTGTATTCTGATTTTTCTTCTCAAATGTTCAGTCACATTGTACTGATAGTTCAAAAAAATATTTTTCTTCTTGTTGATAACAGTATTACATATCATAAGCAATTTTATATTATCTTTTGTTTTTGAAATTTACTTTACTACCTGGATTAAAAGAATATCAGGGTTATCACTAGTTTTATAAAGTCGAATCGTTTTATAGAGTATTGAGGAGGGCATAATAACAGTAGCTCTGGCGGAGACAATAAAAAAGCTGGAGACTATTATTTCTTAGAGCTCAATCCCTGGTTGTAGGCTCATAATTTCTGCTTGGTCTATGATGCCATTTTATTAATCACCTTACATTGCTGCTACATATTTAGGGCCCTTATTGTTGGGGGAAGTTTCTTCACTAGCTGAGAAGAAAAAAAATTTTCTCTCTCTACTGAAATTCTCTCTCTCTCGGCCTGACTAGGGTTCCGCCCTAGCTAGGGTTTCTTGACCTCTCATGGCGGCTGCCACGGCAGACCCGCCACCCTTTGACCCGCCGCCACATGACCAGCCACCACTACATACCCCTTCACCTCCTAAATCTTTCGCTGAAGCTTTAACTACATCCAAGCGAGCTGCTCAACAACCTTTATCTCTCGTGCTCCACCAAACTTCTTACAAAGGGGAACCTGCTTTGAAGATCAGTGATGACTCAGTCCGCCTCCTTGCTCAGCCTTTCAAGCATGCGCTAATCGGTAAATTTTCTCATGGCCGTCCTTCCATGGAAGCAACACGAAAATATTTTCATACATTTGGTCTCAAGGCTGACTTTAAACTAGGACATTTAGATGCCAAACATATCTTAATCCAACTAAACCATGACGAAGATTATCAACGGCTTTGGATTAAGGATCAATGGTACCTCGGTCGTTTTCCTATGAGAGTTTTCAAATGGTCCCCGGATTTTCGCCCCGATATTGAAAGCTCTATTGTTCCGGTGTGGTTTTCTCTTCCTAATCTCCCCATTCACCTTTTTCATAAATCCACTATGTATGCTATTGCAAATCTCTTTGGCAAACCTTTGATGCTAGACCAAGCTACTATGAACCTTTCTTGTCCTAGTGTAGCTCGAGTGTGTGTTGAACTTGACCTACTTAAGCCTGTTCCAAAGCGGATTTGGATAGAGAGTGGAACCAAGGGATTTTGGCAATCTTTAGAGGCAGAAAATCTCATGCGTTATTGTTTGCATTACAATCGTCAAGGTCATTCTGAGGAGTTTTGCAAAATCAAGAACCCAATAATTACTTCCTCATCAAACCCAAAGTTTGATTCTACTTCAAAACCTACTTGTCGGCTGGAAAAAATTTGTCTTCAAATCTGAATTCTCTCCATGAGGCCCAGAATAAGACTAAGCAATCAACACGCTGGACTCCAAAGAAGAACGACAAAGGTAAGGAAATCATTATTGATTCTACCCCAAGTCATACAATTGATGAGCCGCCGTTGCATGATCAGAATCAGACTATAGAAGGTAACAATGTATCTTCTATTCATATTGCCCAGCAAACTGTTGTCTTAGATTCTGTTCATATGGATTCTATAGTTGAACCTGTTATTTTGCCTACAAATACTGCTAATGATCCTCCTGAGCAGGCTGATTTCGTGGAAAACAATCCTCAAGAACAGGTTCAAGCTGCTCAAAAAGATTCAAACCCGTCCCTATTATCTGAAGTACACGACCTGTTGGAAGAGGTCCAAGGCAATCTGGATACTATTCAGAGGACAAACATCAGTTCTGTCATTGAGGATCCGAATGAAAGCATGCTTGAAGTTCACACAAGTGACGATTTACAGCATGGAATTCCTGTTAATGATACTATTTAGCCTTGCTCCTCTAATCGCTTCACTGTTTTGGACACCTTGGAAGATCAAGAACCTAACTATAATGAGCTGGATGCCTTGAACCTTATGGTGAAAGATAATAAAAAGGTTCCAACAACTGATCGTCTCACTCGGCTCCAAAGAGCTAAACTCTCCGTTTCGACTCTTCCATCTGTTTTCCATGGAACTTAAAGCCCTCTTTTGGAACATTAGAGGGATTGGTAATGACCCCTCCATTGCAAGGTTAAAATATCTCATCAAAACCCATAATATCTCCATTATTTCTATATTTGAACCTATGATAGATCCGGCCAAAATTAATTTTATTTCTCGTCGTCTCAAGTTCAAATTTTGCTTTAAGAACACTAATGGCTCTATTTGGGTTTTTCTTAAAGCAGCTTACAATTGTCAGGTTATTCACAGCTCCTCCCAGCAGATCACCATTCAAGTTCAACACTACTCATGGCCTTCTCATTCTTATATCACAAGTGTTTATGCTAAATGTGACTTGGAAGAACGCAGGTTTTTATGGGCTGACTTAATAGATCTTGGGGACCAAGTTCGAGATGCTCCTTGGTTAGTTGGCGGAGATTTTAATATCATTCTCCATCCTTCGGAGAAATCAGGTGGTAATGGCTGGGATCGTAATGGTGCCTTAGATTTTCATGCTTGTCTAGCCGCTTCTGGTTTGATTGATTTGGGTTATTCCGGTTCTTCTTACACTTGGTGGAATAAAAGAGAAGGGTCTCGCACTATTCATCAGCGTATTGACAGAATTCTTGGAAATCCGGGTTGGCTTGATAGATTTGATTCCTCCATGATTCAACATCTTCCTCGTACATGCTCTGATCACTCCCCCTTGCTTCTCACATTTGGTTGGGCTACCCCTAATCATGGGGCTTCTTTCAGATTTCTAAATGTCTGGACTAGTCATGCTACCTTTTTGGACGTGATCAAATCTGCTTGGGAGATTTCTGTTCCTGGCCGGCCTCTGTCTGCTTTTTCTTGCAAACTTCGTAATGTTAAGGCGGCTCTTAAAATTTGGAATAAAGAGACGTTTGGGAATATATTCTCCTCTCTTAAAGCTTCGGAGGAGGACGTCCTTGAAAAGGAGCTTTTCTATGAGTTAAATCCCTCAGATTCTAATAGATCCATGTTGCTTGCCTCTCAAGCCAAACATCGGATTATGCTTCGACGGGAAGAAGCTTACTGGGCTCAAAAGTCTCGTCTTTCTTGGTTACAGGAAGGTCAAGGTAACTCTAAGTTATTTCATGCCTCTGTCAAACAAGCTCGTCGTAAACTCCATATTCACTCTATTATGGTTGAGGATGGATCTTTGCTTACTTCTGAGGACTCTATTAAGCAAGCTGGCATCTCCTATTTTCAGTCTCAATTGACTAGTGATGGCTTTGGCGATGACTCTCTTCTTGATGTTATTCCTTCTCTGGTTACTGATGATTGGAATTCTAAGCTTATTGCTCCTCCTGATTTGTATGAGCTCAAAGATATTGTTTTTTCTATGAGCGGAGACAGTGCGTCGGGCCCGATGGCTTTTACGGTAAATTTTATTCCTTCGTTGGGATATCATTGGACATGATTTACTTCTTGCCATCTTGGAGTTCTTTGCTGGTTTCTCTATGCCCAGATCTTGGACTAGCACTTTAATCGCTCTTATCCCTAAAGTTGATCACCCCAATTCTTTTAAGGATTTCCGGCCGATTAGTCTTTGCAATTTCTGCAATAAAGTTATATCTAAGCTATTGGCTTCTCGATTAGCTAAGATTCTTCCCTCTATCATCTCTCCGAATCGAGTGCTTTTACCAAGGGCGAGATATTCATGACAATATTCTTCTTGCTCAGAGCTTATGGGTTATCGAAAAAAAGGTGACGGGTTCTAACATCATTATTAAGCTTGATATGGCTAAAGCCTTTGACAGAGTATCTTGGTTATTTTTGATAAAAGTTCTCCGTCGTTTTGGTTTCCATGAGGTGTTCATTGATTTGGTTTGGCGTATCATTTCTGAAAATTGGTTTTCTATTCTCTTTAATGGCGCTCCTGTGGGTTTCTTCTCATCTTCTCGGGGTCTTCGCCAGGGTGACCCGTTATCCCCCAGTCTCTTCATTATTGCAGCGGAAGTTTTGAGTAGGAGCCTCATTAATTTGCATCTTGAAGACCCTTTGACGGTCTTCTCTACTTCTAGTGGATGCCCTATTATTTCTCACCTTTCTTTTGCGGATGATGTCATTATTTTCTGTAATGGGCATTCTAGATCTCTTCAGAAGCATGTTCAGCTACTCTCAAATTATGAGAAATCTTCAGGTCAGCTTGTTAACGGTTCTAAAAGTAGCTTTTTTACTGACCCGTCGTTAGATGCCTCTCGGATAAATGTTATTGCTTCTACTTTGGGCTATCGCATTGGGACTCTTCCTATTATCTATTTAGGTTGTCCTTTGTACTTGGGCCGTAAAAAGAAGAATTATTTTGATTCGATTGTTGCTAAGCTGAGAGATCGGATTGGTACTTGGATGGGTGGTTTTCTATCTCATTCGGGCAGGCTTGTTTTAATCAAACATGTTCTCCACTCTATGACGTCATACCTCATTGCAGCCTTGGATCCTCCAATGTCAGTTCTTAACTCTATAGAAAAATTATTTGCCAATTTCTTTTGGGGGTCTATTGAAGGAAAGCAAAAGGCTCATTGGTTCTCTTGGGATTCTTGCTGCCAGCCCACTATTGAAGGCGGGATTGGTGTTCCTTCTATATCGACTTTAGTTAAAGCTTACGGCATTAAACTTTGGTGGAGATTTCGTACTCAAAAGAGTTTATGGGTGGATTTTTTGCGCACTCGTTATTGTCTTTCTAATCATCCTGTGGTGGCTAACAGTAAGGGGTCTCATGTTTGGCTTCGTCTTCTCAAAGCCCGCTCTATTGCGGAACCATTTATTCGTTGGAATATCCGAAGAGGGGACTGCTCTCTCCGTCACGATAAATGGCTTCCAATGTTTCCTGTTCTAGCCATGGAAGACGCCCAGTTTGCTGCTGCCAAGGATCTGTTTCAATCGGCTTCTGCTCTCTCTCCGCTGGCCATTTCTTCCCTTCTCCCTGGCGCTGTTACTACCATAACAAATCTGCAAATACAGCTGGTTGAAGAAGACGACCTTCCCTGCTGGTCTGCTACAGTTTCTGGCATTTTCTCCATTAAATCAGCCTTTGACATATCCCGTAATGCTAGTCCTTCTCTCCTATCTTCGAAGTATGTTTGGCATCGTTGCATTCCTCAAAATATTAGTATTTTCATGTGGCGTGTGCTCCTTTCTCGTCTTCCCATTGATGAAGCTATTATCAAGCGTGGAGTTTCCATTGCGTCGAAATGCCATTGCTGCCCTTTAAATCCTGCTGCTGAATCATTTCATCATGTATTCTTATCCAGTGATTTGGCCTCTTCTGTTTGGCAGCATTTTCACTCTTATTTTGGGCTGAGCTTCTCTCCTTTTTCGATCCAGCAACATTGCATGTTTTGGTGGTCTCAAACTGGTTCTTTGCTTTTCACCATAATCCCTTCAGTGATCCTTTGGCATCTCTGGAAAGCTCGTAATAGAGCCGTTTTTGAGGGTGTGCATTCCACCTCCCGTGGCATCATTCTTGCTGTTCATAATGAGATCAACCTTATTCTTAAAGCTGGGAAATTTATGGAAATAGATTGGTCAAGATTTCATTTCAAGATATGCCGGCCGAAACGGGTTTCCATCCAAGCAGTTGTTTGGTTAAAACCTCCTCTTGGTTTGGTCAAGCTTAATACGGATGGTGGTAGTAGAGATAATCCTGGTTCTAGTGGAGGAGGGGGTGTTATTCGGGACTCTGAAGGCCGTTTCATTTATGGCTTTTCTTCTTATTATGGGATTTGTTCAAATTCTGTTGCTGAAATCCGAGCCCTTTTCCAAGGTATTCGTTGGCTTACCTCTCAAGGCTTTAATAATTCTATTGTGGAGATTGACTCTGCTTTTCTTCTCGGTTGCATATCTAAAGGTCATGCTCCTCCTTGGAATGCCTATTATTACATTAGTACTATTATTTCTATGCAAAAGGTTGGGAATTACTCTTTTCGCCATTGCTTCCGCGAAGCAAACTCAGTTGCTGATAGTCTAGCTAATATTGCTATGGACTCCAAATTGGATTCCGTCTGCACCTCGATTAATCATCTTCCAATTTTGACTAGAGGTGCTATTCGGATGGATGCTAGAGGAGTTGCTCATGTTCGTATTTCTTAGATAGGTTAGATTTTATCCTTTGAATTGTATTTCTCTTTCGAGGTCAGGCTCCTTTGTCCTCCCATTTATAAGGGTCAGGCTGGTTGTCCCCCTCAAGTTTGTACTTTATTTTATTTTAATAAAATCTAGCAGGGTGCCGCCCCTGTTTCCCTAAAAAAAAAAAAAAGTTTCTTCACTAGCTTGATACAATATAAGTAACTTGATTGTGGTTATTGAGTACAACTATCATCATTGTCCCATACTTAATTTCATTATTTTATAGGCTAGTAGTACCATAAAGAGTTGTTTATCTTTACTGATAATAAGTTGTTATTTAGGTGGAGCACCCTGTTATAGAGTGGATTGCAGAAATAAATCTGCCCAACTTCACAGGTTGCAATTAAAATGGTTATTCTTGTGGCAAATTCCAGGTACTCTGACATATTTGGTACATGATTTTGGCCTTTTACTTTTATAATATGTTCACTTTATGAATGCTTTGTTTCATACCCTCTTAATTAGAAATAAGGTGATTTTATGGAATGGAACATCAGTTCTTGCTATCCCATTTGACTTCGACAAGGCACAGTCTATAAAGCCAAAAGATCATTGTGTAGCTGTGCGCATAAAAAGTGAGGATCCTGATGATGGTTTTAAACCTTGATTTGCTTTCATATACAGACATATACATGTATATGAATCAAGGTTATTTATAATGTTCCCAATCCTTGGTTGATTTTTAACTTTTTTGACTATTTTACAAGTAAAACCAAATGCCATTTCAAGTTAAACTTCTTTTACTTATATGAGTTCATATATGTTATTGTAGCATTTTCTTCTCCAGGGTGATGTAGTTGAACGTCCTCGACTTCAATACAAGAAAGATATCTTGAAAAAGAAATGAACATTTGGTGAGGCCTTAGGGATTAATTGTGACAATTGGATCAGATGCCATTGGAGCAACTATTGTATGGCTTTGCAATTTCAGTGTTGTATGTTGAACACTTGAATTAGTGTGTTTGGTTATATTGTATCTTTTATGTGGACGATTTCATATTACTAATATATATACACATGTCTAATTGTAGGTGGTGTGTGATGATGACATGCGTTTAATTGTTCGCGGAGACATGGTTGCTTTTTTTGGTTATGGAGCAATTATCTTGATTAGCTCTTAGGTTTTATTCACTGTGTTTTAGATTTAGTTTGATCTTTTGTGTTTGTTTTGTTTTCTATTTTTGCTTACCAATTTGATTAGGGGATGTTCAAGTAAATGACTGTTTTGGATACGTGGGTTTAAGATGAATTTGTATGACATTATTATGTTTTAATATTAATGAGTTAATTTTAAATGTTTGGATTTTTCTTTTTAATTGCTTGTTTTTTATTCAATCTAGTGTTGAGACGCCCAACGTATCAAGGTGATATTATTGGGATGCTTAAACAGGTCTTATCACGGCAAGGTATTAGGACAACAAATTTCATCCTATCAAGATGATATATTAGGACGCTTCGCTCGTCCTATCATGATACTATATTAGGACGCCATCATTTTAGAGAAATATTAGGACGTGTTGATTCATCCTAAAAATAATTTTGAGATTGAATTTTTAAGGACGCCATAAGTCGTTTTATTATATTTCCTATTAGGACATGGGTGTGGTTTCATTATTGATCATTATAGGACGATTAAAGGCGTCCTAACAGATTTGCATTATTAAGTCGCCCCTAAGAGTCCTATTAACTTTTTGCTACCCCTTTAGATAGGATGCTCGAGCTTGCGTCCTATTAAATAAGGCGTCCTATAAAGCCATATATTAGGACTCAATTGGGCGTCCTAATAGTCACTTTTTGTTGTAGTGCCTGTTATAATTTAATCCCGATAAACAAAACGAGACTATTATTTATTCCTAAATTACCCTCCCGTCTCCTCCTCCCTCCCAACCTTCCCCTTCCTCCTCCCGCTTCCCCGCCACCCCCTCCTCTCCTCAACCCACTCTTTTTTTAGTACCGTCCTCCCTCTCTCACTCACCCTCCCTCCTCCTCCTCCACAGCTCCTCCCACCCAACCAACCAACATTTTTTTCTTTTTCATTTCTTAATTTTTATATTACTATATTATGTATAAATTTAGTTATACGTACAATACATATACATATTCATTTTTTAAAATAAACTAAATATATTAATATCTTTTTCTAGGTTGAGATTAAAAAGAACTTTAAAATTTATAAATTTGCAATTTTATTATCCTTATATACTTTATAATAATTATAAATAGTTAGGTTTATCTAATTTATAAAAATATTGATGTTGCATTAAACAATGGAATTAACTATATTATACATAAAAATGCAGACAAAAGTAGTTTGGAGAAAAAAACCCAAGTGAGATAAGGTCGAGTCATCATTTAATCAACCTAATTTATAAGGGTGTTTTTGAAAAAATAGCGTAATACTAAAATTAATTTGGGCTACCAAACTTCAAATTAGATAACTAGCAGAATAAATTAATCTTATTCGTAATCTATCAAACATAAGATAACTCTATAACCGAAATAAAATAATCTCGGTTAAAATAATATATGTTATAGTATTAATTAATGTTATCCTGACTTTTCTACCAAACAACCCCTAAGGGAATAAGAGTACCTCGTGAATTCAAACTTTCCACTAAATATTTGCAAACACCTTTCGAAAACTTTAAAGGTTCCGTCGAATCTTGATTTCTACTCTATGTTTTATATGGAAAAGCTTGTTTATCTTGCTTGGCATAATAGATCTCCTCCATGAATTTGATTTTTGCATCTACTACTAAAAGATATGAGAAATGCTAGAGCCACCTAAAAGTACTAAAAATATTGCACCTAATGATATGACACTCAAATCCAATGTTAGATTTCAAACAAATTTCAACCATATCCCTTTGTACCATAAGGCGGCAAATGTTTGATTTAAAAATTTAACGGAAATCCAACATTGGATTTGGGTGCCATGTCAATTAGGTGCAACATTTTTGATAATCTTTAGGTGGATGTAGCATTGCCCAAAAGATATTATATGGAAAAATGATATCGACACTCATCTCTTTTCAATCAAGATACTCCATTGCACAAGCAATTGATGTGTATTATGGATCTTCTAAATTGTATGGGCTCATTGTGACGACCCGAGTCCGGGGTTCGATGTTGAACCCCAACTCGGTGCGCCAAACTAGCAAGAACAACCAAAAAGAACGAGTCACAAAAGCTCAAAACTAAAACTATGCAGCGGAATATAAGTTAAAATGTGAGTTTCAAAAACTCACACAACAACTACAACTAAATAAACCTCAACGGCCAAAACATACGGAGAATAACACTAAAGATAAACCCAACAATCAAAACCTCAACGGCTAAATACACGAGCCGGAGAAACAATAATACTAAAATACCACGAGTCGAAATCCAAAATAATATAGTACAACAACCGGCACGACCACACGGTCGGCACCAAAATACAAAATCGGAAGATTACAACTATTTCTACCCATATACTAAGTTTACATAACTTAGTGAACTTCGCGATCTCACAATGCAAGAAATAAGAAGAAAATGGTAATACAAATACATCTTGCTAACTCCAAGCTTCAAGACTCGCTGCTGAACTTAACCCGCAATCGAGGAGGTTGTTGGGTGAGTCTAAAAGACTCCGTAAGATACTATAATGTATTGGATGCTATGAGTATGAATGCAACAGTAAACCAAGACTCTAAATGCACTAATCTTGGTAATAATTTTAACTTAATCATTAAACGACAAGTTACTACATACGACTATATGGCATGGTATTATGCACGACAATATAACGGAAAATAAACATGTAGGAGCACATAAAGGCAACCAACCCTATACTAACGAGAGGCTCAATGATCGCCAACTGTCCCATACCAGTTGGAAATCATGACCAACATTCGCTTATATAGGAAACACATAAGAGTGGTAAGTAAACACATTTAAAGGGATACGGCGTCAAGGTACACCTCCGACCAAACTAATAGTTCCAACCAACCAACCAATATAATACCAAATATCGAAGCCGTTGTCAACGTTCTCGATCAATGAACCACATCAAGAATTCGAAGCCGTTGTTGACGTGCTCGAACTAAGAACATGAAACAACATGAAACTGTGTGAACCATTTTCTGTATCCACATCGATGTGTGATCTTGGTCCCTACAAACCAAGAATCAACCACGGATATAGCTTACCAAGTTTGCGTTTATTTCGTACAACACATGGCGCTATACCCCTACCGTGGCCAACGGTAGGGCGAGGCCCGATGTATTGGGCTTCAACTATTACGTAGCCCCGGCTCCCGCAATAATCGAGCGTCAATACACCGCCGACACAAATGTCATGGACTTAACTAAATGCACAAGTAGATGTTTACTCGACATTTAAAATAAACGGTCATACTCCAAAGTAGGGAGCATACCACAACAACAACGTTTAATAACAATACGAATATTTCAAGTAGGTCACAATAAGCCTATAACAACAAATCAACAAAGTGTGCTAGTAAACATTAAACACACAATCAATCATCAAATTAGGATGATTGTCCTATCACATACTAGAACAATCTCACAATGTCCATAATCACTGAACGTATAACCAAAATAAGACAATAGGCAAAGTAGGCCTATTGTGCAACTCAACTTAGGATCTCTACAGTATCCTATAATCACTCAATACACTTTATCTCATGTATTGCATAAACCATCACATAACACTATCGTCGTGTACTATATATATCACAACTCATTACAAGTCACTTCGTCCGAATTGGAACGATAATCACGGTATGTCATTTCATGTATGATTGAATTAACTAAAGTCAAATTCTTACGAATAATCACTTTCACAATACGTCATCCAATATCGTAGGAGACTAAATAACAACCCGTAGTGAATTATACTACTCATTAATCCACTCCGTAGAGTCAATTCTACACGTTAATAAATTAACTACATGATTCGACGTTTGTTTAATACGTTCTATGCGACTCTGCCAGAGTCAGTCACAACTAGTATATAATTCTTATAGTGTTCAATGAAAATATACTACCTCATGTCGACTCAGCTAGAGTCGTTACTCATTTTTGAAATATCGGGACGAACCGTAGTATTGTCCCTAAATAACTATATTAATCGAGATACTCCAAATTTAGTGAATTACCAACCATATAAGTCCCGCAAGTTCATCGCAAGTAGTCACTTACAAAATCCCAGCAAGTTACTAGTACTTGAGATTTAAGAAAAACAACATTTACAACTCAACAAGTCTCTAAATCATGGAGACTAACAAAAATGATAACTTTTCAGCACTGCGCGGCAATTCTATTAAATTCACAAAATATTTCACAAAAATCCAAATATTACAATTATTCCATATTTAGAAACTAGACATCTGGAACTATAATTTACCACTTTGAATTACCTCATTTGGACTTATAATCATCAAGAATCAGTCACTTATAGTTAGATCTAATACCCAGAATTTCCAGCAACAGTTTACTCGGCGCAGCGATAAAACACAACCTAAACGAGGTACTTCCCGACCTCTAAAATTTATGAAAATTTACAGAGAACAACCTAACATACATGAGAATAACATATCCAAAATTCAGAAAATTCCCAATAGTACATTAGTACCAGAATTTTCAGGAAAATAGCCCAAAACAGGGACTGCAACTAATTCGAAATTCATGCGTTTTTCGTTCTAACTTGTAACTAACATCTCACCAAATATTCTACTCATGTCCAAATATTATGAATCTTATATACCCACAAACTAGACATTCCAAAATACAATATACCATTTTAAATCAGTCCATTTGGACTTGTATTCATCAACATGCAACCACATAAAGATTGAACTACAAACCATAATTTCGAGCAACAGTCCGTTCTGCGTATCGATAATATGCAACTTAAACGAGGTATTTCCCGACCTCTAAAATTTATGAAAATTTCTAGAATTTTGCAAAACATATTAATGTAAAACATATCCAAAATTCAAATAATTCCCATGGACGGATTTTTCCCAGAAAATTCAACATCATGCCTTAAAACTGTGACAAATCTTATTTCAAAACTAAGCATTTGGCTTCCAAAATCATCATGTCTTCTCTCAATTATATTTTCAACCTCAAACAATAACATAATATATCATAACATAATTTAGAGCAACAAATCACATGTTTCTTCCATGTATTTAACACAATAATGAACAACTAACACCACCTACATGCTCTACTCTTCCAATTCATCTCATAATCAAACAAAACATTATAGTTACTTACCTCTTGACAAAAATCAAACTATGGAAATCAGCATGCAATCAATGGAGAATGATCCTCTAGTCAAGAGCTTCATAACGGTGAAGACGGATCGACGATCGGAATTCGGATGCTCAAAATATGGAGGTTTCTCACTCTAAAACTCACTTACTCTCTCTCTAACTCTCTCTCTTTCTAAGAACGGTTTGGATGAAAAGAATGGCTGAAATGAGTCTTCTCTCAGCTCTCCACACATATATCTCCTATTACCACTTAAAGAGAGGTCAACAAGTCAATAGGGAGATGTTTTAATGGTCAAAGGGTCAAATCACTTAAAACTAGTCAAAGCTGTCACAATTTCAAATTTTCAGCCAACTTTAAATACATTCCTAGGATGATCTACAAGTCTAAAAATTACAAATAAGATATGGTTGGAAAGCTCTTTGAGTCTAGTTTACACAGAATCAAACGGTTTGCATATCCGAGTTTTCTAGACAAAGTTATGGCCAAACTACTACAGACTATTTGGATGGACAGAATTTCGGGTTTAAGCATGTATCCATGCTTTTGTGTGTATCTTTTTCTATCTTAAGGTTAAAACACACTCAAAACTCAACATAATCATCCCGTATTGATGCACGAATGACAAAGAACTCAAGACTCAAACATACCCGAAGTTAAACACATGAAACAACACTCGAATTGACCCGACCTACGAGTGAACTACGAAAGAAGTAGGATTGGGGTATTACATCCTCTCCCCCTTAAAAGAATTCGACCGCGAATTCATAAGTTGGACATCTACGGTGAATACATATTTTACAACAAGACTTTACCAAAATATTCACCAAGGAAACGGCCATCAATAGCGAGTTGAAGAGTAATGGAGAAAATGAAATCGTTTTGGATTAGAGATCAGCGATCTCATAAAGGCTCGCACACAATATTCCTCAAACAAGTGACAATACACAAGTCACAAATAGATAATCACAAGCTTATAACTAATGACGTTCAATCGAGCACGATTGCTTATACAAATATCGATACATATCAAACCATTTCACAAGGAGTGGTAAACAATCCACAGAAGATGCACAAACATATTCAAGTACACAATCCCATTTACTTGTCCATTCCATTTGTCATAGGGTTAGGCAAATTCTATCTAACATGCTATTAACTTAGTCTCGACGAATATCTCTTGACAACCAAATCAGGGGCCCTTCTGAAGTGGCTTCAAAAGCTTCCGTCGCAGGGCGTTAGGGACAAGTGATTTCAAATATGCCCTTTAGAATCGGTCTCATGCACATAAGTGTCAAATACAAGCAAATGTATCTAAGTGTAACATATGTCTCTAGTATATACAAGTTTTGCATTCCATGATGTGATATGCAAGAATGAAGCATCTAAGTTAGTACGGACTCTAGATCTCACACCAATAAAACTCAACATTAACTACTATCCACTAGAGAACTCGTGACCCGAAATCTCGGGTCTTCCACATCTACTTCTTCGAATGATTACATATCTCAAGACTAAGAAATTCCTTAAAGCGTCCAGGATATAGATATCTATGATTAACGAGACAACAAAAGTTGGTCAAATCACAATACTAAACCTTCCAAGCAACTTACACTAGTTGTCATCAACCTAGTGAGGACTTAAAGGGCACTCACTAATCTCCATAAGAGAAATAACATATTACAATTCCTTAATCCCTGCTCTCGTGAGCGTAAGGACCCAACAATTCCAGTCCTACTTCGACTATCTTCACAATTTACCAATATCCAAGATACACTTAGACACGAACACTCGACGTTAATTGCTCAACCCAAAACCCAAATCACCTAAGCCGAGGATCCTGTCCTGGCGAACAACTAACTTAAGCTTTGATACCAACTGTGACGACCCGAGTCCGGGGTTCGATGTTGAACCCCAACTCGATGCGCCAAACTAGCAAGAACAACCAAAAAGAACGAGTCACAAAAGCTCAAAACTAAAACTATGCAGCGGAATATAAGTTAAAATGTGAGTTTCAAAAACTCACACAACAACTACAACTAAATAAACCTCAACGGCCAAAACATACGCCGGAGAACAACACTAAAGATAAACCCAACAATCAAAACCTCAACGGCTAAATACACGAGCCGGGGAAACAATAATACTAAAATACCACAAGTCAGAAATCCAAAATAATATAGTACAACAACCAGCACGACTACACCAGTCGGCACCAAAAATACAAATCGAAAGATTATAACTATTTCTACCCATATACTAAGTTTACATAACTTAGTGAACTTCGCGATCTCACAATGCAAGAAATAAGAAGAAAATGGTAATACAAATACATCTTGCTAACTCCAAGCTTCAAGACTCGCTGCGCTGGAACTTAACCTGCAATCTGAGGAGGTTGTTGGGTGAGTCTAAAAGACTCCGTAAGATACTATAATGTATTGGATGCTATGAGTATGAATGCAACAGTAAACCAAGACTTTAAATGCACTAATCTTGGTAATAATTTTAACTTAATCATTAAACAACAAGTTACTACATACGACTATATGGCATGGTATTATGCACGACAATATAACAGGAAAATAAACATGTAGGAGCACATAAAGGCAACCAACCCTATACTAACGAGAGGCTCAATGATCGCCAACTGTCCCATACCAGTTGGAAATCATGACCAACATTCGCTTATATAGGAAACATATAAGAGCGGTAAGTAAACACATTTAAAGGGATACGGCGTCGAGGTACACCTCCGACCAAACTAATAGTTCCAACCAACCAACCAATATAATACCAAATATCGAAGCCGTTGTCGACGTTCTCGATCAATGAACCAAATCAAAAATTCGAAGCCGTTGTTGACGTGCTCGAACCAAGAACAAGAAACAACATGAAACTGTGTGAACCATTTTCTATATCCACGTCGACGTGTGATCTTGGTCCCTACAACCCAAGAATCAACCACGGATATAGCTTACCAAGTTTGTGTTTATTCCGTACAACACATGGCGCTATACCCCTACCGTGGCCAACGGTAGGGCGAGGCCCGATGTATTGGCCTTCAACTATTACGTAGCTCCGGCTCCCGCAATAATCGAGCGTCAATACACCGCCGACACAAATGCCATGGACTTAACTAAATGCACAAGTAGATGTTTACTCGGCGTTTAAAATAAACGGTCATACTCCAAAGTAGGGAGCATACCACAACAACAACGTTTAATAACAATACGAATATTTCAAGTAGGTCACAATAAGCCTACAACAACAAATCAACAAAGTGTGCTAGTAAACATTAAACACACAATCAATCATCAAAGTAGGATGATTGTCCTATCACATACTAGAACAATCTCACAATGTCCATAATCACTGAACGTATAACCAAAATAAGACAATAGGCAAAGTAGGCCTACTGTGCAACTCAACTTAGGATCTCAAGATCCTATAATCACTAAACACACTTTATCTCATGTATTGCATAAACCATCACATAACACTATCGTCGTGTACTATATATATCACAACTCATTACAAGTCACTTCGTCCGAATTGGAACGATAATTACGGTATGTCATTTCATGTATGATTGAATTAACTAAAGTTAAATTCTTACGAATAATCACTTTCACAATACGTCATCCAATATCGTAGGAGACTAAATAACAACCCATAGTGAATTATACTACTCATTAATCCACTCCGTAGAGTCAATTCTACACGTTAATAAATTAACTACATGATTCGACGTTTGTTTAATACATTCTATGCGACTCTGCCAGAGTCAGTCACAACTAGTATATAATTCTTATAGTGTTCAATGAAAATATACTACCTCATGTCAACTCAGCTAGAGTCGTTACTCATTTTTGAAACATCGGGACGAACCGTAGTATTGTCCCTAAATAACTATATTAATCGAGATACTCCAAATTTAGTGAATTACCAACCATATAAGTCCCGCAAGTTCATCGCGAGTAGTCACTTACAAAATCCCAGCAAGTTACTAGTACTTGAGATTTAACAAAAACAACATTTACAACTCAACAAGTCTCTAAATCATGGAAACTAACAAAAATGAGAACTTTTCAGCACTGCGCGGCAATTCTATTAAATTCACAAAATATTTCACAAAAATCCAAATATTACAATTATTCCATATTTAGAAACTAGACATCTGGAACTATAATTTACCACTTTTAATTACCTCATTTGGACTTATAATCATCAAGAATCAGTCACTTAAACTTAGATCTAATACCCAGAATTTCCAGCAACAGTTTACTTGGCGCAGCGATAAAACACAACCTAAACGAGGTACTTCCCGACCTCTAAAATTTATGAAAATTTACAGAGAACAACGTAACATACATAAGAATAACATATCCAAAATTCAGAAAATTCCCAATAGTAGATTAGTACCAAAATTTCACAAAAATAGCCCAAAACAGGGACTGCAACTAATTCGAAATTCATGCGTTTTTCATTCTAACTTGTAACTAACATCTCACCAAATATTCTACGCATGTCCAAATATTATAAATCTTATATACCCACAAACTAGACATTCCAAAATACAATATACCATTTTAAATCAGTCCATTTGGACTTGTATTCATCAACATGCAACCACATAAAGATTGAACTACAAACCATAATTTCGGGCAACAGTCCGTTCTGCGTATCGATAATATGCAACATAAACGAGGTACTTCCCGACCTCTAAAATTTATGAAAATTTTTAGAATTTTGTAAAACATATTAATGTAAAACATATCCAAAATTCAGACAATTCCCATGGACGGATTTTTCCCAGAAAATTCAAAATCATGCCTTAAAACTGTGACAAATCTTATTTCAAAAACTAAGCATTTGGCTTTCAAAAATCATCATGTCTTCTCTCAATTATATTTTCAACCTCAAACAATAACATAATATATCATAACATAAGTTAGAGCAACTAATCACATGTTTCTTCCATGGATTTAACACAATAATGAACAACTAACACCACCTACATGCTCTACTCTTCCAATTCATCTCATAATCAAACAAAACATTATAGTTACTTACCTCTTGAAAAAAATCAAACTATGGAAATCAGCATGCAATCAATGGAGAATGATCCTCTAGTCAAGAGCTTCGTAACGGTGAAGACGGATCGACGATCGGACTTCGGATGCTCAAAATATGGAGGTTTCTCACTCTAAAACTCACTTACTCTCTCTCTAACTCTCTCTCTCTTTCTAAGAACGGTTTGGATGAAAAGAATGGCTGAAATGAGTCTTCTCTCAGCTCTCCACACATATATCTCCTATTACCACTTAAAGAGAGGTCAACAAGTCAATAGGGAGATGTTTTAATGGTCAAAGGGTCAAATCACTTAAAACTAGTCAAAGCTGTTACAATTTCAAATTTTCAGCCAACTTTAAATACATTCCTAGGATGATCTACAAGTCTAAAAATTACAAATAAGATATTTTTGGAAAGCTCTTTGAGTCTAGTTTACACAGAATCAAACGGTTTGCAAATCCGAGTTTTCTAGACAAAGTTATGGCCAAACTACTACAGACTATTCAGATGGACAGAATTTCGGGTTTAAGCATGTATCCATGCTTTTGTCTGTATCTTTTTCTATCTTAAGGTTAAAACACACTCAAAACTCAACCTAATCATCCCGTATTGATGCACGAATGACAAAGAACTCAAGACTTAAACATACCCGAAGTTAAACACACGAAACAACACTCGAATTGACCCGACCTACGAGTGAACTACAAAAGAAGTAGGATTGGGGTATTACACTCGCTCCAATAAATGGACTTGAAATGAATAGAAGTCTGAACCACGCGGGTATATATATATATATACTCCCTCCTATATCAAGCGAAGGTATGTCATTCTTTATATAGGGAATAAATACTTTAGTCGATATTCTCTAATGACCGATATACTGATTATCATACCGGAGGGCTTTGGCGGCTCAGCACCTCTGGTACCCCCAATTTTTTCGACATCATCACTTGGTTCCGTTGCCGGGAAAGAAATTGCAATGCGCGGCCATCGCAATTTTGTTTTTCCAAATCCCACATCTATTTTGTCTCAAAACAATAGCAAATCCAATTCAGATTTGGCAAAAATTTGCAATATGGGCAAAGTAAGTTTTTGCAGCCCAGGAAAAAGATGCGGTGAACAGATTGATTGGGATTTTCCAAGGCCAATTTAGTCTTGCTCTCTGCCAATATTTTTCATAAACTCTCATTCGTGGCCGGAGGATTTCAATCACGATTTTGGTGAAAATTCTGAGTAAAGGCAGCCGGGGAGGCACATCCAAAAAAAATCACACCCCATTTGAGTTGGGAATCTTTTCTACCGATCAAAGAGAAAAGAGCAACACTACAGGACAAAGAAAGAGGTTGCAATCCCATTTCTTCATTTTTCCACGTTTCATGGTCAAACGGCAACCAAGATCATGGACTTTTCATGCATCTACTAGGCCAAAATCCTTTTAAGAAAGGAAAGAAGAGGTGGAGTAAAGAATTTAAAGCTTGAAGAAAAAATAAAGGAATCAAATAAATAAGTTTGCCCAAGAGATAGTTTTGGCAGGAACAAATTTTGGGGATTTCAAAGATCGAGAAAACTCTGCAAGGAATAGCTTTGGATTTGGGCAAACATGAAGAGCTCGAACAATCCAGCAACACGGATGGGTGCTTCTTACCAGCGCGACGCCGGCGACACAAAAACCTCCACTGCTTGAATTTTTGTGTGCCCACACACACCACCACAAGTAGGCTGTGGATTTGACGGTGCGCCACGTGCCAGTAACCAGATCTGACGCATCTATCAGTTGCGCGTCACACACTTCTACTATGCATCAGTTGTAACCGTTTGAAATGCAATTTTGAGGCGTAGTGACTACAAACATGGGGACATAATTTTTCTATTGAAGCTCAAGCCGTTATTAGACTGGACAGGCCACGCGAAGAGTGGAGGTTACAATTAGGGTGGCGATGAATTTGGGGTAGTTACGTCCCTATCAAATACATCCTTGGTCCTTTGGTTATTGAGTAATTACAAACTACGCCTCCATTATTAGGCAGTTTGTAACTGCCCCCATCATTATGGGGAGTTACAATTTGTCCCCTCTACTATGGGAAATTACAATGTGTTCCATTCATTACCGGCCAGTTGTAGCTTGATCCCTTTAATGCAGAACAATTACAGCTTGGGCCCTTAATTACTGAACAGTTGCAAGTGGACCTCTCCACTATCGGTCAAGCTCCGTTAAGTAACGGTCAAATCAATCGAGCCTCACCGCTCGAGTGTTACTCGCAACCGAGTAGAATTGGACCTCCTGCTCGAGTGTTGCTTGCGGTTGAGTAGTACCCCGCGCCTTCATGCGCTTATCCTCCCCTCTCGAGTGTTACTCGCGGCCGAGTAGATTTGGTCCTCCCGCTCGAGCATTACTCGCGATTGAGTTGTACCATGCGCCTTCCTGCGCTTATCCTCCCCGCTCGAGTGTAACTCGCGGCTGAGTAGATTATATCCTCCCCGCTCGAGTATTATTCCCGGCCGAGTAGATTTAGTCTTCCCGCTTGAGCGTTACATGCGGTTGAGTTGTACCCTGCGCCTTCCTGCGGTTATCCTTCCCGCTCGAGTGTAACTTGTGGCTGAGTAGATTATATCTTCCCCGCACGAGTGTTACTCGCGACCGAGTAGAATTGGTCTTCCCGCTCGAGTGTTGCTCGCGGTTGAGTAGTACCCCGCGCCTTCCTGTGCTTATCCTCCTTGCTCGAGTGTTACTCGCGGCCGAGTAGATTTGGCCCTCCCGCTCGAGCGTTACTCGCGGTTAAGTTGTACCCCGTGCCTTCCTTCGCTTATCCTCCCCACTCGAGTGTAACTCACGGCTGAGTAGATTATATTCACCCCGCTCGAGAGTTACTCGCAGCTGCGTAGAGCTTTTCCTCCCACTCGAGTGTTACTCGCAGTTGATTAGTACACCGCACCTTCCTGTGCTTATCCTCCCCGCTCGAGTATAACTCGCGGCTAAGTAGATTTTATCTTCCCCGCTCGAGTGTTGCTCGTGGCCGAGTATATTATATTCTCCCCGCTCGAGTGTTGCTTGCGGCCAAGTAGATTATATCCTCCCCACTCGAGTGTTACTCGCGACTGAGTAGATTATATCCTCCCCGCTCGAGAGTTACTCGCGGCTAAGTAGATTATATCCTCCCCACTCGAGGTTACTCGTGGCTATGTAGATCTTGTCCTCTCGCTAGAGTGTTACTCGCGGTCGAGTTGATTCCTTGATTAATGTTTGAAGTCATTTGACTGTCGAGCTCATGACTTAGTTAATTTTAAGGTTTATTGTTATGCTCCTCGGTCGAGTGGATTCCTTAATTAATGTTTGAGGTCATTTGACTACTCGTAGGTCGAGCTCATGACTTAGTTAATTTTAAGGCTTATATATTGTTACGCTTCAACGTCGAGTTGATTCCTTGATTAATGTTTGAGGTCATTTGACTGCTTGTAGGTCGAGCTCATAACTTAGTTAATTTCAAATATTATTGTTATACTCCCAGGTCGAGTTGATTCCTTAATTAACGTTTGAGGTCATTTGACTGCTCCTAGGTCGAGCTCATGACTTAGTTAATTTTAAGGTTATTTATTATGCTCCCAGGTCGAGTTGATTCCTTAATTAATGTTTAAAGTCATTTGACTGCTCGCAGGTCGAGCTCATAACTTAGTTAATCTTAAGGTCAAGTTCATGACAAAGTCGAGTGAATGCATCTAGGCAGGTATGAGGCGAACACGAGCAAATAGTACTCCTTACCCTCTCGAGATGAAAATCAAGGAATAAGGAGTGAGGGGCTTCTGGTGTGCATATTCTGGACCTGCTAAATTGTATCTGCTAAATTGTATGGGTCTCACTCCAGCAAATGGGCCCGAAATGAATAGAAGCCCAGTCCACACGGGTATATATATATACTCCCTCCTATACCAAGCGAAGGTAAGTCATTCTTTATACAGTGAATACATACTCTACTCGATATTTTCTAATGGCCTATATATTGATTATCACGCCAGAGGGCTTTGGCGGGGACCCTCCTCGCCCCTCTCACGGTGTCTTTTTTGTAGACATTACATGCCAGATATCCTACATCCGTGACGACTTGGCACCCACGGTGCCCCCGATTTTTTCGGCATCATCAGTAATCTAACTAAGAAGACAATTATCACAATACCAAAATACATTTTCATATTCCTAATATAATCATACCAAAAATGTATTCATACATATAAAATACTTCAAAATTTTCCTAAAAGTCTAAAATAACGTCTAACATTCACTTGAAAAGTGTCATCCTTTTAACATTTTGTGAAACAAAATTTTCAATTAGGTCTTCATGTTTCTCCTAAAGCTTAATTATTCTCATTTGTTACCAAAGCTAATCCATTATGTTTTTCCTGTGTCCTTGTAGAATAGGACTGCGACTGTGTCATTGTAGAATAGGACTGAGTCGTTTCAACTTTGAAAAACTTCTTTCTGGAAGGTGAATAACTATAGTACGGAGTGCAAATAGGATATCTAATCGCATCTCCTTCCGATTAATCGCAGAAGATTATTGCTAAATTTTGATATTGTAAAACTAGATTAACAAAAAAAATTCAAAAACAAACCTTTAAGATATTTGTAAAAAGAATTTTGTCAAACAAAAAGACTATCCATCGATGTTGTGCGGATAATGTTCTCTACAATGTTATCTCTTAAAAATCTGCAAAGGCATTATAGAAGAAGTTTCAGAGTCTATACATGGAAAAATCTATGTCAAACATAAAGAAAGAGTTGTTCAACTTCACAATGTCTGAAGGCACGAATATTCATGATCACTTGAATAATTTTAACAAAATACTTTGCGAGTTAACTAATACCAGTCTTAAAATTGAGGATGAAGATCAAGGTTTAGTTTTTGCTTCAGATGGTTTAGATCATCTCCAAAGGTTTTGTTCCTTATTCGTATTATTTGTAGGCCCCACTGGTACATTACTCATTTCAATAACACACTTCTTTAATAGTACATCTATTCATTCAAATAACATTACATGCATTTTTATGGGCCCCACTTTACTTTTACACTTCTTTATATTTATATTGTTCAAACAAAAAAAATGCAAACAAAACAAATAAAAGAAAAAGAAAAAACCAAATGGGAAAAACATGTTCTAGAATGTTACAAATTTGTAACATTCTTAAAGAATATGGTGAGAAACAAACTCCACCATTGGTTGGAACAAATTGACGGTGTTAATAAAATGGTGAAAATTTACCAACGAGGATGCCCTCAAAATGGGCCGTTCTGTCATTTTTGCTTGATGGGTCAAATAAATGTATCATATATTGATGATGCACAGAATAGTTTAGGCTGGATTCATTACAAAGTGTATTGATATTTGGACTTTGAATACCTTCAAAACAAGTGTGAATGCTAAGTGAATGCATGGTCTGCCTTGCAAAGACACTATAGCGTGAGAGTAAGTACACTAATCTCAACTCAATCTGACAGAGTGCAATTGCTAATGTAAGAGTGTGTGGAGATTAGTGTACTTATTCTCACGTCGGAGTGTCTTTGCAGAGCAGACCCCTGCATTCACTTAGCGTTTACACTTGTTTTGGCAGGTACTCAAAGTCCAAATATCCATACACGTAGTCCCGGAGTCAACTCAAACTATTTTGTGTATCATCATATATAAACCTCAAAAGTTAAAATCCTATTTCTAAATCTAAACAGAATTTATTCATCCTGCAGCCGCCATCTCTCTCTCCATAATTGTACATAAAAAATTAAGAGTAGGTCTCCTGTGAGACCGTCTTACTGATCTTAATTCGTAATACGGAGTCCTGCTCTCTCACAGCTTAGCCCACCAACACACGGTGGGTCAGGTCAGGGAGATCCAGCTTACAAAAATACTCATAAAATGATCTTTCCTAAGTTTTTGCTAAACTTTAAACAACATTTTATCTCCATCTTCTATTGCCTTCGTTTCTGTCCCAATCAAAATCTGTGAGCTTATCTGCCCTTTGTCTATTCAATATACTTGATGATAACTCCAACGATTGTCTAGAATTCGACAAATAGGCGGCGTTCTCTACGTTCTAGGGCATGAATCAAACGATAGTTGATAAAAGTGAATTACGAGCTGTGCAGACCGAGTCAGAGAGAGTTCGAACTCGAGGCAATAACGGGTTACTAACGAGCCAATTAGTTTAATTGAGACAAAACTCGGCTCAACATAAAAAAAAAATTTTGGTTAAAAGATTTAGGCGAAGAAACATAATCACCCGAGTCGGGAAGGACCACAAGGGCAATAAAGCTCACCCTACCAAGTTTTAATGCAGCTGCATTCTCATAGCTCAAACTCGAGATATATGGTCAAGCTAGAACTGTTCGCTACCAACTGATCTACATATTTGGTTGTTGATCGAGCCCATTTTGCAGTCGAACTCGACTCATTCTTGGGTCATGGTTTGAGTTGAGTTAGTGCATTTTGTTCTGTTAAACCCGAGCCGTGATGTCGTAGCCCACTTGAGATTACCCCCCTAATTGACAATTCACTCGAGTAGACATGGGTGGATTTCTAGCAAAGTTTTGTAAATGGACATTTTAGTTATGTAATTATTTTTAAATTTTTGAAAAATAGTAGTTTGGCCCGATCAAAATAATAAATTTGACAACTTTTTTAAAAAAATTTCTTTAAAAATCAATCAAATTAATATAAAATTTATCAAATGTCTCTGTATTTTGTCGTAATAATAAAACAACTTTGCTATATTTACAATTCTTTCTACAACTATTGTTACAACTAAACCATAATGTAGGGTAAAGTTGTCTTTCTTCAAAACACATTTGCCCTTCATCAAGGCTTAGTTGTAGTAATAATTATAAAATGAATTGTAAACCTAGTATTTTTCATAAAATACGTCCCTATAATATGGTATCACATTTTTTTTTCATCTCTGTAATAATTATATTGCCCTTGAATAGTTCCTCCGCCTGTTTTTTCCCAAATAGGCGTTATCTCACCCACATACAATGACGTGACCTTAGTAACCATGCTAAATAACACCCCCCAAATATGCTAAATCACACCCCCCCCCACCATGGAAGTTACATCCTTACCCTTGAAACCCCCCATCCTCCATCCTCCACACACCCCCCTTCCCTCCCTCCAGCGCACACACCAGCCCCTTCCCTCTCCTCCAGCGCACACACAGCCACCCTTCCCTCCCTCCAGTCCACACAGCCCCCCTTCCCTCCCCTCCAAGACACCCAGCCGCCCCCTTTCCCTCCCCAATAGCCGGACCCCCTCCCCTTCCCCCAACAACCGGGCCCCCCATTCCCCTCCCCAATGACCATCCCCCTACCCCCTCCTCCTAAATGACACCCCACATTTATTATTATAAATAAATAATCTTACTCTCTCTAAATTCTAAAAACTCTTTCTCTAAATTCTAAATAATCTAAATGACTTTCGGGCTTTTTTTTTCATAAAAGGTATGTTTTCAACACAACTAATTATTTTTTGCGTTTGTTATTGAATTTATTAGCATTATAATTTGATATATTAGCATTATAATTTGATAGGATTTTTTTTCAAAAAAGGTATGTTTTCAACACAACTAATTATTTTTTGCGTTAGTTATTGTATTTATTAGCATTATAATTTGATATTTATTGTTATAAATGAAAAAATTAATTGTTATAAATGTAAAAAAATAATTAGTTGTGAAAAACAATTATTAATATAAATTAGCATTGAAATCAGGTGGTCTTTTTTGTCGATTCAATTAAATTTTTTTTTAATTTAGCCCCTTAAATTCATAATTCCGTTAAAAATTTAACGGATCCGTTAAATTTTTAACGGAATATAGAGGACCGCCCCCGGAGGTCTAATACATTAACACCGCCCCTCCCTGGGGGTCTAATACATTAAGACCGCCCCCCCCCAAGGGGTCGAATACATTAACACTGCCCCCCTTGGGGGTCTAATACATTAAGACCGTCCCCCCCGAGGAGTTTAAATTTTTTTTTTTAGTTTATTTTATATAATTATTAAAATATAATTTTATATAATTATCAATATATAATTTTATATAATTAGTAATATATAATTTTATATAATTATTAATATATATTTTATACAATTATTAATATTTAATTTTATATAATTATTTATATATTTTTATATTTAATTTTATATAATTATTAACATATAATTTGGTAATAATTATTAATAGATAATTTTATATAATTAATAATAGGTAATTTTATATAATTATTAATATATACTTTTACATAATTATTAATAGTTAATTTTAGTTTATTATACAAGTTTATAAATTTAATTTTAGTTTAATAATTATTAATATATAATTTCATATAATTTAATTGTAGTTTATAATTTAAAATCATTTAATAAATATATAATTTCAAATTATTTAATTTAATTTTCTAATTTTAGTTTTGAAATTAATATTATTGTTGATTTTAATTAGTAATAGTAATATGTTTATAAATAAAACTTGCACAAATTAATATTTAATTTTAGATTAATATATAAATTTATATAATTTAATTTTAGTCTATAAATTATTAATATATAATTTCATATTATTTCATTTTATTTTAGAATTCAATATATTTTTTTATTTAATAGTAATAAGATTTTAAACTAAAATTTGCACAAATTAAATTTATTTTGTGATATTTTATTATATAATTTCATGTAATTTAATTGTAATTTATAATTTTATGAAATATTTTAAAATCATGCAATAAATATATAATTTCATATTATTTAATTTTAGTTTTGAAATTAATATAATTGTTGATTTAATTTGTAATAAGATTATTAAATAGTATTTGCACAAATTAAATTTATTTTTGTGATACTTTAAAGTGACTTATTATATATTAATTACACAATTTTAAATAATATTAGCATAAACAATTAAAATTACGTTAATATTTGTAATTTTAGGTTATAGTTTCACAAAATTAATTTAATTTATTGTTATGTTTTACATAATTTATTTTTAGTTTGTATAAACTCTTCCTTTGTTTTTGCAATTATTTGTTTTTAAACACTTAATTTCATTAAATTTAATTTACGACTAATAAGTTAAATTCATATGTGTTATGTTATAATTAGGTGTATTACTTTTATTTATAATTTCATTTGTAGTATATTAATATCATATTTTTACGGTGATATGTAGATGTCAGGCGTAGGTGGGAGTGAACGTGGTACTGATAGAAATCTCGGAAGGAGGCCTGTAGGTGATGGGGATGAAGACTTGTCACAGTATTCAGGCCGACTTAAAAATCGTTATATCGTTGCATCTGCGCGATCCAGACAGCAACAACGGTTTCAGATGCAGCTCGAGTTTAAAAGACAACTTGACCAGCGACAACAACACTCACAGCAACGACAACATAAACAGCAGCAACAGCATTGGAGTCGGAGGGTTGAACACGATTTGTCAACTTCTGATTCACTCGGCTATTCACCACATTTCGATCAGGGTCCCACACCTACTAGCATTCCTGTTCCCCCCTTTTTTTCAAATGTTGATGAAGTTCTTGAGGTCGAGGCTAGGATTCGGGCAGACAGGTCGCGGTACTTTGAGTCTACTCCTGACTCGTCCCAAGTCAATAGTTGAGTCATGATTTCGGGATCGGGAAAGGGCAATGCAGCGAGCGGAGATATTTTTAGGTCATTTCATGGAGAAGGGGGTTCTGAGCAGACTGAAGAGGAGGAGGAGGAGGAGGAGGAGGAGGAGGAGGAGGAGGAAGAGGAGGTAGAGGAGGAAGAGATTGTTCCACGTAGAGGTCCGACGCGACGGAGAGGAGGTCCAGCACCAGCACGAGTGGGTTCTCGAGGTAGAGGACAGGGTCAACGTGATGATTATTGGAAGTTGACATATCCACTTGAAGGTGGGCCCACCATCGTAGATTTACTGATTGGCTTTCGTGGTCACATTGCACATGCGATATGGAATGGCACGGTAATAGTTAATTATTTATTTATTTTCATTCTTAATAAAGATAATATTAATTGTTTATGCTAATATGAATTATATTTTTTTCAATAGGAACGTGGACCCTTAAAAGGAATGACCGGTGCCGATCAGGTGATTACGTGGGATATTCTTGATCAACAGCTTAGGAGTTGGGTGCAAATATCAGGTTTTATGCACTTGCGAGGTTGTATGTATTCTGAGTTGAACATGCCGTTAATCTCGGCTTTTATTGAGAAATGGCACCCGGAAACTATAGTTTCCATATGCCTTTTGGGGAATTGACGATCACTCTTCACGATGTCTGGTATCTATTAAGGGTACCTGTAGAAGGGAAATCAGTCATCACCAGCAGCACAATTCCACGTGTCAAGACCCAGTTAGGGTGGTTATTGGGTATGACTGCTGCAGAGGTTGATCAAGAGTAGAGATGCAGCACAATCAGATTCAACACGCTTCATATGCATACAGGTTCTCATGGGACAAGTCCCCGTAGAAAAGCGACTGGTTATATGATGTGGTTGTTGGGTGCCACTTTGTTTATGGAAAAACACAAGTCGCGACTTAGTGTTCATTTTCTGGAGTTTTTAGAACCAGTAGAGGAGGTGTCATCATACGCGTGGGGTACAGCGGCACTTGCCTATCTATATCGACAGATGGGTGTGGCATCATGGGCTGAAACTGCTCAGATTGGAGGATGTCTGACACTGCTACAGGTACGTTGAAATTTTTTTTATGTTATAAGTTTTTAAATTTTCATTCTAGTATTTCTGGTTATAATTATTTTATATCGTGTGCAATTGTTAGGCTTGGATATACGAGTACTTCTCAGCCTTTCGACAAACTAGAAAAACTAATTGGAGCAGTGAACAGCAGCCTTATGCAGCTCGTTGGGTCTACAAGGACGGCCGAAGATTGGACCCCACTGCTGTGGAGCAGTACAGGCGACGGCTCGATAAGTACACCTCGCAAGGGGTAAGTTATATATTTGTAAACTATAATATTCTTGAGTATTTGTAACTTAAATTTTTTTGAAACTCAGTGTGGAATTGATATATGACTATTTAATATTATAACAGGTGCAATGGACTCCATTTGGGATTAAACCGAATGAAGATGTCCCGATTAGTCTGTGGAATGACATCATTCATTGTAGGACCATTACAGAGCTATACATGCCTGTACGGTGTTTGCGCCAGTTTGGTTACATTCAAGTAATTCCGCCCGAGCCATTCATCCCCAAAAAAGTGCACAGGGGTCCAAAGCCCCTCAAGTATGTATGTGATCACGACAAGATCTGTCTTACAAAAAATACTCATAAGACGATTTTTTCTAAATTTTTACATTTCTTCTTAACGGACAAAAAAGGAATGATGTAAACTCTTTTAGAAATGGAGTGGGTGGTTTGTAAAGCATTTAGCATAATCAACATAAAATATCGATGGAGTTTAACAGTTAAACTTTAAATTGCTAATAACATTAGTTAAACTTTAACTAATGTTTTTGGATAAAGTGAATGATTGGGCCTTAAAGCTATCTATCTCTGTTCCCTATCTCAAAATAGATATCTCTGTGGTTGCAATTATTTATCTTTTCTATATATGGATCATTAGCACAAGGGATCAGTCACACACTAAACTCAGTAGCCATCTTAAGAAACCAAACTTATGATGATGGGATCAAGCACTGGTGAGCAATCTAGGACTGAGCTACTTAAATCCGAAACTCACATGTCGAATCACATTTTCAGTTTCATAAACTCTATGTCACTCAAATCTGCACTTCAACTAGAAATTCCAGACATCATCAACAACCATGGTGGACCGATGACACTCTCCGAGCTAACCGAGGCTCTCTCGATCAACCAAGAAAAGTCCCATTGCATCTTCCGCCTTATGCGTATCCTCGTCGACTCCGGCTTCTTTGTTAAGCTAAAAATCCCCAAAGCTCAAGAAGACGACTGTTAGAATATGTAAAATATTGTATATTTAGTATGATTATATTTCCCTTAGATTATTCCCTTAATCCCTTAGATTATTCCCTTAGATTACTCAGTGATTGTAGCCATAATTCTCCAAGCAAACATGTATATATTGTGAACTAAATCAATGAGAAACAGCACAGAATCTTCTCTCATCTTACATGGTATCACAGCCCATACTCTAAAATATACGGCCATCTTCCTCCCAGTTCTCTACCCTCATTTTTTTCCCAGCTTCCTCCTCTTCCACCCACCTATCTACCATGGCCGAGAAGACCAAATTCCATCCAGCTCTTGCTGTTGCAAACATCAAGAACTGCATTCCCATCATTCTCGAGATGGAAAAAGTCCAGTATACCTCCTGGGCAGAATTATTTAAGATTCATTGTCGGGTCTACCAAGTAATCTCCCATATAATCCCACCGCCCGCGCAGCCTACTACCTTGGACAAGGCTCCTGAGGTTGATTCCGAACTTTGGTCACGATTGGATGCCATTGTTCTTCAATGGATCTATAGTACCATCTCAAGTGACCTCATGCACACCATCATTGCACCGGATGCAACGGCACAGCAAGCATGGGAAAGACTCGCGAATATTTTTCAAGACAATAAAAATTCTCGCGCTTTATATCTGGAGAACCAGTTCAATCATGTCCAGTTAGACAACTTTCCAAACATCTCAGCTTATTGTCAAGAACTCAAGATGCTTGCCGATCAACTCTCCAACGTTGGTGCACCGGTCTCGAATGAAAGGTTAGTTCTCCAATTGATTGCGGGTTTGAATGAAAATTATGATGGTGTTGCTACTATAATTCAACAGGCCAATCCTCTCCCTCAATTCTATGAGGCCCGTTCCAAACTTATTCTCGAAGAAACCCGCAAAGCCAAACGAGCAGCTACCAATGCCAACACTGCTGATACCGCCCTCCTCACCAGCAGTCCTCATTCTGCTGCTATCCACGCCTCCCATACTGGCCAACATACTGGCCAATCTACTCGCCACATCACTGGACAACAAGCTGGTCAGAATCATGGTCACAACAGGGGCCGTGGTCGCGGTCGAAATGGTTGCGGTGGCCGCTTCAGCAACAATCGTAATGGATAGAATATGTCCCGTCCCTGGCAGCAATCCCCCCAGTGGCCTACCTATTCTCCATGGATACCATGGGGGCAACCAACTTGGACTCCTCCTCCTTGTCCATACCCGACTACTTCCTGGTCCGCTCGCCCTCCTACACAGCAGCCTGGCCTCCTCGGCAGCCGTCCACAGCAAGCTTACAACACCACCATCTCATCTCCTTCCAGCTATGCGCCCTCCAACTATGCTGCTACTGATATCGACGCAGCGTTGCACACCATGTCCCTCAACGTACCTCAT
Organism: Platycodon grandiflorus; assembly: GCA_016624345.1. Taxonomy (NCBI): domain Eukaryota; kingdom Viridiplantae; phylum Streptophyta; class Magnoliopsida; order Asterales; family Campanulaceae; genus Platycodon; species Platycodon grandiflorus. Next base: position 33,727,997 of record CM028365.1, on the reverse strand, counting down.
GACTCTCTCTACATGGATACCGGCGCCACAGCTCACATGACGGCTTCTCGAGGTACTCTCACGTCCTATTTTAATTTGAGCAATTTGAATCGTAAAATTATTGTTGGCAATGGTCACGGCATTCCAATTCAAGGTTATGGACAAACATCCCTCCCCCCCACACCCCCCCTTTCTTTTAAAAAATGTACTTCATGCCTCAAACCTTGTCAAAAATTTAATTTCGGTCCGTCGCTTCACAACCGACAACAATGTCTCTATTGAATTTGACCCGTTTGGTTTTTCTGTGAAGGACCTTCCGACGGGGATACCACTCATGAGATGTGATAGCACCGGAGACCTATACCCTATCACCACCGCAGCCAACCCGCCTAAATGTCTCCAACACCAGTTGACACCAAACCCAAGCTCAGTAGTTCATCAGGCTCTCCTTATAAAGATCCCTCACTTTATCGCAGTCTCGCCGGTGCCCTACAGTATCTCACCTTCACTCGTCCTGACATCTCCTATGCTGTACAACAAGTATGCTTACATATGCATGATCCCAAGGAGGCCCACATGTCAGCTCTTAAACGTATCTTGAGATACATCCAAGGCACTCGTCACTTTGGCCTGCATCTCTACCGGTCCTCTCTCACTAGTATTATCTCTTATACTGATGCGGATTGGGGTGGCTGCCCAGACACTCGCCGCTCTACTTCAGGTTATTGTGTTTTTCTTGGTGCCAATCTTCTTTCTTGGTCGTCTAAACGTCAACCTACCCTCTCTTGATCTAGTGCCGAATTGAAGCTGAATACAGGGGGGTGGCGAATGTTGTCTCCGAATCCTGTTGGCTTCGCAATCTACTTTTGGAGCTGTATTGTCCAATCCACAAGGCTACCTTGGTGTACTGTGATAATGTTAGTGCCATCTACCTCTCCGACAATCCCGTACAACATCAACGAACCAAACATGTCGAGATGGACATCCATTTTGTCCGAGAGAAAGTTGCACGTGGTCTGGTTCGCGTTCTCCATATTCCATCCCGCTATCAGGTTGCCGACATATTCACTAAAGGCCTTCCGCGCATATTATTTGACGATTTTCGAGCCAGTCTCAGCGTCGGGACCCCTCCCGCTTCGACTGCGGGGGTATGTTAGAATATGTAAAATATTGTATATTTAGTATGATTATATTTCCCTTAGATTATTCCCTTAATCCCTTAGATTATTCCCTTAGATTACTCAGTGATTGTAGCCATAATTCTCCAAGCAAACATGTATATATTGTGAACTAAATCAGTGAGAAACAGCACAGAATCTTCTCTCATCTTCTTACAACGACGAAGAAGAAGATGGTTATTCTCTCACTCCTGCTTCTCGACTCCTCCTGAAGGACGATTTGTTGAGCATGAGACCATTTCTACTAGCCATGCTCGATCCCGTCTTGGTGAACCCCTGGCATAATATAAGCGAGTGGTTCAGGAATGATGATATACCCCCTTTTGAGACGGTTCACGGGAGGACATTTTGGGATTACATGGGGCATGAGCCCAAGCTTAACAGTCTTTTTAATGATGCCATGGCGAGTGATGCCCGACTTGTCGCAAACTTGGTTATAAAAGAGTGTTCGGGAGCATTCAAGGGGTTGAATTCACTTGTAGATGTTGGAGGTGGGACTGGGACCGTAGCTATGGCAATTGCTGATGCTTTTCCACTCATGAATTGCATTAACTTTGATCTCTCTCATGTTATTGCTGGTTTGGAAGGGAGCAAGAATTTGACCCATGTTGAGGGTGACATGTTTGTGGCAGTTCCTCCAGCTGATGCTGTTTTGCTCAAGGTACGAACGTATGAATTTCATTTTGCACTTTACAGTTTCATTTTCTTGATTCTGTTTGATTCATAACTATATTGAGAAAATTAAAAGGAAAGAAAAATTCACAAAAATGAACATTTCTGGAAATGGCGTGCAGTGGATTCTGCATGATTGGAGCGACGCTACATGTTTAAAGATCTTGAAACGCTGTAAAGAAGCGATTCCAAGCAGAGAAAAGGGAGGTAAGGTAATAATCATCGACATGGTTGTGGGTAACATGAGTGGAGACGATAAATCGATGAAAACACAACTTTTCTTAGATATGCTGATGATGGTGCTAGTGTCCGGAAGAGAACGAAACGAGAAAGATTGGGCAAAACTCAATTGATGCGGGCTCCAGTGACTACAAGATAACTTCCATTTTGGGTTTGAGATCCCTTATTGAGGTTTACCCGTAATCAAGCATGAAAAAGTTTCTTTTCTATTAAATTGAGTAATGTTATAGATACCTAAAGAGTATTAAATTTTTTGTACCAAATGATGTGTCAGCTCATGTGGCAACTGATGTGATGCATTAATTATGATTTTAAATTTTTTTTTTGTACAACATCAACTGATATATCAACTGACACATCATTTTGTATAAAATATTTAATAATCTTTAGATACCCATAACATTACTCTTTAAAATTTACAAAAATTTTTATTTGAAATTCACTCAAACAACATTGGAAAAATCGTCAGAGAGAATCTCTACGCAAAATCTTACTGATATTGATACTTTTAAGAGTACCTCGAGAATTACAACTCTCCATTGAATATTTACAAACATCTTTTGAAAACTTAAAAAGTTCAGTGGAATCTTGATTTTTACCCTATGTTTTACTTTATTCGTTCCGGATAAATATTTTTAGTAAATAAAATACAGAAATTAAAAAATATAATTAATAATATATTGTAAAATATGTTCTGATGATAATATCAATGAACATTAGTTGAATTTAACTATTTTAAATAATTTGGTCTATTTAGGATGTGTTATATTACATAAAACCTTAAGGGTATATTAAAAGAATGATAAAAAATAGGTAGATAAAAAGTATTTCTAAAATACTAGTTAAGAAATTCCAAAATAAAAAGTAAGAATATTTATCCGGAAAGGAGGGAGTAATATGGAAAAGCTTATTTATCTTGCTTGGCACAAGAATGGATCTCCTCCATGAATTTGATTTTTACATCTACTACGAAAAGATATGTGAAATTGCTGGCCGGTCCCTTTTTCAAAAAAATTATTCTTAAAGTTCACCCTTTTTTTTGTTTAAATCGAAAAAAGACACTTTAATATTTTTCTTTTTAAAATGCCTCGTCTCTTTCATCCAAACCAACTATAGCTTCTGGAGTAAATTTCTCTCACCAATTGCATATACGTTTCTGAAGTACAGTCAATCAATCTCACCTTGAAATAGAGTTGGCGTGATTAATCCAAACGTTAAAAAAAAAAAAAAAAGTTTAGTTTGGACATCCCGAGTCCGGAGAATCCATCTTTGATTAATTTTAATTCCGATCAATTTTGAAGATCAAGTTTTATGTTTTTGGGTTTGCTTATAGATTGTGATTGTGTTTGAAGTTCAATTTGAGTTTTTATTTGGGTTGAAGTTAATGATATTATTAGAAGACAAATTGGGCTGTTGGTTGGGGATTTCTATCCCTACTGTGTGAACTATTGTATGTTAAGCCAACAAATAAGATTCATATTTGTGCATTTTGATGCACAATTATTGCATCTCAAATTGAATCCAAATGCACACTTGCATCCCGATCGACAAATTAATCTCAGAAAGAGGCACTGCATCCCGATGCAACAATTGTTGCATCTCAAATTGAATCCCGATGCATAATTCTTGCATCCCGATAGACAAAATAATTTGAGTAAGTGGCATTTCATCCCGATGACCAAATTAATCTGAGAAAGTGGCATTGCATCACGATACTCAATTGTTGCATCTCGATGCAACAAATCTTGCATCTCAAATTGAATCCCGATGCACAATTTTTGCATCCCGATGCCTAAATTAATCTGAGAAAGTGACACTGCATCCCGATGCCCAATTGTTGCATCCCGATGACCAATTGTTGCATCTAAAATTGAATTTTGATGCACAATTCTTGCATCTCGATGCCCAATTATTACATCCCGATATCTTGGGATATGCCTGATGCGTGCGTATTTTGGTTTCATTAAAAGTATTGTTATTTTTTCAACCAAAAAAGTAACTTTTTCTGATGTCAAAAAAAAAAAAAAAAAAGACTAGAGCAAATTAAAATGTTGAAAAAAAGACTAGCCCAAAATTACCTTATTATATGGAAAAATGATATCGAGACTCGTCTCTTTTCAATCAACATATTCCACTGCACAAGTAATCTAACTATTTTGCGGTCCTACGGTACCAAACATTTTGCGGGCGCTTAATTAAGCCTTAAAAATGAAAGAAGACAATTATCACAATACCGAAACACATTTTCATATTCATAATATAATCATACCAAAAATGTATTTATACATATAAAATACTTTAAAAATTTCCTAAAACTCTAAAATAACGTCTCACTTTCACTTGAAAAGTGTCATCCTTTTAACATTTTGTGACACAAAATTTTCGATTAGGTCTTCATGTTTTTGCAAAAGCTTAATTATTCTCAATTGTTACCAAAGCTAATCCATAAAATTTTTCCTGTATCATTGGAGAATAGGACTGTGACTACGTCATTGTAGAATAGGACTTCAATCGCTTCAACTTTGAAAAACCTCTTTCTGAAAGGTGAATAACTATAGTATAGAGTGCAAACAGGATATGAAATCGCATATCCTTTCGATTAATCGCAGAAGATTAGTAGGACCTCGTATTGCTAGATTTTGATGTTGCAAAACTTGTTTATCAAAAAAAATTCAACAATAAACTTTTAAGATATTTGTAAAAAGAATTTTGTCAAACAAAAAGACTATCTAGCGATGTTGCGCGGATAATGGTCTTTATAATATTATCTCTAAAAAATCTACAAAGGCATTATGTGAGAAGTTTGAGAGTCTCTATATGAAAAAATCTATGTCAAATTTATTGTACATAAAGAAGGAGTTGTTCAACTTCAAAATATCTAAACATATAAATATTTATGATCACTTAAATAATTTTAACAAAACACTTTACGAGTTAACTAATATCGTTCTTAGAATAAAGATGAAGATAAGGTTTAGTTTTTACTTTAGATGCTTTAGAGCTTCTCCGAAGGTTTTGTTCCTTATTCATGTTATTTGTAGGCCCACGGTACATTATTCATTTCAATAACATGCTTCTTTAATAGTACATCTATTCATTTAAATAAAATACATGCATTATTTATGGGGCCCACTTTACTTTTACTCTTCCTTATATTTATATTGCTCAAACAAAAAAAAAATGCAAATAAAAAAATAAAAGAAAAAGAAAAAACCAAATGGGAAAAACAAGTTCTAGAATGTTACAAATTTGTAACATTTTTAAAGGATATGGTGAGAAGCAAACTCCACCATTGGTTGGAACAAATTGATGGTGTTTATAAAATGGTGAAAATTTACCAACGAGGATGCCCACTAAATGGGCCATTCTGCCTTTTTTGCCTATGGGTCAAATAAATGTATCATATATTGATGATGCACAGAATAGTTTGGGCTAGATCCATTACTAAGTGTATGGATATTTGGATTTTGAATACATGTCAAAACAAATGTAAACGCTAAGTGAATGTTGGGTCTGCATTGCAAAGACACTCTGACGTGAGAGTAAGTACAGTACTCTCAACTCAATCTAGCAGAGTGCAATTACTAGTATAAGAGTGCGTTGAGATTAGTGTACTAAATCTCACGTCGCAGTGTCTTTGTAGGGCAGACTCCTGTATTCACTTAGCGTTTACACTTGTCCTGACAGATACTCAAAGTGCAGATATCCAAACACTTAGTCCCGGATTCAGCCCAAACTATTTTGTGCATCATCATATATAAACCTCAAAAGTTAAATTCCTATTTCTAAATCTAAACAGATTTTACTCATCCCGCAAGCGCCATCTTTCTCCCAGTAATTGGACATAAAAATTTAAGAGTAGATCTTCTGTGAGACCGTCTTACGGATCCTAATTCGTAATACGTAGTCCCGCTCTATTACAGCTCAGTCCACCAACACACGGTGGGTCGGGTCAGGGGATCCATCTTACAAAAAATACTCATAAAACGATATTTTATAAGTTTTTACTAAACTTTAAACGACACGTTATCTCCGTCTTCTATTGTTATCGTTTCTATCCCAATCAAAATCTATGAGCTTATCTCCCCTTTGTCTGCTCAATATACTCGATGATAACTCCAACGATTGTTTAGAATTCGAAAAATAGGCGGCATGCTGTGCAGGCCGAGTTGGAGAGTGTTCGAACTCGAGGCAATTCCAAGTTACCGACGAGCCAATTAGTCTAATTGAGACAAAACTCGACTCAACATAAAATTTTTTTTTTGTTAAAAGATTTAGGCGGAGAAACCTAATCTCCTGAGTCAGGAAGGACCACAATGGCAATAAAGCTCTCCCTACCAAGTTTTAATGCAGCTGGGTTCTCATAGCTCAAACCCTTGATATATGGTTAAGCTAGAACAGTCTCCTACCAACTGATCTATCCGTTTGGTTGTTAATCGAGCCCATTTTGCAGCCGAACTCGACTCATTCTTGGGTCACGGTTTGAGTTGAGTTGGGTGGCATTTTGTTGGGTCAAGCCCAAGCCAGGATGTCGTAGCCCGCCCGAGATTACACCCCTAATTGACAATTCACTCACGTAGGCATGGGCGGATTTCTAGCGATGTTTTGGAAATGGACATTTTAGTTATGTAATTATTTTTAAATTTTTGAAAAATAGTAGTTTGCTCGGTTCAAAATAATAAATTTGACAGCTTTGTTTTTTTTTTTTTTTAAATTTCTCTAAAAATCAATCAAATTAAGTTGAAATGTATCAAATGTCCCTGTATTTTGTTGTAATAATAAAACAACTTTGCTAAGTTTTATACAACTATTGTTACAGCTAAACCTTAATGTAGGATAAAATTATCTTTCTTTAAAACACATTTACCCTTTATTAAGACTTAGTTGTAGCAATAATTGTAAAAAATGTTATAAACCTAGCATTTTTCATAATAAAATACGTCCCTATACTATGGTATCACATTTTTTTTTCATCTCTTTAATAATTATATTGCCCTTGAATAGTTCCTCCCCGGTTTTTTCCAACTGGGCGTTCTCTCACCACATACCATCACGTCACCTTTTTAAAGGGGTATTTTTGCTCATTCAATCAATATTCCTATTAAATAGACCATTTTGCCCATATTTTATTTAAAATTTAAACTAGGTATAGGGTTAATTGAGTAATTATAAAATTAAGACACTTAGTACTTTAATAAATTAATTGTCTCTCTTATCACTTTAATAAATTTATTATCTCTCTCATCTTTTCTCTGTGGACATTTGATTGTTCATCACCATTTTAGCCTATTATTGAGCATTGAATCAAATCAAGAAATCACAAGATTTGGTAGTGCATTGAATCAAATCAAGAAAATACTAATATTGAGCTAATCCACCACCAATTCACAACCATTTTTCTTCTTCTTTGTCTTATTCAGACTAGTAGTGATAGAACCCCATCCACGTCCGCATCTACACCAGCAGCAACATCAAATCTTGTTGAATAATAGTACTAAGAATGATAGAAAAATCTATTGATAGAGATGGAGATTAGTGACAACGAATCGCATCTTAGATGGTAAGATAGCTTCACCTAATAAGTTATGAATTCGAATTACCAATGGGTTAGTGCGGAACCACTACAACTGGCGTTAAAACTAAGATAGTAAGAAAGAGAGAATGACTAATGCGTTAAAAGTGACTCAATTTACTGAGTTAACTTGGTGATGGATACATGCCTACATCCACCTAATTAGACAGTAATATCCCTAAAATAAGATCACATGATCCACACATGTCGGAGATTACACTGACCTAACAAAAAAAAAAGAGGGATGGTCTGAGGGCGATGATTATTATATAGGACGAAAAAACTCGATAACATAATATAAGGACGTTATTTGCTACTCCCTTCGTTTCGCCCAAAGAGTTCATGTTTGAAAAGTTTAATTATTAAGGTATATATATTTGTGTCATTAAATTTTGTCATAATTACAAAAGTACTTGAGAATTAGAACTCAAGTGGAGGATAAAGATGAAAAATTATGAAAATTGTAAGCATAATTTTTTTAAAGTGGACTCTAAAACATCATAAAATAATATATTGGACTCTTTACCTGGAACGGAGGGAGTATCATGGAAAGTACAAAGAGCTTTGATGCATTTTGTCCATCTAGTTATAACTCCCTCCGTTTCAGGTAAAGAGTCCACTATAATATTTTGGGATGTTTCACCTAAAGAGTCAACTTTCAAAAAATTATGTTTGCAATTTTCATAATCTTTTATTTTTACCCTCCACTTGTATTGTAATCATCTTGGTTGTGTTTAAGTATTTTTGTAATTATAAATAACTCCAAGGCCACTTATATACCTCTTCGTAATTAAACTTTTCAAACGTGGACTCTTTGGGTAGAACGGAGGGAGTATAAGTTTATTAAAATAAACAATTGAACTTCTTAAAAAACTTATATTCTAAATTAAATATTTTAAAAAATTAAAAAAATTAGCAACAATCTTTATAAAGTTTTAAAAAGTTTGTAATACTCATTTTGTCAATATATTATCTGCACATGGTGACGGCTACTTGCCTACGTCCACCTAATTTGACAGTAATATCCCTAAACTAAGATCACATGATCCACACATGTTGGAGATTACGCTAACCTAACAAAAAAAAAAAAAAAAAAACATAGAGGGATGGTCCGAGGGTGATGATAATTATATAGGAAGAAAAAACTCAATAACGAAGTATAAGGACGTTATTTGCTACTCTCTCTGTTTTATCTAAATAGTTTACGTTTGACAAGTCTAATTATTAAAAGATATATATTATTAAGAGATATATTAGTGTTATTAGATTTTGTCATAATTACAAAAATACTTGAGCATTAGAACTCAAGTGGAGGGTAAAGATGAAAGATTATTAAAATTGTAAGCATAATTTTTTGAAAGTGAAACATCGTAAAATAGTATAGTGGACTCTTTGCCTAGAACGAAGGGAGTTATTATAAGTTTATTAAAATAAACAATTGAACTTCTTAAACAACTTATATTTTTAATTAAATATTTAAAAAAATAAGTTAGCAACAATCTTTATAAATTTTTAAAAAGTTTGTAATACTCTATTTGTCAATATATAGGACGAAAAAACTCGATAACACAGTATAAGGACGTCGTTTGTTACTCCCTCCGTTCCACCAAAAAAGTCCATGTTTGAAAAGTTTAATTATTAAAAAATATATTAGTGTCATTGGATTTTGTTATAATTACAAAATACTTGAGCATTAGAACTCACGTGAAGGGTAAAGATGAAAGATTAAGAAAATTGTAAGTATAATTTTTTAAAAGTGACTTTTTAAGTGAAACATTCTAAATTAATATCGTGAACTATTTGCCTGAAATGAAGGGAGTATTATCAAAAGTACAAAGACCTTTGATGCATTTTGTTCATCTAGTTATTATAAGTTTATTAAAATAAACTATTGAACTTCTTAAAAAACTTATTCTTTTAATTAAATATTTTAAAGTTTTTTTAAAAAGTTAGCAACATTTATAAATTTTTAAAATGTTTGTAATACTCTATTTGTCAATATATTATCTGCACATGGTGATGGCTACATGCCTACATCCACCTAATTCGACAGTAATATCCCTAAAATAAGATCACATGATCCACACATGTCGGAGATTACTCAAACCTAAAAAAAAAAAAAAAAAAAAAAAAGGTTAATTACACAATTAGCTCCTCGACTATAGACTATTTTACCAATAGTTCCTTAACAATTTTTTTAAATTTCAGTCCCTAGTGTATCAAAAAGTCACGCAGCTAGTCCTTTTGGTGGATGTCATTAGAAAAATTCCGTTACGTCAATCATGTGTGTTACACGTGCCACTTTTCAAAGCTATTATGGGAAATTCCTAAAGGAGCCCAAACTCTCTCTTAATTTCTCTCTTTGTTTGGAAAACTTAAAAAAAGATGGGAAAACAAAGGGGAAAGCAGCAGTAAAGCAGCAAAGCGCTCATCATCTCCGCCCAACTCCAAACGGCAACCACCGTCTTCACCCACTTCATCGCCGGCGATTTCCCCTCAACACCGAACCCAACAAACCCCCTTCCTCTGTCAAAGCCCTAATTGCAGCCAACGTCTCTCCTCAGTCCTCCCTTGGGTCTTTGAGTTCAAATAATTTACCAAAAAAGTGTCTTCCAAAAGATCTTGTGGCATCAACACCAACCAACAAATGATCTAGAGGTGGGGGTGACAGATCAAGTAGTAGATCTGGAGGTCTACTAATTTTCGCCATAGATATCGTGGTTATAGTTACAGATTTTGAAATAGGCATAGCAGTTTCGGTGGGCAATGATACAATTAGTGACGGCACATGTATTTTTGAACTCAATGTAGAGTCGATTTAGGGATTTAAAACCTAGACCAAATCGATAGTTTAAAGCCGAACCAATGCATTTGTAGGGTTCATCCAAAAAGAAAACAACATAAGATGTGGCGACAGTACAAGCCTTGAGCTTCACCTGGAAGAAGTCCCAACAGTTTCCGTTGTTTACAGTCAACTTTCCAAATTTAGGTTAAATATACGGTGGTATTGGTAACAAGGATAAGTTGTTGCATTATACAAATTCTCCCAACGCCATCTCGGTTGAATTGCTCAAAACAGAGTTTTGGGGATAATTTACAAGAATTGGGGCTATAATATTTGGGGGCTTTTAAATTTCATTTGATTCTGACCTGTTTGTTCTACAAAAAGAGAGAGAGGCACGCATAGCACTCACTTTGAAGATTGAAGTTAGGAAGGCTTGGAGAATAGATCTTGAAGTCAAGCGTCTTCTTTCTTTACTGTGAACTAGGTGCATCAATGGTGGTTATTGAGAGAATAAATGTAATGAAAATACAATTTACATAATTACTAAAATGTCTTCTTAGCTAGTTTTAAAATAAAATAAAATAAAATATAGGTATTTTGGTCTTTTAAAAGGAAAGACTTCATAGATAATCAAAGGAAATTCCATTTATGCCCTTAACCAAATGCACGTGCGAGGCACATAGGTACTTAACGAAAATTTTCTAATGTCATCCACCAAAAGGACTAGCTGTGTGATTTTTTGATACTCTAGGGACTGAAATTTGAAAAAAATTTGTTAAGGGACTACTGGTGGAATAGTTCATAGTCAAGGGACTACTGGTGTAATTAACCAAAAAAAAAATAGAGGGATGGTCCGAGGGCGATGATTAGGGGTGAAGGTGGTTCGGTTTGAGCCAAGACTGTAAACTGAACCACCCCCTAACGGTTCCACATATTTCAAACGAACCGAACCGCCACAAACTTCAAACCGAACCGAACCGAACCGATCGGTTTGGTTCGGTTCTGCGGTTTAATTATTTAAATATTTTAAAAAGAAAAAACTTAAATATAAAAAAAAATACTTTTAACATTAACTAAATAACTAAAAGTCAAAAAATTAACTTTAAAATTACAATAATTCAATCAAAATGTAGACAAACAATAATAATTTTCTTATTAAATTCAATTACTAATTACTAATTACTAAATAATATATATATATATATATATAAATAAATAAAAATTAAATGGTGGTGGTTCGATTCGATTCGGTTTGGCAACAAAAATCGCAAACCGAACCGAACCGCTCGGTTTATAAAATTTTCAAACCTAAACCGAACCGTCCTAACCCAAAATCGAACCGAACTGGCCGATTCGGTTCGGTTCGATTCGATTCGATCGGCGGTTCGGCGATTCGGACTTACACCCCTAGCGATGATAATTATATAGGACCAAAAAACTAGATAACACAGTATAAGGACGTCATTTGCTACTCTCTCCGTTCCATCCAAAGAGTTTATGTTTGAAAAGTCTACTTATTAAGAGATATATTAGTGTCATTTGATTTTATCATAATTACAAAAATACTTGAGCATTAGAACTCAAGTGGAGGGTAAAGATGAAAGATTATTAAAATTGTAAGCATAATTTTTTGAAAGTAAACTATTTAAGTGAAACATCATAAAATAATATAGTGGACTCTTTGTTTAGAACGGAGGGAGTATTATGGAAAGTACAAAGACCTTTGATGCATTTTGTCCATCTAGTTATTTAAGTTTATTAAAATAAACAATTGAACTTCTTAAAAAACTTATATTTTTAATTAAATATTTTAAAAAATAAAAAAAAGTTAGCAACAATCTTTATAAATTTTTAAAAAGTTTGTAATACTCTATTTGTCAATATATAGGACGAAAAAACTCGATAACACAGTATAAGGACGTCGTTTGCTACCCAAAAAGTACACGTTTGAAAAGTTTAATTATTAAGAGATATATTAGTGTAATTGAATTTTGTTATTATTATAAAATACTTGAGCATTAGAACTCACGTGGAGGATAAAGATAAAAGATTAAGAAAATTGTAAGCATAATTTTTTAAAAGTGGACTATTTAAGTGAAACATTTTAAAATAGTATAGTGAACTCTTTACCTAGAACGGAGAGAGTATTATGGAAAGTACAAAGTCTTTTGATGCATTTTGTCCATCTAGTTATTATAAGTTTATTAAAATAAACCATTGAACTTCTTAAAAAACTTATATTTTTAATTAAATATTTTAAAAAATAAGTTAGCAACAATCTTTATAAATTTTTAAAAAGTTTGTAATACTCTATTTGTCAATATATTATCTGCCCCCCAAATGATAATTTCTGGATATGCTACTCTATTTGTGTGTTAAAGAGCAAATATCATACACGACCCGGCTTATGTTTTCTCAAAATTATACTCCCTCGTTACTAAATTATTGTCTTGTTTTTTTTTTTTTTGTCCATTCCTAATAATTATCTTGTTTGAAATTTTCTTTTTTATAACATTACTTTTACTAATTTACCCTTACTTTTTTTCCCTACTTTAATTATGGGTCATATCTACATGAATTTTAAAAAAAACTACACATTATACAAATATTAATAGTCAAGTCAATTATTTTTTCTAAAATCATATGTCAAGTCAAACAAGATAATAATTTAAATCAGAGAGAGTAATATAATCACATACCTAAAAATGAGTGAGAACGTAATAAAATATGCATGAATAAGTACATCCATCTATGTGCATTATATACTCGCAAATCATCTTCAGTTAATTGTGAGTCTGTGACTCAACCATCAATTGGCACAATACCAAAATTGATCCAAAAATGTTTACTCTCAAAAATGGTTACATGAACGTTGTATGGCAAATCCATATATATATATATATATATATATATATATATATATATATATATATATATATATGTATATATATATATATATGAACTACCCAAAAATTATACCAAGGATAAAAATGACAAATAGCAAAATATTGGGCGAAAGTGACAGTCGCTTCAAGAGGGCGAGCCGCTCAAGTAGGCGAGCCGCACCATTATGCCCTTGGGTGCTGTACACTTGGTATATTACACGGAACTATCTCCGAATTATCTTCAAGTATCCTATCGTATCACGGAACAATCTCCGATTTACCGATAAACTTCAGAACGGATACGCGACTTCTAACCGTAAACTACGGAATTTGGTCGCATCAGTTACAGCCCGAAATTAACTAGGGCACCACTACTCTCTTATAAATACTACCATGAGACATAGTACAAGGTACGCGCAACTATACCCTTTTTGCTCCCGAATAGCTTTATTCTTTCGATACACATTGCTAATTCTCACACGGAGGAGCTTTGCAGGATCCCCGCGCAATAACTCGTTCTTGTTTTCGGGCTAATTACCGGCTATTTCACGGAGCATTTTCCCATCAAGGCCACGGTGCAAAAATCGGCATCATCAGTGGTTCCGTTGCCGGGAAAGTTTGAAAGCCCAGATATCCAAACAAATAGTTCAAAACTTCAAACTCTAATCCGGTGATTATGGCTGGTAACACTACAACTGTTGGCACTGGCAACGATCCCGCTCATCCCACGGTTGAGCAAATGGGAGCGACCAACATAGTGCCAAATCCTCATGCCGGTGCAATGCCACAGGGTGGCTCACAGGCGGAGGAAACTCTGCATGCTTTGAGGAATCGCAAAGAAGCTCCGGCGAGGAAACCCACAAAGGGCAAGGGTGCCCGGGCAAGTAAGAAAGCAGCAGAGCCACAAGCTGGGGCTAGTGATTTGCGTGATCTGTTGGACACGCGTCGGGCGACTACGGGTACATCCATGCCACCCGAGGCCGATCCGACTGTCCAGGCAGAGGCGCTTAAGGCGCAGACGGCCGCGCTTGTCCAGATAATGCTGAACAATCAGCTCTTGCGGTCGATGGGTCAGGCCGAGGTACCCATTCCGGCCGCACTGTTGGGTTCACAGACGCCAGCACCCCAGCCTAAGGTGGTACCAATTACTATAAGTGGGTCGCGGGGACCTAGCAGGCAACCTGAGGGAGGACGCTCAGGTATGGGGGCTGGTCGTTCCGACCGGAGAATGGAAGGAAGCAAGACCAGACAGATCAGGGATGATGAGCGTATGGCCAGGCATATGGGCGAGCAGGCACCTTCTCAGAGCAGAGTGAGTGTCCGACATAGACTTCACGACCCAAGAGGTCGCATGAATGAGGCAGCGGGAAGAACCGCACGGGAAAGAAGTTGCGAGGGGGAATCTGATCCGAACCCTCACAAAAGACACAGTGGGCATGCCCATAGAACAATGCAATCGAGGCGGTCAAAATCTCCTCGAAGCCGAGCTACGATGTCACGTGGGTATTCCCTGAAAAGGGGCAGGTCGGCAAGCCCGAAACGGGGCAGATCCCTCGAAAGGAAGCCATCAAAAATTCAGGCGGCCAGCAGGCCTGCCCAGGATGAAGTCCAGGATCTGAGAAGGCGGCTGGAGGCCATTGAAACTGAGAAGGGAAAGATAACACCTATCGGTACCCGGTTCAAGCCATTTGCACGATGGATCCGTGATTCCCCACCTGACCCAACGATAACATATCCCACCTTTAATGGATATGAGGGGAAGACCAGTGCACGCGACCATCTCAACCACGTTGAGATGAAGCTTGCTCTGCTCACCACGGATGACACAATCATCTGCAAGGCTTTCGTGGGTACTTTACAGGGTAAGGCTGCTACATGGTTCGCCAACCTATCTGAGGGGTCAGTTAAGAGTTGGCCAGACTTGCAGAAGGCGTTTATGGGAGAATTTGGAACAGCAGGTGCCCTGCCTAAAACAAGAGGTGCGTTGAGTAACGTCAAACAAAGGCCGGGTGAATCTATCCTTGCATTTGTAGAACGCTTTAAAACTGTTTTGGAGCAGATCAACGACATTTCAGATAAGGAGGTATTGACATGCTTCGAGGGAGGCTTGGCGCCCAACACTCTTAAAACAGAAGTGTTTACTCGACCGCCCAAAAATAGGGCGGAGTTGTTTGGGTTAGCGCAAAGGATAGGGAGCGCGGAGGCTCCAAAGTGGAAAGTGATAAGAAAGAGACCGACCGCCCTACGAGAGGCCGACCGCGGATACAAGGGGCTACCGCGGACATGACAGAGCAGGACCAAGCCCGGGGGTCACGATTTTGGGACGAGAAGGAGCGTGACACCTTCACACCGCTCAATACTTCAAGAGAAGAGATTATGAGAGTGGAGGACTTGCCGCTCCGCGGCCGATGAGCAAGAATAGTGCGGGAACAAGGGACCCAAAAAATATTGCGGTTTTCATAAGGATATTGGGCACACGACGGAAGAGTGTCTGCAGGTTGAAAAAGAGATACGAGGTTGATCAACAAGGGGGCTCGAGCAAGTATAGGGCAGATCGGCGCCGCCACCCGTCATGAAGATGCGGACCGCCATGATATTGTGGAGGAGGAGCATTATCCCCGCATCGGAGTCATACAGGGGAGTTTCCAAGTATAACTCGTTGAGAAATCAGATTCATAGCTTGAAAAATGTGCCCTATGTACCTCCTCGGCGACGCCGACAAGATAATTGGGTTTGCCCCACATGAGCCAGCAACGACGACCTTGCAGCCGAGAGCCTTTGGTCATCTCCGTAATTGAACGGCATGAGGTGTGAAGGATTCTAGTAGATACGGGGCAGAGATATCCTATACTATTCTTGTTTCGAGCAATGGGACTTGCAGATGCACACCTAACCCCATATGGCGGCCAGCTCGAAGGCTTTTCAAATCACAGGGTTAATGTGAAGGGCACGATAAATTTACAAGTCAGGGTGCGGGATGGAAATAGGGTACGAATAGAGAAAATAACTTTATGGTGATTGATCTCCCCTCAACCTATAACGTGATTTTGGGCCAACAGGCCATGGCTGCTCTTCAGATAGTTGCATCAATTTCGCATCGGCGGATAAAATTTCTTACCCCAAAGGGGTCGCTTACATCAAGAGTGATCCGGGGTCAATGCTAGAGCACGTGGTTGAATCACAAAAGCTAAAGCGAAAAATGACCGTGGAAGATGATGAGCACAAATGGAGCATTTCGAAGAGCTCGAAAATAACCAAGGGACAAGATCCAATGGTAGGCATGATTAATGCAGCAGCAAGCGAGCAAGATACCTCACTCGTTGGGTTACCACCTCCTCCACCACATTTACGTGAAGAGTTGGGCGCCCAAACAAGTGAGGCAGGGGGACAAGAGATTGACAGCCGGGCACGAGAGACGGGCAGGGCGCTTAAAGAGATAGAAATTGATACCATGCAGACTAGAGAAGGAACAGTTTGAAGCCTTGTGATGAGTTAGAGGAAGTGGTTATTAACCCTCTCTTTCCAGATCAAAAAATCAAGATTGGTGGGCAGCTGCGCGGGCAAGACCGCGAAGATTTGGTTGAATTTTTAAAGCACAGTCTTGATGTGTTTGCATGGGCAGTAGAGGACATGGAAGGAGTGAGTACTGAGGTTGCCGAGCATCGTCTGAATGTAAATGCAGAGTTTACCCCCATACAGCAGAAACCACGGGCATTCGGTCCTGAAAAAGAGACCGCGATAAAGGAAGAAGTCAAAAAGCTGCTCAAGGCCAAGATTATCAGAGAGTTGTATTACCCGTCATGGCTGGCGAATGTTGTGATGGTCTTGAAAGCCAACAAAAAGTGGAGAATGTGTGTCGACTTCACGGACTTAAACAAGGCCTGCCCGAAAGATTGCTACCCTCTGCCGCGTATTGATAAGTTGGTGGACGCCATAGCTGAGCACACTATGCTGAGCTTTATTGATGCATATTCTGGCTATCACCAAATAAAGATGGCATTAGAAGACCAGGAGTTGACTGCATTTCGGGCAGCTGGGGGAATCTATTGCTATGTAATGATGCCGTTTGGTCTGAAGAACGCTGGGGCAACATACCAAAGAATGGTGAACAGAGTTTTTGGCGACCAGTTAGGAAGAAATGTGGAGGCCTATATTGATGATATGGTGATCAAGTCAAAGAAGCGACCCCATATAGAAGATCTGGCGGAGACTTTTCAGAATCTCCGAAAAAATAACATGAAGCTAAATCCTAGCAAGTGCGCATTCGGAGTAACTGCAGGCAAATTTTTGGGTTTCATGGTTAGTCAGCGGGGAATTGAAGCAAACCCAGAGAAAATTCAGGCGCTGCTAGATATGAAGCCACCCACATGCATCAAAGAAGTACAGAAGCTGAATGGCCGCGTGGTGGCTCTGGGCCGTTTTATGTCTCGAGCAGCTGAAAAATGTTTACCTTTTTTCAAAGTGTTAAAAGGTAACAAAGCTTTTGATTGGACCCCGGAATGCCAGGCCGCTTTCGAGCAACTCAAAGAATATCTTGGTCGTCCACCCCTGTTAGTTAGCCCGAAACAGGGGGATACTCTGTATGTCTATTTGGGAGCCACCGATTTAGCTGTGGCAGCAGTCTTAGTGTTAGAAGAGGGCAATGTTCAAAAGCCCGTTTATTATGTTTCAAAAGCTCTAAGTGATGTAGAAACCAGATATATGAATGCAGAAAAATTAGCTTACTCTGTTGTCATTGCTGCCCGCAAACTCAGGGCATATTTTTTGTCTCATTCTATTTTTGTGTACACAAATGCACCACTTAGAAAAATTTTGCACAAGCCAGAATGCTCAGGGCGACTACTCAACTGGTCAATAGAGCTTACTGAGTTTGATATAACTTATACGCCAAGAAAGGCGATCAAAGCTCAAGCCTTAGCCGATTTTGTTGCTGAAACTTCATTTACCCAAGAGAATACTCAAGTGGAAATGAAAGCAACTGATAAGAAGAAGGCCATCATTTCGGCGACTGGGCAAGATGACGTCACCTCCTTGGCCACACCCCGTACGGCCCGCACAATATTGGTGTTTATTTGTGGACGGGTCCTCAACATATCGCGGGGCTGCATCGATATGGGAGTAAAAGACTTAGTCGCACACGGTGATTCACAACTTGTTGTGAACCAAATTTTGGGAGAGTATGGGACTAACAATCCCACATTGCTCCAATATTGCGAGATGGCAAAAAGTTAACTTCCGAATTTGATTATTGGGAATTAAAGCAGATTAATCGCGAAGAAAATACGCGAGCTGATTATTTGTCCAAGATAGCAACAGCAGAGGTCGATACGTTGTCAACTCATACATGGATAGAGTACCTCGAGTGCCCAGTGTGCAGACCGAATAATGGACGTGGAAGAGGCCGAAAAGAGTTGGATATCTGAATAAAAGGGTACATCGAAAATGGAACTCTTCCACAAAATAGAGAACACGCTCGTGCATTGGTTAGCCGTGCACCGCTATACGGTGTTGGATGGAATTTTGTACCGTCGCTCTTTCGTAAGCCTTTGTTAAGATGTGTGGAGCCAAGCATGACGGAAAAGTGCTCGCCGAAGTACACGAAGGGGTATGCGGCGGACACCCTGGAGCGAACTTTATCCGATAAAATCTTATTTCACGGATACTATTGGCCCATTTGAAAAGACGCCGAGGAATACGTCAAAAATGCCAAAAATGTCAACGGTTGCGATATCCCAAGGCTCCCTCGGTTGTACAGACGCCAGTGGTAGCTGCATGGCCATTCGATAAGTGGGGGATAGATCTTATCGGACCATTCCCAAAGGCAAAAGGAGGATGTCAGTATGCTATTGTCGCGGTAGACTACTTTACTAAGTGGGCTGAGGCTAAGGCACTAGCAAGTATTACAGAGGAAAACGCGATCAAATTCGTACATGACCACTTATGGTGCAGATTTGGGTTGCCAAATGTGATAGTGTCAGATAGAGGAACACAATTTTCTGATAAATTTACAGAGGCGTGCGAGGCTATGAGGATAAAACATGTAAGATCCTCCGTTGCCCATCCTCAAGGAAACGGCCAGGCAGAGGCAGGCAATAAGCAAATATTGACCGCCCTCAAGAAAAACCTAGAAGGAAGACATGGCAGATGGGTAGATGAACTTCACATTGCCCTTTGGTGTGTTCGTACTACCATTAAAGGGCCAACTGGAGAAACCCCGTTTTGCCTGGCCTACGGATCAGAAGCTATGGCACCGGTTGAAGTGGGATTGCCGTCCACCAGAGTGAGTTATTTCGATGAACAAATGAATGAAGACACCCGTCGGGCAGAGCTGGACTTGCTTGAAGAAAGGAGGTTGAGTGCCAGGCTTAGAATGGAAAACTACAAGAAAAAAGCTAAGGCTCACCATGACAAAGAGGTGAACCCCCAGTTTTTCTAGGAGATTGGGTGATGAGGAAGATAGAAGCGACCGGGAGACAAACCGGCCAAGGAAAACTCTCTCCAAATTGGGAAGGACCTTTTCAAGTTACAAAGATTATCCGGGAAGGCACTTATCGACTTCGAACACAAGACGGGAAGGATCTGAAAAATCCATGGCATGCAGACCATCTGAAAAGATATTATCATTAGATGCAATCTGATATCTTCAATTTTAAGTCTGTAATTCTGCAATTTGACATTTATCTCAGTGGGGACTGAAGCTCAATAATTATTGTCAGATTATGAAGTTTTCTTCCGTATTTATTTACGCTAAAAATGAAGCGATATACGCTAAAAATAAGCGATACACCATTACGCTAAAAGGGAAGCGATGTACGCTAAAATTGAAGCGACCTTTTACGCTAAAAATGAAGCGTCGCATTAAGCTAAAAATGAAGCTGACCCGTTACGCTAAAAATGAAGCGACAAAAAAAAAAAAAAAAAAATGGCGAGTTGCTAAAAAGGGCGGGCTGCCTAGACATTGGCAATTTGCCAAGCAATCCAATTAAAAGAAAGAGGCGGCTTGAAGGCGACAACCCGCCTAGTTTCCTGTCCGCACGCACACCGGTCCATTTTTGCGATCAACGAAATTTATCATTCTACCGGTCGAAAAATTTTATAAAACCAAGGAGAATAGTAGCAATACAAGCTAAGTGGGACTCCCCACAAATTGTTCAGAAATCATAAAAAAGGGCACAAAAGCCCATAATGCTCGACGCAGCGAGTAAAAACTAACTATCACCATCTTCATCCTCGCCCGCATCTAAGTAACAATCAGAGTCTTCAGGCTCCGAATTTCGAAGATGCCAATTCGGATTCAACCGCACACGAAGATTATCCTCATTTAGGGGAGGCGGATCCCACACGGGCATCTTGTTCTTTTCATCTCGAGCGCGTATCACCTCGAGATCTTGAGAAGTATACGGCACCCAAGGATGACCGAGCCGGGCAGCAGCACCATACGGGTCTTCCCTCCTCCAAGTGATAAGATCATTCATGTCCACGCGCTGATAAGAGGCGGCTACCCTCAAGATATGATCTCTCCCACTTTCAAAATACTCTGCTACTTTGGGAGTCACATATTCCCTGAAGTCATCACTGTTTTTGTAAGCCTCTACGGCATCACTCACCTCCTTTTTCCTGCTTTCCTCATAATTAAGCCGCTGACGATCAAAAGCTTCCTCATGGATGACTCGTTGGTGCTCCATCTCGCGCTCCTTGTTTGCAAGCAAGTCGGAACAGCCGGCATGCTGAGTGGAAAGTTCCTCAAATTGACGGCGTGCAATTTCTAACTCTGTCGCCAATTTGGCCGCTCGGGCTTCGTGAGCGCTAGCCTCTTTGCTTTTAATATTCATCAGCCGCTTCTGCTCGGTCAACTCCTCGTTGAAACCAATTATAATATTTCCCACCTGATATTCAGAATTGCAAGATATCAAACACAAGTTATCAACATTTTATTTTAATGACAAAGTGAGCTATGGTAATAATGTTTACCTCAAGAGCTGCCAGACCACCGCGGGCCAGCCCGGCACCCGAGATCTCACATCCGAACTACCCCTTTATGTCGAAGGCGGGCTAAAATGCCATAACCCACCGTAGCCTGGGCATCTCCCTAGTGTTCACTTCAAGACCGGGCCGTTCAGAACCGAGCCAATTTCTCTTGCCAAATTGTTAAGGCTCCTGCAGCGTGTTGAGACCAATCAAGAGAAGCCCAAGGTGCGGTAGAGGGAGGCGGAGAGAGAGGGCTGTGAAGGGATAGCCGAAGGAGGAATAAAAGTAGAGCCGAAAGTTTACCACGGGCGGCACTACAGGTGGAGCAATAGATCCAGCACCCTCAGCACTGTGGGTATCCTTTCGAGGCCTCTTTCCTTTACTCTTTTTTTTACTAGGGGAGGGGATGCTACCCACTTGTGTACGGCCAGCTGATTGATCAGAAGACTGAGCGTCACGAACTCTCAATACCTCTGAAATGTCGAGATTAAAAGACATAGCTGCAGAAGTACAAGGAAAAAGTTTAGCAATAAACAGATATGCAACAACTATGCAACAACATGCAACAACATGCAATGTATATAAATCACGATAAATGCTTACGCATGCAATGTTTTCCTTCGGCACAGGCTGGGCACTGATGGCTAAAGACGCTTCCCCAATGAACTAGCCAACCTTCACGACACGGCTGGTCGGGGACGGACACCCATGGGACAATCCCTTCTACGGGTTTTCTCAATAAACCCGCCAAACATAGCCAACTGTCACCGGATGTTAGTTCCCCCCAGTCATACCTACTCCCTTGACTCAAAAATTTGCCAGTCGGACTCTCAACTACACCAAGCGCTCGGCGAATAGCCGCAACCAGTGCTAAATCTTCAGACGTAAATACATCTACAGAAGGGATTGCCCGGCGGTCACGTGATTCTAGCGGAACAGGAAAGCCCCATCCATGTCGGGACTCTACTAAAATAAACTGTCTCCGCCACGTACTTTATTTGGACCTTTTTAAAATGGGTACGCAGATTGCTACGGACGGATAAAAGATCCGCGTTTATAGTAACGGTGTGGAAATGAAGAAATACATTTAGTCGGGGCTCGAGTTTTAAAGAGCGACATACAATGACAAAACACACCAAAAGTCTGACCATATGCAAATTAAGATCAATGGGAGCAGATGAGTCGTCAAAAATTCACGATAAAGGGATCGAGAGGCAATCGAGCCCATCATCAAAATGGGCCCGATAAAAGCAACAAAGTTATTATTCACTCTCCCGATTGGCGATCTATTTTTCCTCTACAATGAAATTTGAAAGTCATCTAAGTTAATACCCATGTTGACTGCCCATTGAGGAACGTTATTTTGATGGGATGGCTCTAATCCTACGGGAACGGCCCGTCGCGATGAGCTAGGAGCGGCCCGTCGAGAGAAACTAGGACCGGCAGCATGCTCGTCCGTTTCACTTTCATTTTCGGAAGAAATTACTGTATTTGGGTTTTGATCAGTATTTGGGGCCTCGTAATAATATTGAAGTCTAAGGTAACTCATAAGTTCGTCGGATGACAAATGTCTAACCTTAGTGCCTAAAAGAAAAGTTTGGGGAGCAATATCGGGAACCGAAATATGAGAAGCAGCTAGGCCCGCTCTCCATTATATTCTCAATCTCATTTTGAGAGACGGTGCGCCAACCATAAGTATCATCTGAAATTACTAACTGCCACCCTTACGAATAACAGCATATTGTACGATCCTATAGGTTTGCTTGGTTCTGGCCATAACTAGGGAAGAAGCAATGAAAAAAGAAAAGTACTGGAAAAAAGAATAATGACGATACCTCAAAAGAAAGGATGATTCAGCACAGAAATAGCCGAAAAGATGACTCCAAAAGAGATTATGGCAAAATAAAGAAGCTTGAGGGAAAGGATCAATGCATGAACGGTGAGACGACGGGTCGTCCTGAGGCTTGCTACAACGACGGGCCCTTTGGTTCTCTCAATTTTTCTACTTTTCTTTCGCGCAGCTTCATGTGAATAGCTTAAATTGGAAGAGTTGTATTTATAGATGGCTCCACCAGTTATTTAATCTTATTAGGAATATGGAAGAATAGTACACTCCAAGTTAAACTCTTTATTAGAAACTTTTCAGAAAAGATTGGGACGAGCAGTATCATCGGGAATCATATGAAAGAATTTATTGGTGAGCAACCCTATGATAAGACAACACAGCGATCAGATTTTAAGTGAACTTGACCGATCAAATTTGCAGTGGAAAGCAAAATATTCGAGTTACATTGAAATACAAAAGGTGAAAGATTTGTGATGGGTGAATTTGAATATTAAAGGAGTTAAATGATATTCTTTCAAAAAGCTACATGGGACAGCCCACCCAAGACAATTGCCACGGAGAGAGTACATTGAAGATACAAAAGGTGAAAGATTTGTGATGGGTGAATTTGAATATTAAAGGAGTTGGCAGTGTTTAGTCCCATCAATTCCCTTGATGATTCCCAAGGCAAAAAAGGCAGTGCATACTTGCCGAGTTCTAACTAATGCCGAGCTGTTTCATAAATGCCGAGCTGCATTGTTGGACCAAAATGCCGAGCTGCTCCTTAATCAATTGCCGAGTTCTCCACGAAGAATTAAAGTGCCGAGCTGCTTTTCTTAAAAAAAAAAAAAATAAAATAATGCCAAGTTGCATTTAAACATGCCGAGCTGATTTTTGGAAAAATAATGCCAAGTTGCATTTAAACATGCCGAGCTGATTTTTGGAAAAATAGAGTCGAGCTGCTTTCTAAACAAAAAGTGCCGAGCTGTTTAAAAAAAAAAAAAAAAAAAGGGTGCCGAGCTGTTTCTTAAAAAAAAAAAAAAAGGTGCCGAGCTGTTTAAAAAAAAAAAGGTGCCGAGCTATTTCTAAAAAAAAAAAAAAAGAGGTGCCGAGCTGTTTTAAAAAAATGCCGAGCTGTTTGTAAAAATGTGCCGGACTGCTTTTGAAAAATGACGAGCTGTTTGCTTTTGAATAATGATGAGCTGTTTAGTTGTCCTCATTTTTTATTCCCAAAAATGCAATGAATACTTGTCAAGTCAAGCAACAAACATTGACAACTCAAAGTTTGCATGAACTGCCGAGCTGGTGGACAATGCCTGCGCGAAAATTACTGCCGAGCTGTTTTAAAAAAAAAAAAGGGCGAGCTGCTTTGTTAGGACCAATAATGCCAAGCTGCTACTTATTAAAATGCCGAGCTACTTTATTGATACTAAAGATGTCAAATTTGTGTTGCAAAAATCAAAGTCGGGTTTAATTGAAAGCCAAAGATACTTTCTTGGCCGAGCAAGCTCACACAACAAAAAGAGTGGGACTACTAAACTACCCAAAAATTATACCAAGGATAAAAATGACAAAAGAAAATATCGGCGAAAGTGACAGCCGCTTCAAGAGGGCGAGCTGCTCAAGTAGGCGAGCTGCACCATTATGCCCGGCTGGGTGCCGTACACTTGGTATATTACACGGAACTATCTCCGAATTATCTTCAAGTATCCTATCGTATCACTAACAATCTCCGATTTACTGATAAACTTCGTAACTGATACGCGACTTCTAACCGTAAACTACGGATTTGGTCGCATCGCATACCGAAATTAACTAGGGCACCACTACTCTCTTATAAATACTACCATGAGACTAGAGTTGTCAAAGCTGGGCCGGCGGTCCGGCCACCGGCTTTATAAACCCGTTATTTGGCGGTGTTGTATTCAGTCTAGATTTGCTTGAATCCATAACCTAAGTCTAAGACAAGGTGACTAATGGGCCTCGCGTCTGTTAGTGTGGCAACTTGTACTTAGGCATAGCTTGAATAGCTTAGGTTGCTAATTGTATAAGTCTTGAAGAAGATAGCCTATAGGACATCGGACGTCCTTCGCATAATAGGCAAATTTGAACCAGCCAGCCTTTCCTTGGATATCGGACAAGCTCATCGCCCAAGCTTCATCGCAATGTTGAAGACCTCAAGAACGTCCGATAGTCATCTATCAAGACATGTCCTAACTTAAAGACCTCATTAATTGCGATACAACGTTAACCTGCAATTATCATTTAATGAAGGTTTCCATTCTTGGCATACACTCGTAAAAGGACATTCCTCCCGCAAGCTCGACCGCCTATTTTTAGCAAAGAGTCGAGACAGATCGCAAGTTGCAGACGCCTATCGAGTCAACAACCGATTAGAGCATTAATTGCTCTTAAATTCAAATTTGAAGATCTCCAACGGCTCCAAGCTTCCTCCCGCATATAAAAGGAGACTTCATTGCCGCATTAAAAAACTTCAACACTTCAACTACTCCAACTACCGAATCTCCATTGTCTTCAAGTTCTTAAAAGCTTAAACGTCCTATCCGTACTTAATCATTGGAGAGCTTCACACTTAGACGTCCAGTCCATTAAAGCTCTTCATTGATTGCAACACCTAGCTTTTCATAGCTCACGAGAATTGTATCTTATTGATATCAATTCTCCCACACAAACACTTGGTCAACAAAATTTTTGTACACAATCCATTAGAGATTTAGTTTGTAAAATATCTAGTGGAAAACTTAGTACACGATTTTCAAATCCAAAGTTGACCACTTTGGTGTGGACGTAGCACTTATTTATAAGTGTGAACCATATTAAATTCTCTGTCTACTTGTGTGTGATTGTGAATTGTTTGTGTTGCTTTAAATTTCCGTATTTCCAAATTATTGAGAACCGCGATCTTGACCTGAAGATCGCCATTCTCAACTTGTCCTATACTTCACAAGACTTCCGCCCGCAAATCTTTTGAAACTTAAAGTGAAGTAAGGATTTTGAATCAATTTCAAAATTGGACATAGGCTATTCAACCCCCTTCTAGCCTATCTTGAGCAACCTTGGACCTAACAATTGGTATCGAGCTTAACTCTTTGAAAACTTGTTTTTCCGAGATTAACCTCGAGAGATTAAAGATCATGGCTGCTCACCAAATGTTGGAAACTTCAAACGTGAACCATTGTCCTGTCTTGGATGAAGTTCACTTTGACATCTGGAAAGATAAAGTCAAAAGACATATGAACTCAATTGATAAACGTTTGTGGAAATGTGTCACAGATGGACCCAAAATTCCAATGAAGCCGAATACACCGGCCACGGTAGATCCAACGGCCGAACTCGAAGTACCAAAGCCGAAGAAGAGTGGGATGATGAAGACAGAAAGAATGATGCTCGGATGGAAAAGCCATCAACATCATTACCACTGTGTTGATATAAGCACTTATCGCCAGATTATCAACCTGGACACAAAGAAAGGAGATGTGGGAAGCCATCCTTGAATATCTTGAAGGTGATGGTGAGACAAAGAACAACAAATTATATACCCGCATCCGAAGTTTGACTCCTTCAAAAGGATCCCAAAGAGTCTCTACGAAGCGCCACATGATTCTATGAGGTAGTCAACTCTTGCTACTCCTTAGGAAAGAAGTATGAAAAGAAGGAAATAAACATGAGATTTCTAAATGCACTAGGCAGCTTTATGGCATGTTAAAATCATCGCCATGAAAGAGTCAAAAGATTTAAACAAATTGACTCTTAGAAATCTTTATGCTAGTCTTTCGCCTATGAGCTTGAGATCCAACAAGCTCAAGAAATGGAAAAGAGTTTTAAAAACTTGTCATTACCACCATATCTAATGAACCTTCATGTTCAACACCTGATGAAACCCCATCTACATCATCCATTGATGGTGATGATATTCTTTCTGACGAAGCATTTGCTATGTTTGTAAAGAAATATCAACGTTTCAAAAGGTTTAACAAATCATCATCACATAGGCAGTCCTCTCACAAAACTGCCGTTCCTCATAAAAAAGCCAACAAAAAGTTCTCGCTCCTTATAAATCGCAGACCATCAAAAGGATAATGAGCTAGTTTGTTTTAATTGTAGGAAACCAGGCCATTTTGCGTCTCAATGTCCTAAGCCAAAGTATGAATTTTATAAGAAACGTCCCGAGTCAAAATTTCAAAAGCAAAAGGGATGGTGGCTGAAGACATTGATGAAAGCAACCTACCTACATGGTGTGACACTGACACTGATGAGGATGACTCCTGTGATTTTGCTGAAGAAGCAAACATATGCCTTATGGCCAGGGAGTCACCACATGATTCAGTGAGGTCACTACCATTTCAACAAGATGACAGTGATGATGATGATGAGCTCAATGATCCATCAAAGGGAGAGCTCATCAAAGCAAACAAAGATATGCTGGAAGAGTTTTCAAAATTCAAAGCTGCCTATGTAAAACTAGCCAAGAAGCATGAACTAGTTGTCTCTGAGAAATCAACCTTGATGTCTAAGATCAAAGATCTTGATAGACAGAAGTCGAAAGTATCAAATTGCAAAAAGAGAACAAAACTTTGATCGAAAAAGTGGACTTCCTACTTGAACACATCAAGAAGATAAATTCGAGAAAGATGACCTTCAAAAGGTTGTCAATACTTGGAATAACTCTAAAGGAAACTTTGATACCATTCTCTTAAACCAAAAACTTTAGATGACAAACCGGTATTGGTTTCCAAAGTGAGTTCAATGAAGGTAGTTCTTCTCGGTTCTCAAAAGGATGAGACATCTAAGTGATTGCAAGAATTGGCCGTAGAAGTTTCTTATGACCAGCAGCCTCCCAAAAGGCAAGGACTTGGCTTTAACAAAGTTCCTTTTGTTTATCCCAAGAATACAAAAGACAAGTCCAAAGGAAAGCAATCGCCAGAATGACTCGCTAATAGGAGTCTCGAGCAACTTAAACCTGCTATTAGTCACCCTAAGAAAACAGGATGACTAGTGGCAAGTCAAAGAATACTCACTCAAGCCTATTAAATTTGTCAAAGGCAAGACTCGCGATCCCAACATTGCCTATAAAAGGGTGAAAGGAGTGAATTTCGCTAATAAAAGCTTAAAGGACATGTGCCTGAAAATGCAAAATCTTTTGATAAGAGGTCTACCTATGATAAACCTTACATCAATAAGAAAAGGCATTATCAGCCTAAGTCCTATAGGCCAGTTATCAGCACAAAGGTCATTTCAAAGACCGATAATAAGAAGCCTCAAAAAGAAATCATTACTCATGTTGAAGGATTTCACAAATGCTCTTTCGCAAAGGCCATGGTCATGAGATTCATGAATGCCTTCGAGATTCACACCTAAATCTAGAGGATTTACACCTCCAAAGGTTAAACAGTGTGGATCCCAAAAGGATGCTAACCTTGAGGACCCAAAAATAAAAGGGGACCATATTCTTAAATGTCTATATTTCAGAATGCTTTATGGTCGTCAATGAAGAAGAGAAAGATCTATGGTATCTAGACAAGGATGCTCAAAGCATATGACGGTGATCCAAATCTTCTCTCAAGTATTGTTGAAGCAAAGGGTCCCTCACCATTTTTGGAGACAACTCAAAAGGGAAGACCATTGGATATGGAAGCATAATCAGAGGCAATCTCTCCATCAGCAAAGTCTCTCTGGTTGAAGGTTTAAAGCACAATCTGCTGAGCATATCACAATTCTGTGATAAAGGTCTAACCTGTCAGTTTTTCTCAAGTCACTGTCTCATAAAGGACAATGAGACATGTTCAACTATCCCGACAGATTCAAAAGGGAATGTCTATGCCGTTGACCTAAATGCCGTTGGAAGAAAATCAAATCTATGCTTGGTTGCAAGGTCATCAACCGACAACACTGGTTATGGCACAAAAGGCTTAGTCATCTCAATTTCAAATATTTGGAGAAGCTATCAAAGGACAATCTAGTTGTTGGTTTGCCTAAAATATCACCGAATCACACACTCTCGCAGAGCATGTCAACTAGGCAAACTACACAAATCTTCATTCAAAAGCAAGCCTTGCCTATCAACAACTGCACTCTACACTCTTGCACATGGATTTGTTTGGACCTCAACTACTACAAGTCTTGGTGGCGCAAGTATACCCTTGTGGTAGTTGATGATTACTCAAGATTTACTTGGGTAGAGATGATGTCCTCCAAAGATGAAGCATATGACATCATTACGAACTCTTCGAAGACTACGCACTCGAAGCCGGATGATATCTCGATGTCGATCGACAATGGAACAGAGTTCAAGAACAATGGTGTTGCCAAATATTGTGATGACCATGGAATTGGTCACAATTTCTCTCAGCTTGGCACACCTCAACAAAATGGAGTTGCCGAAAGGAAGAACGTAACTCTCATTGAAGCAGAAAGACAATGATTGCCGAAGCCAAACCGCCTATGTATTTCGGCGTGCCGTGAACACCGCCCGCTTCACACAAAACAGTCTATCATAAACAAATTTCATAACAAAACTCCATATGAAATATGGAGAGGCGAGCTCCCAACATTGGATTCTTTAAAATATTTGGTTGTAAATGCTATGTTCTTTACAATGGTAGAGAACATAGAGGTAAATTTGAATCCAAAAGTGATGAAGGAATTTTTCTCGGGATATGCTAAATTTTCAAAAGCTTATAGAGTTTACAATAAAACTTCACTAAGAGTTGTTGAATCTGTACATGTTTCTTTTGATGAATTTGATTTTATTGGGCCACATTTGGCTCCTAAGGTTACTAATGATTTCGATGAGTATGAGACAGTACGCACAGCCAAGCTCAAGATCCGCAGATCCACTCCTTCACAAGTTCCTCCAAGAGTCAACTTAATAGAATCCTCAAATGAACCAACAAATGAAAACTCGAAAACCCGAATCCACTTTGCCTTCCACACCGAAGTCATACAACCTACCTTGGAATTAACCTATCCTTCGAAAACCAAGCTTCGACACTTCTACTTCTCAAGAATCCAACTCGCCGATGCAATAGGACAAGTTCAACTGCGAAGTTAGGGAAGTAAAAGATCATCCTATCACTCAAATCATTGGAGATCTTAATGTCTGGCGTTCAAACTAGACAAGCTTCAAGGAATGAATGCATGTATTCTACTGCATTTGTATCTAACATTGAACCCAAAAGATTGATGAAGCTCGAAGATCCAAGTCGGGTGGAAGCTATGCAAGAAGAGCTAAACCAATTTGACAGATGCCAAGTCCGGTCACCGGTCCCTAGGCCTAAAGGACAAGCGTTATTGGCACAAAGTGGGTTTTCGAAACAAAATGGATGAAAACGGCAACATTACAGAAACAAGGCAAGACGGTAGCCCAAGGATATAGACAGGAGGAGGGTATTGACTATGATGAGACATTTGCTCCCGTTGCAAGATTAGAGGCTATCGATTATTCTTGGCCTATGCCTCTTACAAAGACTTCAAAGTTTATCAAATGGATGTAAAGAGTGCATTTCGAATGGAGAACTTCAAGAAGAAGTCTATGTAGAACAACCTCCTGGATTCATAAATTGTTCAAGAAGAGAAGATGTCTACAAGCCGAGGAAAGCCCTTTATGGACTCAAACAAGCTCCAAGAGCTCGGTATGAGACCCTTTCAAAGTTCTTGACATCTCAAGGCTTTGTAAGAGGTCAAATTGACACTACTCTTTTCATTATGAAACATAAAGGTCATTCCTTACTTGTTCAAATTTATGTTGATGATATTATCTTTGGTTCTACTAATGAAAATCTTTGCAAAAGGTTTGAAAAGCTTATGCAGAGTAAATTTGAGATGAGCATGATGGGAGAGCTCAACTTTTTCCTTGGTCTTCAAATTCAACAAAGTTCAAATGGTATCTTCATCATCAAGCCAAATATGCAAAGGATGTTATCAAGAAATTTGGTCTTGAGAATGCAAACAACTTCAAGACTCCTATGGCTACTAATTGCCATCTTGACAAAGATGAGAAGGGCAAGAAAGTGGACATGACTCTTTATAGAGGCATGATTGGTTCACTTTTATACTTAACCGCTAGTAGGCCCGATATCATGTTTGCCGTTTGTGTTTGTGCTAGATTTCAAGCCGATCCAAAGGAGTCTCACCTACAAGCAAATCAAAAGAATCATCGATATTTAATAGATACTTCCAATTTGGGAATCGGTATCCTAGAGATTCATCTTTTAATCTTATAGGCTATTCTCGATGCCGATTTTGCCGCATGTAAAGTTGACAGAAAAGCACAAGTGGGACATGTCAATTCTTAGGAAATAGACTTGTCTCATGGGCCGAAGAAGCAAACCTCTCGTTTCAACTTCAACAACGAAGCGTAATACATAGCCGCCGGTAGCCGCCACAATTGCGTGGATCAAACAAAGAACTTGTTGACTATGAGATCAAAATCGCCGATTGTCCTATAATGTGTGACAACACATCGCAATCTCGCTCAAAATCCGTCATGCACTCCAAAACAAAGCACATTGATGTGAGATATCACTTTCTTAAAGATCATGTTGAAAAAGGTAACATCGCATGCAATATGTGCCTACAGAGAATCGTAGCGTACATCTTCACAAAACCACTTGATTCAACCAGGTTTGCTTATTTAAGAGGAGAGCTTGGTATGCTTGACCTCAATCCTTAACCTTTCGACTAATTCTTTAAATCATTTTACAAAATTGTCTAAGTGATTGCAACTCGCCGAGAATATGGACAATACGAGTAAGTCCTTACATTTCCATGTCGGCAGCTTTATAGAAAATAGGCGACCTAAGTGCGTTGTGCAAACAAATACTCATCGTCATAAATGCGGACTTCAAAATTATCAAATACCATTTATTAACCTGTCGAAGTACAAAAAGGCGAATGATACAAGATTTCTTCACATTTTTCAAAACCGCCATTTGCTAGTTTTCAAAAACCTCTCGACTTCCAATCTGCAATCTTCCCAAATCCTCTCAAATCTTCAAATTTCTCTTGTTCTCAAGCAGAAATCATCAATGGTAATGATTTCTACACCTTCTAATTCATTTAAATCAAGTTTTATGGTTTGCATTAACCTAATTTGTGTAATTTAGAACTGTACATCATTGATGAACTGCAAAATCTTGAAATTGATGTTTGAATCTTGTTTATGTAGCATAAAATTGTGACTTTAAATTTCTGTGATATTATGTCTTCAGCTTATGCAATCTGTTTACTTAAAAGTGACAAAATCGTAGATATTTTGAAACCCTTCATGAACTGTTCTTGTCGTTTGTCATCATACGCACATGTTTTGGGTTTTAATCAACAAGACTGTTTGTGTTAATATCGGCCGATTACTTGTATCGGATGTTTTAAACATACCTTCCTATATCTATGTGTCGTTCTCATATCCACCAACCGTATAGGCAAGGACTAAATCTTCCAAGGCTACCGACACAACTTCATCCTCTCGCATCTCGCTAAGCCATCTAGGGCTAAACAGCCGCAAATCTTCCACTAAGAATTCTCCTGTGTCAAATTATCACCCCGGGATGACAATCGATCGAGACTCTATCATAAGCACAACTGCTGGTGATGCCCTGCTTAAGGATCTGACAGAATGTGGGCTTCTTCCCCTGTTCCAACTTAATGATACCCACTACAGCAATGCTTTAACTGAGGAATTTTACACTCGAATGATCCCGCTCCTCCTCCGCCTAATGCCCATGAGCCGGTCAACCTAAGCTATATCAAGGGCTACATCAGAGGCCACTACATCAAATTGACCTATAAGGATATTGGGGCAATCCTTGAACTGCCTATTGAAGGCAAACTGGACTTGACCGATGCTGAATCGACGCTTGCTTGGGAGATGATGAGAGGATCTGCTCAACCTGAAAGATTCTCTGAGATGTCAAGGAACCTCTTTCCTGAAAATGCCTATCACATCAGTCATCTACTCGATAAGAGCATTCTCTTCAAGAATGGCGCAAGGGACATTTTTACGTCTCAGCAGCTACTATGGACCAAAGCTGTAATTCTTCGAAAACAACTTAAGTACTGGGCCAAAATCATCTTCTCAATGCTATCCCAGAGTGTTGCTGATGTTCAAGCTCAACCCTCTATGCGACGACCTTTCGTAAGGGTCATCAATGTCATTCTTCGCAAATTTGAAGAGATCGATGAAAAGGTTATCTCTGATGACCTCATCAAGGTGTCTAACACCTACGTCTTCACATCAACAACGTCACCCGCTAGGGATGATATGGCCAAAAGATCAACCATATTGCCGCTGCCGCTTCTTCTACTACGGCACCTCTACCCAAGCCGCAAGGGTAAACGAAGGTCACATGTTCAAACCGAGCTATCGCCGAGGAGGAGCCTAAACCTATAGGCTGAACTTCCCGAGAACTTTGATCTCAAGAACTCGACCATGATCCCTATGAGCCAGCCGAGTCCCCTTCCAAAAGTCCAAACATTCTTCTTCTCTCACTCCAAGACTCAAGCAAAATCGCAAGTCTCGAACAAAATCCGAGGTTGAAAAGGATACCTCCACATTCCAACCCGCCAACCTATCCAACACCAAGTCTCGAGAATCTTCAATCTACCGATGAATCCTTTGGTCTACCCAAAGTTACATCCACCGCTCCCCACACAAACAGTTTCAAACCAAGCCGATCCTTCTCCGCTGTTCCTCCACCCGCAGCTTCAACAAAACTACACCATCTCCAACTTCGCATCCTCTACTCATGCACGACGTTTTAAAAAGAGTGCCAAGAAGAACGTGCATTTTGAAGCCACCGATCCCTCTTCGCCTCCATCCTCACCTACTCATTCTCCCCTTCTTCCCCAACTCGCCCACAAATACCTCCACCTCATCATCCTTCCCGACAAATCGCCATCCTCAAAGCGTTCTCTCTCTCCTTCTTTCCGACCTTCTTCCAAGCGCATCAAACCAAATCCCTACAGCCAATTTCATCCTCAAATTCGGATCTGTGTTATTCGAGACAAGCAGACCTACACCCAATCCACTGATACCGATCCTTTCCTCTCCACTTTAGACTACCCTAAGAGGATTCCTCGCCACCTATGTCTGCAGGTGACATCATCCTCCAATGGGGTGCTTATTATGATCCTCTTCCTCCTGCCTGGTCCCAGCAGTTCTTCTCTCACAACTCAGCGGTTCAAGATCTCATGATCTTCAGCCAATGGGTTGCCATTCATAAGGACCTAGGTCTTCCTATCCCCACCAAATCAGACATCTCTCCTTTCCTCTCTCTGCCTAAACCCCCAGTCTTCACCCTCATCTGCCACCCTTCTGTCCTTCTTCAGCCTGTGGTCTACAACTTCTTTGATGTAGTCACCACCTTTTTAGGCTTTAACCCTCTCATCCCTATTCTATACCGTTCACCTTACCCTCTTTCTATCCCTACTCCTTTTCTCATTGGTCGTCTAAGGACTCGATCCCGTGCGCCTCTCGTCCTTCCAAATTATCCATCCCTTCGTCTGACCTACCCTAGCCAACCCCAACCCTCTACCAGCCATATTTCCATCTCATCCTCCAGCCATTCTCCATCATCCTCCAGCCAATCACAGTCTTCTACCAGCCATCCTCCACCCTCTCCTACCCAGCCTACCTGCCAACCTTCTTCCTTCACCACCATCCTTCCCCTCGAGTCCGTCCTTCTCTCCGAGTCATCCTGACTCTTCTGATACATACCCTGCTGAGGCTGTTCATAAATTCTTGAAAGATTTTGAGGTCATCTCTGTTGACCTAACCAAGGCCCTGCACCAGCTCTCTGCAGATCAATCCCATATCACCCATGTCCAGGCTGACTGCATGACCCAAGTCATGGAAATTTCTAGGGTGCCAAGGCCGCTTTGATGCTCGCCGCGCTCCATCTCTCGCCCCAGATGCGTTAGCGAAGATCTCAAGAACTTCCTCGCCTAACACTCTCTTTTCAAAGCCAATTGGGACAACCTCTCAACAAAGATGATGCAGACCATAGACATGATTGACGCTGGCTACAAGCTTGTGCTTCAGTCCCAACGCCGTGCAAATCGCTCTGTTCACTCCTCCGTACGAGCGACGCGCAGTCTCACCTCCAAGCACTTGGCTTTCTATCGCAAAGAGCACATCACTACTTCGAACCGTCTTGCCCTCATTGATACCTCGCTTGCGTCCATGAAGGAGGAGATAGCTAGACTCAACAATGATCAGCGGACTAGGCTCATT
The DNA here is from genome assembly GCA_016624345.1 of Platycodon grandiflorus. Classification (NCBI taxonomy): domain Eukaryota; kingdom Viridiplantae; phylum Streptophyta; class Magnoliopsida; order Asterales; family Campanulaceae; genus Platycodon; species Platycodon grandiflorus. The sequence continues at coordinate 33,692,643 of CM028365.1, read as the reverse complement.
GAGCATAATGCTCTGCTCAAGCGTAAGAACAGCGATCTCTCCGAATTGGCCGACACAAAGAAGAATTAGCGAAGCCAAAGAAGAAATTGCAAGACTAAAGGCTGCTGTCGACTCTAGATGGGCATCGAGAAGTTATGGACATAGAAGCTATGGGCAATCCTCATCTGACAAAGGCAAAGGTCAAGCACCATCTAGGTCATCCTCTCGTACCGGTAGATGAACTCTATATTTCTTTAACCTTGAAATTAAACATCTTGTTTATCTAACTATCTGTTTTAAAATTTACATGCTTTACTATGAACTGCTTATTATATGAATGCATGAAATTTAAACCACTGGTTTAAAGACATGTTCTCTATTGCCTAATCTGCCTATCTGCATGTTTTTAAATTCAGTTTTATTACAAGTGTCCTATGCTTAAATTTCCTACTTGTAAACACTTTGTAATGTTTGAATACAATGACCTCTTTGTGTAAGTTCATCTAGGGCATGCTTACTTAATATATCAATCTTACAAGCATGTTATTACTAGAATTGAACATGGTCAGCTGATATTGTATTCGTAGGGTCATGGACTCAAGCAAATAGGAGGAGATTGTTGTATTTAGTCTAGATTTGCTTGAATCCATAACCTAAGTCTAAGACAAGGTGACTAATGGGCTGCGTGTACGTTAGTGTGGCAACTTGTACTTAGGCATAGCTTGAATAGCTTAGGGTTGCTAATTGTATAAGTCTTGAAGAAGATAGCCTATAGGACATCGGACGCCTTCTCGCATAATAGGCAAATTCTGAACCAGCAGTCTTCCTTTGGATATCGGACAAGCTCGTATCAGCCAAGCTTCATCAGCAATGTTGAAGACCTCAAGAACGTCCGATAAGTCATCTACTGAAGACATGTCCTAACTTAAAGACCTCATTAATTGCGATACAACGTTAACCTGCAATTATCATTTAATGAAGGTTTCCATTCTTGGCATACACTCAGAAAAGGACATTCCTCCTGCAAGCTCAGACCGCCTATTTTTGGCAAAGAGTCAGAAGACAGACTGCAAGTTGCAGGACAGCCTATCAGGAGTCAACAACCAGATTAGAGCATTAATTGCTCTTAAATTCAAATTTGAAGATCTCCAACGGCTCCAAGCTTCCTCCTGCATATAAAAAGGAAACTTCATTGCTGCATTAAAAACAGACTACAACACTTCAACTACTCCAACTACTGAATCTCCATTGTCTTCAAGTTCTTAAAAGCTTAAACGTCCTATCCGTACTTAATCATTGGAGAGCTTCACACTTAGACGTCCAGTCCATTAAAGCTCTTCATTGATTGCAACACCTAGCTTTTCATAGCTCACGAGAATTGTATCTTATTGATATCAATTCTCCCACACAAACACTTGGTCAACAAAATTTTTGTACACAATCTATTAGAGATTTAGTTTGTAAAATATCTAGTGGAAAAATATAGTACACGATTTTCAAATCCAAAGTTGACCACTTTGGTTGTGGATGTAGCACTTATTTATAAGTGTGAACCATATTAAATTCTCTGTCTACTTGTGTGTATGATTGTGAATTGTTTGTGTTGCTTTTAAATTTCCAGATTTCCAAATTATTGAGAACTGCTGATCTTGACCGGTGAAGATCAGCCATTCTCAACTTGTCCTATACTTCACAAGACTTCCGCCTGCAAATCTTTTGAAACTTAAAGTGGAGTAAGGATTTTGAATCAATCTTCAAAATTGGACATAGGCTATTCAACCCCCCCCTTCTAGCCTGTCTTGAGCAACCTTGGACCTAACAGGCGGTGCGGTGCGGGCTAGCCCATTAAGGGGACGGGCCTAAAATGTGTCAACCCAACCCAAACCGTCGCGGGTTGTGGGTTAAACGGGCCAACCCATCAAAAAATAATACATTAATTTAAAATTTAATACAATTATTATTAAGCTAAAAATTTGACATTTTGATATAAATATTATATATAAAGTCCAAAAATTAATGAAAGTCTTCCCAAATAAAACTTTAAATTAATCCAATACACAGAGGAGAACATTAAATTAATGAAAGTCTTCCCAAATAAAAATGGGAGCTGCTGTTGAATTTGCAAAAGATTAGTATTAAGGAAAAAAATGAATTGGCTTCTTATACTCACAGGATGTGAGTCCTGCCTAGGTTTTTTTAAAAAAATTCCATTTTTACCCTTGCTCCTTAGATTGGCGGGCCAACCCGCCCCAACCCGGACCGGACCGCCTTGGCCCGCAACCCACGCGGGCTCAGCCCGTTTGACCCGTTTATAAATGGTCTCATATTTTGCCAACCCAACCCGCCTATTTTATGTGGCGGTCCGGGCTGGCCCAACGGGCTAAAACCATTTTGACGGCTCTACATGAGACATAGTACAAGGTACGCGCAACTATACCCTTTTTGCTCCCGGAATCAGCTTTATTCTTTTCAGATACACATTGCTAATTCTCACACCGGAGGAGCTTTGCAGGGATCCCCTGCGCAGTAACTCTGTTCTTGTTTTCAGGCTAATTACCAGCTATTTCGCTGGAGCATTTTCCCATCAAGGCCACGGTGCAAAAATTGGCATCATCAATATATATATATATATATATATATATATATATATATATATTAAAGTTGGTGGGGAGGCCTATGAGTTTGCCACCTACACCATTTTTGTTAAATCTTTATTTTGGTAAATTTGACTCTTCAAATTCTTATTTATTAGGAGAGGATGTCGTTAGGTAATAATATTACCTAATAACAATAATTATTATTGTAATACCCTAGGTTTTCCTATGCTTGTTGGATTCATTTGAATGACATATTATGGATGCATGCTTTAGTATATCTATATTCATCCGTTTGTGTATGCCTTAACTGTGTTTAAAGCGTATAGCATTTATATTTATAACATGTTACGTTGCTAAGTTGCCATGCTTGAATTATGTTTCAATCTTATAATCTTCGTGTTATGTTCTAACCTTGTTCCCGGATTTCTTTTGGGGGGTGTTTTAGCCATGTTTAGGAATTAGAATCACTTGTGTACTAATTGGTTTCATTTTGGAGTGTTTTTATCAAGGATTTCAAACCTGGGGACAGAGCGATCGCCCTATATGCGATCGCTCTCTGAACAGAAACTTTCTGGAAACAAGGCTGTTAGGAATATGCCTATGAAAACAACTGATGCATATGTTTGCATATTCCAACACAGTGATTTGCTTGTTCCCATTACAACGTATGTTTCACAAGTGGCTAAAAGGGCTGCGTACCGGTTAGTGTGGCAGCTTCATGAAACATTGCATAAGTCATTAGACTAAGAAGTCTTTGTACATGTCCGAGTCTATGTCTTATCAAGTAACGATGACTTTCATATGGATTAGCTCTACCAGCGCAAGCAGACATTTTTATCAGCAATATCTCACCAGCAGATATTCCTACCAGCTATGTCTCATCAGCAATCTATACCACAACAGTCTTACATCAGCAGATCTCAGTATCAACCATGCTCTTTATCATACAATTGCAAGAAAGCTAATAATTCTCAAGAGGAACATCGATCGTTGCTCGAAGCTACAATTCAAAATAGATCTGTTACAAGATCTTTCTGACAGCTCAAGATACGCATCGATGTCTGTGCTTTGACTATTATTCAGAAGACATTTCCTCTTCCGTGTTTGGCTCCAGTTCTCAAAGCTATATTCCATAAAGAGCCAAGCATAGTACGCTGCTTACAGGCCTGCATGTCACGTCACATCCTGACCGCCTGAATCACGAATAGACTTTAAGACCAAGCTTAAACAGAAGGTCTTTGCCCAACATTAGTACAATGTAATCTGATGCATTGCTGATTCAGATTTCTAACGGACAAAACTTATCCAAGCTTCAACGACTCTTTTTCATCTTCTCCAGCCTATAAAAGAAGACTCTTATTCTCTCACTCATGGTAGGTGTTAGTGGTGGTGATGATCTTTGTGCTTACAATCTGCAACTACACCTAAAGTAAAAAAAAACACAAGTGTAAGAACAAACACTTTGCGGGAGAGAAATCCAAAATTCCTAAGGCAAAAAAGCTTTGCTTGATCAAGAATTTCCTTCTTGATTTGAGTTCTTTCATCCTTCGAAAGATTGCTCAGTCTCTTCAATTGCTATACTTCAAATCCATAGCTAGAGACCAAGCATCCTGCTCATCGCTGAGGACTGACCGAGCTTGAAGATGTCTGATGAAGAACCAGAGCAAAATAATCCATACTGCATTCATATCGGTAGACTTATACTACATTATAAGGGCTATCGATTGGGCATTGAATTGTCATCGGCCGAGTGCTTAGCACTCAGTTGTTCAAATACTAGTTATTTGAACAACGCTTAATATTTTCTTCTCACATAAGCCTCTCCTTTGCTCTACCATGTACTTTCGTCAAGGTACTTGGCCCGAGTTAAAGGATGTGGATTTGCTATGAGTCTTTCTGGTATCCCAATTGACTTTCCTTCTACCCCGGGGAGATTACTAGAATAGAGTCTAGGTTGATGTATTAAGCATGTTTATTTTTGAGCAAACCTCTGCTGAATTTTAATATAAATCATATTTTATTACATTCAGCCTTTACTTATCTTTCCTGTAATATATATTATATATCTTGTGCAATCTGGTTGCGGAAAGTAATTGATGCATCTAATATAAGATTTCAGTTTGCTGCTATGATAAGTATGTACCTATTTTTTTACAGCTGCTTTAATCTTAATAGCTATAGTTACGCTATTTATTCTTCCGCTGCTTTACTCTTTCAACATCAGCAAAGTTTACTAAATCTTCCACCAGCAGTCTTTGAGAACTGCTAATTATACATCAGCTGATCTCTCAATATCAGCCATGTTGCTTATATATGGAAGATGACCTATCTAATTAATAATTTCATCATTATTCCTCACCATAAACATTAAATCAGATGAAATTTTTAATAAAGGTCATATAGGCTATTCACCCCCCTCTCTAGCCTATATTCTGAGCTCAACAACATGGACTTAACAATTGGTATCAGAGCAAGTACTCTGTGAACTTCATTCCATGCTTAACAACCTGAGAGTCTTGATCTTGTTGCTCAGATTAGATGCATAGTTAAAAAGATTTATTTTCAAAAATTCTTATTCTTAAGAATATTTTGACTAACAGATCTGGAAGCCATTTTGAAAATATTTTTATAAATGAAAAATCATTTTCGTTTTCAAAACCTTGTGAGAAAAGATTATTGTGATGACTGTTTGATTGCTATAGGAAAATCTTTCAAATGACAGAAATGTATTCTTTAATTGGTATTATGAAGAAAAGTAATATAGTTAAATAGAGTTTGACTTGCTAAGGATAATATCCATTTTAAAACAGTTCACTTTCAAATTCAAGACATATCCTCTAGTGAATTCTTCAACTACATACTTGATGGATGAAGTACAATGATGTATCTCTGAAAGAATGTTATCTTGATATAAGGTTAATAGTTGTCTCAATCTAACACCTTTTCGAGAAGAGCTTCTCAGTTCAAATACTTATGAGCTTGTATCATAAGAAATTGAGGTTCTTATTAGTATCTATTTTGACATGCCTAAGTGTCAAAAACTTCCTATCATGGAATCTGCTGATCCCTACATTCTATGATACTTAGTTTTTGAAGACTTTGCTAATTATCCATCTAGAAAAAATATGTAGCTAATCACTGAAAGTTTAAAGCAAATGAAATTAGAAGATCTTCAAAAGTAATTCAAGGGAAATCAAATTTATGTCATCTCTAAATCATTGTGAATATTGGCTCTTGGTCTAAAGACATCAATGATGAAATTGTTCTTCTTCAACGGAAAGCTGCTGCCTACAAGATACACCCAATGAACCTGTGCTCAACATCACAACAAGTTCTTCAACTACTATGAGCAGATATGTTCAAATGGAAAAATGAGAAAGTAATCCAGGTTTCTAACTTCGTATCTTATTGGATTACATTTATAAGCCATGTTTAAGTAATTCTTATTACTAAATATGCCTTTTATATCTCATTTGTATTATTGAATTTCTGGAGCTTCTTTTAGCTCATAAATGTTGCTAATGATTTTCTATGAGTATTTAAGGCAGGAACTCATATGACCAAAAATCAAAGATGCAACAAATCTCTCCATCAGCAGACATCAACTTGAATGATGATTTATGAAGGACTGCTGATTACTCAAGAATAACTTTCTATGTCCTTCACTCACTCGTATAAGCACAACATCAAATCAATATCTACTGGACTATGGGATCATCTTATAAAAATCCTCTGATGAGTCCAAGATCTTGAATATGATCACTACCCAAGCATATACACGAAATAGGTCAATAACTGCTTTGTTATATGCATGCATCCATGTCTGCTAAATTCCTCTTCAACTTGTTATCAGACATGTTGCATTTAATAAAGTCATCTCATACTATGTTCTTCATGGTGTATTTGTATGCTTGTATGATTTGCTTTATGATTAACGCTTTTCAAAAAACTGGTCAGCACTTTTCATATTAGCTGACCTGAAATGTTTTTAAAACGGCTTTCAAACCCTAGTTGGCTGAACTTCCATATCGGCCAACATACACTTCATAAGTTCAGTTATATGTGCTGACTTATAGGAGTAATACCTTTAAATGACTTGTCTCTATCCTAAGTCTATTAAAGGTGGAAGCACACTTTACGAAGATTGACTACTTCGTTTAAAGTAAAGACAATTTTCAAGATTCTCTGGTAAATCTACAAAATATGTTTGACTAACCAAAAGATTTCACTAGATCTCGAAAATATCATTCCCTCGGGCTTACAACCTTACCTCACATAGGAATAAAAAAGGACAAGACCAACAGTAAACCTCACTTATTGGTATGATCCTTCGTCTTGCCTCTGAGTATAAATAGAGTTCTTCCTTCCTCAAACTCTATTATCACATATACTCACCTACTCCTTGAGATCTACAAAATGTTAAACACTGATTCAAAACTTTCTCAAAATGTTACTAAGTACAAATCCTAGAGACCGATCAATTCAACACTTCAACAACTGGGTATGACTCTCTCATATTCATTCAAAGTTGTTTTGGTTTATTTCTGTTACTCTTGATGAGTTGATTTAAATATCTCAAAGGTGTGTTCTCAAAATCAAAATCTTTATTCATAACTGTGAAAGTTTTCTTGTTATTTCAAAAAGGAACACAGTTATAATAAGAGAGAAATTTTATCAACGCATCTATTTCAGAAATTATTTATTATTAATTTTTAATTTTGTTTCTTAAAATTATTTGATAAAAGATATCTTCTTTTGTCTTGTCTGATAATTTTAAAGTTTTGACAAATTATCTTGTGATAATATTGAACTTAATGCCATAAACTTTTGATTTTCAGAACACTTAAGAATGTCTTTAGAATCATTTATATTAAAAGGTAAAATAGAAGATTATTAATTTATGTTCTTAGTGATTTCACTTCATTCCTAACATTTGGTTATCAATCTCATTGATACACTAAATTGATTTTAGATGAATCACTATGGAAACCACTTAGCATACACTTATCTGATCATCGTAACTCTGCATGTATACACAAGCATCACAGAGAAGATCCCAGATAAAATTTATCAAATGTCCTGCAAGCATCTGGTAAATTGTTGTTTCAAAGAACTCTTCTGGTCATATGTAAGTATACCGGTCATCACCCTAAAGACGGCTGATGCAGATGATTCAGCTTGGCTAGATGAGGATGACGAACTGCTAACCACTACCAACTATCCTTGTGCTTATCAAAGGGGATTCGTAGTCAAAGCAGTAAATCTTTGACGACTATCACCCTGAGGTTCTCCCTGAGTAACCTCTAGGTGTGAATATGTTCTTCCTCCCCCCAGAGTTGGAAGAGATCAAAAAGGGAAATATCCATCTTGATCTATTCCAAAATCCATGACTGATGACCATCCACCATGTCCTCTGGATTAGGATATCCTGGATAAAACTTTGTAACAAATTTTTTATTAAAAATTGAATCATTGCCTATCTTTGTCTTGTAATCAGCAGTAGAGTCAATTTCTTGTTGTATTGTTCTTGTAATCAGCTGATCCCTAAGAAGACATATTCATACTATTTGGATTATTGAATACAAGTTTAACAACTTTCATTCATGTCTATCTATATCTCTACATTCTTATGATAGCATGAATCAATGTGTCTTAATTGTGTTGATCTAATGATTTGTTCTTCATCGTATAATTTTACCTAACATTTATTGACGATTGAGGAATTGACCTTAATGAAATGATCATACAATTCTTACACAAACTCTGCTGAAAACCCATCAGCAAACTTGTCTATGAAAATCTGCTATCTTGAGTAACAGTCCATCTTTATATATGCCACTTACTTTCAATCACTTGGATAATTGCCTTTCTGAGATTGATCAACTCACCCTGATCAAAATCAAAGTCTGCTGATCTAAGTTAAAATAAGCAGACTGCAGCAATTTAAAGGATGAATTTTCATGTCTATACTTAACCTTTAAAGGTGTAAATTATTTACACAATCTCTAAATTCTCTACTTCAAAATTACAAGATCTGTAGTACATCCGCTATGAACAAAGGTTGTCTGATGTATGAAAGAAAAGATGGCTAAGAAATTAAAAAAAAAAAAAAGGAGATTACCATTATCAAAGTATATGGAAATACTTATGTGCTTTAAATTCAAAATCTCAGTGCTTCATATATATAAAATTCAAGGTTGTCCCCTTTTTTTTAACACAACAACAACTAGTGTTCATTTCAGACAACTACTTAATTTTGTATGACCGTTGAGATTGCATTAATAGAAGGCAAGGTTAGCTGATGTCATAATGATACTGAGAACTCTCAATTGTCTGAATCCAAAAGACAACTCGTAAGAATTAACAATTGATATATATATATATATATATATATATATATATGAGGAGTATTTAATGGTTACTTTTTATTTAACCATAAATGGTTACTCTCATTATCAACCATTGGATCAAAAATTAAAGGTTGAGATTTAATGATTAGTTGGAAAATGCAATTAATGCAAGTAGGTGAGTCATTTAATGCATTAAATCTCAACCTTTAATTTTTGATCCAATGGTTGATAATGAGAGTAACCATTGATGGTTAAATAAAAAAGTAACCATTAAATACTCCCCCATATATATATATATATATATATATATATATACACACACACACACACACTTCTATATATATAACAATTGGTATCATCTTGACTAACATCTAATTAGTTGACAAGCTGAATTCAAATCATCTTGATATACTTTATCTTATGAAAACATGATGAAAGAAAACTGGTAAGTCTTAAAATAACTTGACTTTACTCAGAAGATAGTCAGATATTCTTAGATTATCAGAAAACTACTATTTCCCAAATGTAGTATTTCTTCAAGAATAAGCAGCTGATATAACCCCCCCCCCGCGTTGTCATATATAATGCCTCATTCTCCTTGTTAAAAGATTCGGTCTAGACATGAACGAACACTTCAGCAAACTCCATACTCTGTTGATTAATGTCATGACCACTAAATCACTTATCTATCTTCTAACTAATCTCTGGAATCACATCAGCAGATCCTAAATAGCCATCTCTACAACTGCTGATCCCTGACTAGCTGTATTCTATCCTATCAATATCAAATTTGGTTATTCTGTTGATCACGATATCTCTATTCATTCCTTCATCAGCAGATCTTACTTCCTGCTAATAATTGGTATCTTACTTATTAACAATTGGTATCAATTCATTACCAACTCTGCTGATTTTGTTTTCCTAATTATGATAAATTACCGTGATCTTATATCAATTCACTCTTTATATCAGACCTCAACCAGACAAACTATCCATATCAGCAGCTATACAAAGAGTAGTGCTAAGATTTTCCTTCCTTCAGCAAATTCTTTGTCCATTATACAAAATTCAACAGATCCCTGCCTATTCGATCCATCCTCAAGTACCAAATTAGTATCATGATTATTTCTTATGATAATCCCTCTACTAGAAGAAGCATCTTGATCAGTCATCTTTTAAGTCCACTGATCAAGAACATCATAAGTTCTTATTTTATCACTTCTTCTAACTGATATCAAGTTTTACATTAATCACTTCTTCTAACTGATGTCAGTAAACATAATTCACCGATTCTTCTCAAATCTACCACACTCGAGCTCTAAGCTTATTCTTGAACAACTTTAATCAGCTCAACTGCTCATCAGACGAGCTGCTATTAATTCAAGCCAAATGCATAATGCATATTCTTCTTCAAGGCTAACCATTTTGTGTCTTCCTAACACCTGGTATGAATTCTTTCTCATCAGGCCATCGTCAGAACAACTCCTTTTAACTCTGCCGATAACATCATCTATATCTAAATTTTTTTAAAAAATCATCACTCTACTCTGCTTATATCTCTGCCATATCAAATGTACACTTACCTACGCAACTAATCTACACATCCCTATGCCATAAGGACATAACCATTAGTTGATAACATCACATCACTGCAACTTCATTAAATTCATTCTTACTCTTAAGCCACATTTTTTTCTTATCAATTCTCTTCACCCAAGGCGTCTTTTCAATTTCTCAAAATTCCTAAAGACATGTTCATCAAAACAAATGATCTGTATCTCTTAAAAACCTTCATTCTGTTCTACTTCAACGTTTCTCAACTTTGTTGTATTCAAAAACAAGGCTTGAGACTTCATTAATTCCTCTAGCCGTACACTAGGGTTTTGGCCTAGGGTTGGCCTAGGATTGTGCATGGCGGCAGCTATGGCTGTCCAGCCATCTTCCACGTCTGAACTCCTCATGCCTTCTCCTCCCATGACCTCTCCTCCCATATCCAACAACATTATCCCGTCCAACACCACTCCTCCCAAGTCATTTGCTTCCATTCTTACTTTGGCATCATCTAAACTTCCTCTTTTTTCCATTCCTCCAGCAACATACAAAGGTGAGCCTTCTCTGAAAATTTCTGATGACATTGCTAATTCCCTCGCACAGCCATTTCGTCTTGCTCTTGTCAAAAAATTTTCTCACGGTAGACCCTCCATGGAAGCTACAAGGAAATATTTTCAAACCTTTGGTTTAAAAGCTGACTACACCTTAGGTCATTTGGATGCCAAACATATCCTTATAAGGGTTCATCATGAGGAGGACTTTCAACGTCTATGGATTAAAGATCAATGGTTTCTTGGTCGATTCCCAATGCGTGTTTTTAAATGGACACCAGATTTTCGACCGGATGTTGAAAGCTCAATTGTCCCTGTTTGGTTCTCAATTCCTGGATTACCAATACATATATTCCATCGCACTGTCCTATTTTCTATTGGAAACATGTTTGGTAGAACCCTCATGACTGATCAGCCTATGGCAAACCTGTCTCGGCCTAGTCTAGCTAGGATTTGCGTAGAAATCGATCTGTTAAAACCTATACCAAAACGTGTTTGGGTTGATTGTGGTTCTCAATTTCCTAGATTTTGGCAAACATTGAAAGTCGAAGGCCTTCCTCGCTATTGTAAGCATTGTTGTAGACAAGGGCACACAGAGGAATTTTGCAAAGTGAAACATCCAAACTTGGCTGCTACTACTGCTGGTCCTGCCAAACCTGTTGATCTGACTACTACTTCCAAGCCTGCAACTCGATGGACACCAAAAAAATCTGTTCCTGAGACTGGTATTACTTCGAATAACTCTTTACAAATTGCTACAAATCCTATTATTATTTCTGAGGATCAGGATGGTCCGTCTGAAATATGGAGCCCAACCATAATGAGAATTTAGTTCAAGGGGATGAATCTCTGGAAACTCAACCAATTGCTGGTGTGACATTTTTTCTGTTCACGTCCACAGCAATACACCGAAAGATCCTATTTCCAATACTCAGTCCAATAGGTTTGCTGCTCTTGATATGAATGAAGATATGGATAATGCTGGTGATGAAGCTCAGGATGATCAAAATCCCGATCCAGATGATTATTCAGATTCTGACTCTGTTGAAGTTAATGCTGCTATGACGGATGCAGTAGAGGCTCTAAATTTTGATTCTTCTGTTTCGATTGCTTATGGTAAGCCTAATCCTCCAATTTTATCTATCATGACAAGGTCTAAGACACAGGCTACCTCCTTCATTCCCCATGAGTGTTAAGGTTCTATTCTGGAATATTCAGGGAGTGGGGAATGACCCTTCTGTTGGGCGTTTAAAACAACTCATCAAGATTCATAAGATTACTTTCCTAGCCATCTTCGAACCCATGATTGTGGCTGATCAGATTATGCGTGTTGCGCGCAGGTTACGTTTCAATTTTTGTCATTCAAATTCTAGTAGTTCAATTTGGTTATTTGTCAAAACTGCCTTCACTTGTGATGTTCGTTTTGAAAGTTCCCAGCAGGTCACGGTCCAGACTAAACATTTCTCCTGGCCTTTTTCTGTGAATATCTCATGCATTTATGCTAGTTGTGAGAGTATTGATAGATAAGCCCTATGGACTGAGCTTCTTGATATTGGGACTTCTTTACCTTCGGTGCCTTGGATGATTGGGGGAGATTTTAATATAATTCTTTCTCCAAAAGAAAAATTTGGGGGAGTTGGATGGGATCGAAACGGTGCTATGGATTTTCACTCTTGTATTGCAGCTTTAGGCTTAGTTGATTCGGGTTTCTCAGGCAGCAAATATACTTGGTGTAATTCTCGAGGTGGTCCGGCAGTTATTTTTCAAAGAATCGATAGAGTCTTGTGTAATATTCAATTGCAATCTTGTTTTTCAAATACTAAAGTGGATCATCTCACAAGGACTTGTTCAGATCACGCTCCCTTACTTGTCCATATTACCAAGGATTGTGCTCCTCATGCTTCTTCATTTCACTTCTTGAACATATGGACTTCTCATCATACATTTAAGCCTCTAGTTTCGGAGGTTTCGCAAATCCCTATAGCTGGTCGTCCGTTGTACTGTTTTGCAAAGAAACTGAGCAATGTTCGTCATGCTCTTACTAGCTGGAACCGAGACATTTTTAGCAATATTTTCCAGCAGCTCCATCAGGCTGAAGATGCAGTTAAGGATAGTGAAATTCAGTTTGAAGTTGATCCCTGTCCTGCAAATCGGGCTGCAATGAAACTGGCCCAGGCCTCTCTCTGCCGTCACCTAAAGCTGGAAGAGGATTATTGGAAGAAAAAAACTAAAATTAAATGGCTGAAGGATGGGGAAGGGAATACAAGGTTGTTTCATGCTTCAGTTCAACAAGCTCGTCGAAGACTTCATATTCATTCCATTCATGATAATCAAGGCTCTTTAATTGATTCCGAAGAAGCTATTAAGCATCATGCCGTGGCCCATTTTCGATCACAATTGCAGGCGATTAATATGGTTGATAATGATCTTTTAGACGTTATTCTCTCATTGGTTTCTACTGATATGAATAATTCCCTAGCTGGAATTCCATCTATAGAGGAGGTTAAAGCTGTGGTTTTCTCGATGAATGGCGACAGTGCTGCTGGTCCTGATGGTTTCAATGGTACTTTCTTTACTTATTGTTGGGATATTATATGCATGGATCTTTATTCTGCATTGCTGGATTTTTTCTGTGGTTCTGCACTTCCCCGAAGTTGGACTAGCACTTCTATTGTTATGATCCCCAAGAATGATAACCCCTCCACATTTAGCGAATTCCATCCCGTAAGTTTATGCAATTTTTGTAACAAGATTATCTTGAAGATTTTGTCTACCAGATTAGCTGATGTTCTGCCGGTTATTATCTCTAATAATCAGAGTGGTTTTGTTAGGGGTCGTCTTATTCAGGATAACATTCTTTTGGCTCAGGAGCTTATGTCGCACTTAGACAAGAAGGTGGTGGGCTCTAATATTGTTATTAAACTAGATATGATGAAAGCTTTCGACAGAGTTTCGTGGTTTTTTCTTATAAAAGTTTTACAGAGATTTGGGTTTTGCGAATCCTTTATTGATATGATATGGCGTCTGCTATCCAACAATTGGTTTTCTGTGCTTGTCAATGGTGCCCCAGCTGGTTTCTTTCAGTCTTCTCGTGGTCTTCGTCAAGGTGACCCTCTATCCCCGGCTTTGTTCATTATTGCTGCTGAAGTTCTCAGTCATAGCCTTAATGCTTTACATGCGACCCACTCTCGTGTTGCCTACTCCTCTGTTAGTGGATGTCCTATTATCTCTCATCTTGCCGTCGTCGATGAAATTATTATTTTTAGTAATGGTAGTCACAGCTCTCTCGATCGTCATAAGGATATCCTTCTTAATTATGAAGCTTGCTCTAGCCAAAGCGTTAACGCTAACAAAAGCAATTTTTCAGTCTATACGAGAATGCCAGCTTCGAGAATTCAATCTATTGCTTCAATTCTAGATTTTCATCATAAGGAGCTGCCTCTTATTTATTTGGGATGCCCTCTTTTTGTTGGGAAGAAATTAAAAAGGTATTTTGATCCGCTTCTGCTCAAAATTCGCAACCAGATTGATTCTTGGTTGGCTAAACTCTTTTCCTATGCATACCACTTTGATTAATCATGTGCTTCACTCCATTGATACTTATCAACTCGCCGCTTTGGCCCCCAAATCTACTATTAAAAGTCTTGAGACTATTTTTTCTAACTTCTTTTGGGGTCATTGTGAGGGCCGAAACAAGGCTCATTGGATTGCTTGGGCCGATTGTTGCTTACCTGTGTCTGAGGGAGGTCTTGGTATTCGATCTTTGAAAGATTTATCTAGGGCTTACTCTGCTGGCTCTTGGTGGAGACTCCGCACCCAAGATTCTCTTTGGGCTTCCTTTATGAAAGCTAAGTACTGCTCAAGATCCCATCCTTGTTTAGCTAATCAAAAGGGCTCTATTTCTTAGATGAGAATGTTAGATGTTCGGCCTGTGGTTGAAAGACATTTGCGCTGGTTAGTGGGTTCTGGTTTGAGATCTCCGTGGTTTGATCTTTGGCTTGAGGATGGTTTTCTTGTTCAACCAAAAGGCTGTGAGATTATTTCTATTAAGGAGCTCTTTGATTCCTCTTAGGACCTATCTCCTACTGCTCTAGCCTCTCTTTCTGAAGGTGATATTGATCGAATTTGCTCCAGCAATATTTTTATTTCCAGTACTTCGGATAAACCTTGCTGGACAGCCTCCTCTAATGGTCGGTTCTCGATCTCCTCTGCTGTGGATCTAGTGAGTGATCATAAGCCTAATCTGTTCTCCTCGAAGTTTATCTGGCATCACAGCATCCCGAGACAGATTAGCATATTTCTGTGGCGGCTGTTTCAACATAAAATTCCGATTGATTAGGCCATATGTCGTAAGGGAATTCAGTTAACTTCTAAATGTCGTTGTTGTGCTTCTGGTTTTGCTGAGACCTTTTCGCATGTCTTCCTTTCTAGCGCTGTGGCTGTGGAAATCTGGCACAAATTCAGCATGGAGTATGGCAGTCATTTCTGTCCCTTTTCTATTCCTCAGGCTTGTTTATCTTGGTGGCTTATCCCGAATGTTTCTTTGCATCATATTGCAATCCCTGCTTTGATTCTTTGGAGACTCTTGAAGAATAGAAATGCCTTGGTTTTTGATGGTCGTGGATCATCGAGTGCTCAAATTATCCACGATATTAGTTCTGATCTTTCTCAGTTGGTTCTTGCATCAGGTTTGTCTATCAAACGTCGTACTCCCGTTCATACTGTTGTGTGGGCCAAACCTCCTTGTTCTTTTGTTAAACTTAATTTTGATAGTGCTTCTAATGGCAACTCAAGTCTCAGTTGTGGAGGGAGTATTGTTTGAGACTCTAATGGGCAGTTAATCTATGCGTTTGTCTCTTTCTATGGAAATTCTTTGAACATTGTTGCTAAAGCTAGATCCCTCATTGAAGGTCTCATCTGGCTTCGGGATAATGGATATCGAGATGTCATTGTGGAAACTGATTCGAAGATTATTTTTGATTGTATTTCAAAAGGCTCTACTCTTCCGTGGCATTGTTGGAACTTTGTTCAGCGTATTTTAGCCATCCAAAAGACTATACAATTTCAGGTTAGCCATTGTTATCGTCAGGCTAATGCAGTGGCCGATAAGTTAGTAACTTTAGGATGCGAGAGACTTGCTAGTTCTCAGTTTTCTTCCTATGGGACCTATCGTCTGTTATTCGGGGTCTTATTTTATTAGACATCCAGAAACTCCTTATATTCATCATTAGTGCTCCCTTTGTTTTATTTTCTTGTTATGTTTTCCTTTTCGAGGCTAGGCTTTGTATTTCTTTTTTCGAGGTCAGGCTCCTTTGTCCTCCCAATTATAAGGGCCAGGTTGGTTGTCCCCCTCAAGTTTGTATCTTTTCTTATTCTAATAAAATTTAGCAGGGTGCCGTCCCTGTTTCTCTAAAATAAAAAATAAAAAAACTTTGTTGTATTCATCCTTCAAAATTATGAGAAATACAAATTGAACTAGACCAGTATCTCGTCCTATTCACTATACCGAATGGAGAATACGAATGATGACTGTCTTGGCACCTCAGCCCCAAACGATTCAAAGACCTCCTCGAATCAGTCGACGACCTAGAAATCGACTTCAAGATCCCAGGAACAATGTTTTAAATTTCGTTGCCTGGATTCCCACTAGGAATACGATATCAACTGATGAGTCTGAATTTTCCCCTGTTTCTTCCTCTGTTCCATCACTTGTTCCACTCGAGCAATTCTCTATTCAGGAGGAGCATTCATCTATGGGCGAAAATTCTGCACCAGACTCAGTAGCTACTCAAGCTTATCCCAACGCTTAGGAAAGGAAACTTGCTTCTCTTAACATGTTTTATTTTAATGACGCATTTCCTTTGTTGTTGTTTTTGTTAAAACAGTATCTCTTATATTTACATGTTCTCTATGTAATATATTCTGCTTATCTTTCACCTATGTTATTCTTTCTTCTGATTATTTTTCTACTCTTACTTGTCCTACTTACCCATTAAGAAGGAGAGTACTATAATCCTTATAGTACTTGTGATCCTTAAGGAGGAGAGTACATACACTCCTGCTTATGATCACTTATTGTGACCATTAAGGAAGAAAATACTTTGACATTTGTTATAAATATTCTAAAATGTATGTCTTATACATTAAGGATGTATGTCTTATCCTATGACGTATACACCTACTCATGCTTGTGACCATTAAGGAGGAGAGTACTTAGACATATACATTACTTAGACATATACATTCAGTACTTGAACATATACTTAGACATACACATTACTTAGATATATACATTCAGTACTTGGACATATACATTCGGAGATGTATGCATAATATTTTGACACTCTAAGGAGGAGAGTACATATAAGGAGGAGAGCACCTTATACATTCAGTACTTATGACCATTAAGAAGGAGAGTACATATAAGGAGAAGAGTACCGTAGTACCTTACATAGGTGGAGAGCACCTTAAAAGATATAAGAAGGACATTAAGAAGGAGAGTACCTTACATAGAATACCTTGTCACATAATACTTAGAATACATTGACATATAATATTTTGATATTCTGAAATATATGCCTCATACATTAAAGGAGAAATATATACATTCGGAAACATGACTTGTCTTTGTGATTTGTCCGATTAAGTCTTTGTGACCTGTCGAAAATTTAAGCTCTATAAAAAGACTTCAATAACATCATATTCTAAACTTCTCATCTTTTCAATACAATGTTGTTATTCAAAATACTTTCTTATAAAATCTCTTTATAAGAAAGAAACAAAACCTTCAAAAGAACATTTCTTCTGCTCCAATACTGAAATAACTCGTTAAATAGTTACATCAGAAGAATTTCTAAAAACTCTTTGTTTTATCAGCAATTCTTACATATTTTATTTCTCTGAATGCTGATCAAACTACTTTCTTGTAGAAACCTCTAAACAAGAAAGACACATTTATATTTAGCTTCAATATTTAATCAAAATAATTAAGTTTTGAGAAATCTCCTCTATCAAACCTTTATATTAAAGTAATGATCCCAAACTGCTATAAGATCTTTATATCAGGAGGAGAAATTCAAATCAGCACATCTTATTCTTTCTTTAAAACCTGCTGATTCACAATACTGTCTTGCTCAAATTGTTTCAACTCACTTAAATCATATCGCAAGACAAATTTTTTAAATGAAAAACATCTTTATGGCCTACCTATCAATTATATCTCATAATTGCCTAAAAATATTTTTATTATTGCTTCGTATTTGTGTCTTTATTTATCAAGTATGTAAATACTTAGCAATAGATAAATATACATACGCTATCGCTTGTAAGTTCATCCTAGGGCATGCCTTAAGATAAAATGATCATTCATTGGAAGGCATGTTAATACTAAGGATTGAACATCTACTTTAAGAGCTTTATGTATATGTCAATTGTAGTAATGGTCCCAAGCAAATAGAAGGAGATTGTTAGGAATATGCATGTGAAAACAACTGATGCATATGTTTGCATATTCCAACACAGTGATTTGCTTGTTCCCATTACAACGCATGTTTCACAAGTGGCTAAAAGGACTGCGTACCGGTTAGTGTGGCAGCTTGATGAAACATTGCATAAGTCATTAGAATAGGAAGTCTTTGTAAATGTCCGAGTCTATATCTTATCAAGTAACGATGACTCTTCATATAGATTAGCTCTACCAGCGCAAGCAGACATTTCTATTAGCAATATCTCACCAGCAGATATTCCTACCAGCTATGTCTCATTAGCAATCTATACCACAGCAGTCTTACATCGGCAGATCTTAATATCAACCATGCTCTTTATCAGACAACTGCAAGAATGCTGATAATTCTCAAGAGGAACATCGGTTGTTGCTCGAAGCTACAATTTAAAACAGTTCCGTTACAAGATCTTTCTGACAGCTCAAGATACGCATCGATGTCTGTGCTTTGACTATTATTCAGAAGACATTTCCTTTTCTGTGTTTGGCTTTAGTTCTCAAAGCTATGTTCCATAAAGAGCCAAGCATAGTACGCTGCTTACAGGCCTACATGTCACGTCCCATCCTGACAGCCTGAATCACGGACAGACTTCAAGACAAAGCTTAAACAAAAGGTCTTTTCCCAACAGTTAGTACAATGTACTCTGATGCATTGATGATTCAGATTTCTAACTGACAAAACTTAATTATCTAAGCTTCAATGACTCTTTTTCATCTTCTCCAGCCTATAAAAGAAGACTCTCATTCTCTCACTCATGGTGGCTGTTAGTGGTGGTGATGATCTTTGTGCTTACAATCTACAACTACACCTAAAGTGAAAAAAACACAAGTGTAAGAACAAACACTTTGTGGGAGAGAAATCTAAAATTTCTAAGGAAAAGAAGCTCTGCTTGATCAAGAATTTCCTTCTTGATTTGAGTTCTTTCATCCTTCGAAAGACTCAGTCTCTCCAGTTGCTATACTTCAAATCCATAGCTAGAGACCAAGCATCTTGCTCATCGTTGAAGACTGACCAAGCTTGAAGATGTCCGATGAGAACCAGAGCATAATAATCCATACTGCATTCATATCGGCAGACTTATACTACATTATAAGGGCTGTCAATTGTGCATTGAATTGTCATCATACTTGGCCGAGTGCTCAATACTCAGTTGTTCAAATATTAGTTATTTGAACAACGCCTAATATTCTCTTCTCACATAAGCCTCTTCTTTGCTCTACCATGTACTTTCCTCAAGGTACTTGGCGAGAGTTAAAGGATGTGAATTTGCTATGAGTCTTCCCGGTATCCCTATTGACTTTCCTACTACCCCGGGGAGATTGCTAGGATAGATAGTCTAGGTTGATGTATTAAGCATGTTTGTCTTTGAGCAAACCTCTGTTGAATTTTAATATAAATCATATTTTATTACATTCAGCCTTTACTTATCTTTCCTGTAATATATGTTTTATATCTTGTGCAATCTAGTTGTGGAAAGTAATTGATGCATCTAATATAAGATTTCAGTTTGCTGTTATGATAAACATGTACCTATTTGTTTACAGCTACTTTAATCTTAATAGCTATACTTACGCTGCTTTACTCTTTCAACATCAGCAAAGTATACTAAATCTTCCACCAGCAGTCTTTGAGAACTGCTGATTGCACATTAGCTGATCTCTCAATATCAGCCATGTTGCTTATATATGGAAGATGACCTATCTAATTAATAATTTCATCATTATTCCTCATCATAAACATTAAATCAGATGAAATTTTTAATAAAGGTTATATAGACTATTCACCCCCCTCTAGCCTATACTCTGAGCTCAACAACATGGACCTAACAAAGGCGATCACCCTTGCTCGCCCCAGAGCGATCGCCCTGTCAACAGAATGTTGACTCTGTTTTTCTAAAAATTGTTGTTTCACTTTTAAATTAAACCTTTCTTCAGCCAACTTACTCCCACGACTTTTGACCCCAGTCAACACCTCCTACCAGCCCTTTAACACCTTAGGGAGTAAGTTTACACCCTTATTATCCCCCAAAGCAGCCTAGTTCACTTGAGAGAGTTACTGTGTGTGCTGGGAGGTGAGATTAGTGTGTATGGTGAATGTTCTCTCAATTCAACCATTTGAATTTTCACCAAAGACCATGCATGTGTAGAGGAAGACTAGGACACTAGTTAGCAAGGCTTTGATGTTGTTTTCCTTGGTTTGATTGTACATTTTAAGGTAAATTACTAATCCCCTATGTATGCTTAAGAAATTGCTGCATATTTGAGATATAATGTACATGTATGTCTTGATTTATTGATGATTTCATGTTTGAATGACATGATGAGATGTATAACATGTTTATATGTTAAGTGTTGGATTTAGATGATGTTGCATGTTGATTTTGAGCACTCAACTATGGAATTTAACTCAAGAACAGGTTAGAGACTTAATTGGGAAATTTTGCATATAGCAATTTTACCCAGATTTTTAGAAGTGTTGTAAAGACTCTAAGAAGTTGATATTTAGTTAGAGTAACAATTACCGAACACCATGTTAAAATCCTACGAAAATTAGAGTTCATTTGATAATGATGGTCCTCCGAGAATTTGATACTGGTAAATTAGCTCTAAAGTTGTGTTTTAAGATTCGTGAACAATATGTTTGATGATCATACATTGTAGAATAATATTATCTACGTGTTATTTGTCAAGTTCACTACTTTTGAACTGACGGTCATTTGCATAAGTTGTGTATGAATATCTACTTGTGCGTTGTGTAAGCACAGCTGGCGTCGTCGTTGTTCATGTTATGGTGGGACGACCTATAGTCTTTACAAATCAATGTTTGTGATCGCTATAAGTCGCCGTACTGAAGTTCACACACCCCTCTTCTGCTGGCCACAGTTGAGAAGTAGCCCCACTGTTGTAGCAATACGCATGACTTTGGTTTGCTAGTAGAACTCGGTAGATTTATCGGGGACATCGATACTACATACACGGGTATCGAGGACACATGTCTATTTTGTGTATTGCAGGAGCAACACAAAGACAAAGAAAGAGAAATGATATCCTTTTTTTAACGTGGTTTATTTACGAGCACATATGTGAATATCAAGGTTCTATGTGAGATATGTTATTTGTGTATCAAAGATGACAATACATGTTCCGTTGTAGTGTATAAATGTTATTACCATGTTATGTTTAATGCTTGAGTGTTATGACATGTCATGTAGTTGCATTTAGTAACTTATTGAGTTTCGACTCACCCCGTTTGTTGTTTATATGTTTTTCCTTAGATCCGAGCCAGATAGGGAGTTCACGGTGAGACCGGAAAGAGTTCACGTTAGCTTGCAGGTCGTCTTTGTTGGTAGCTCGAGAATCTTGAACCTAGTTAGTTATTTTCTTTTGGTAAGGACAAACAGTTTTATGAAGTTATGTAAACTTTATTATGGGTAGTATTACTTTGGTGTTATTTTGTATATTCTTTTGGTAGTCGACATATGTGTGTCGTGCTCGTGTATAACCTTGTTGCTAATTTAGTTTCTTTCCCGAAAAAGTTGTAGCTCGTGGTTTATGTTTATATTCCGGCATGTTCTGGCCGACATTGTTGTTGTTGTTGTTGTAGTCATTTTGTTTTCCAAGTCTTAGACTTGTGATTTTAGTTATTGGGTTCCGGCTGTACTGTCGCCGAAGACTTGTTTTTATTAAATCAGGTTTTTATCTGTTGTGATTTGTCATAAGTACGGGTGGTTACGCCACGTGCTCTTCTCGATGTTGTGTTGTTTGGCAACTCGATCTTGGAATTTCGTAAAGAGATCCGGGTCGGGACGTCACAATTATAAAAAGTATATATAATAGTAAATAGTAATAGGTAAAGAACTTTAGGTATTGACAAGGTAATGAAAAGCAAAATGATATTAATAATGAGATTAGAACACACACCCTATTATATATGTATACCCACCTTAGACCAACTTAACTAATTATATTATATGTATGTTTTAGAATACTACATATATTATAGTTATGTGGGGGTCACGAGACCCATGTACGATAATATCCACTTATTTTGATTATTATTTCAGTGTATCAAAAATAAACTATTTTGTAAATATAGTATCTAACTAAACCTTCTCTAATCATGGAATGATTTTCAAAAATTATTTTATAAAATATAATTATTTTTAATCCTTAAACAATTCTCCTTTGTTCAGAAAAAAATTATCTTTCTTTAATAAATCCAAAAGTAAATATTTTATTTTTAATTTTTAAAAAAATCTTCAAATATATGTCCAAAATATCTTTATTAAGTGCAAGATGAAAACAAAAAGAAAAAAACAAAGCAAAGCAAAGGAAAAGCAACCCACAAAAATGTATAAAAATGAAAACACATATATTAACCACCAATAAAAAATACTTATTTTGAAATGAAAATACTTTACTAAACAATCATGCATATATCTCATAATGATAATTTTCTATATAACTATTCATGAAATATATCAATTAAACACAAAAGTTAAATTACACCACTGCAAAGC
Organism: Platycodon grandiflorus; assembly: GCA_016624345.1. NCBI lineage: Eukaryota > Viridiplantae > Streptophyta > Magnoliopsida > Asterales > Campanulaceae > Platycodon > Platycodon grandiflorus. Next base: position 33,669,594 of record CM028365.1, on the reverse strand, counting down.
ACGAGTTCTATAACTAGTACATTGGATGTACATGAAAAAGAATTCCGCATATCCTGTTTGCATATTTAGAACATCTCCAATGCTATCATCTAAATTTTTCTATGTGACATGTTTAAACAAGAGGACCTCTTTTATATGTGGCAAAAAATTTAAAAGATAGATAGTCCTCTTTCTAAATGTGCTTCAATGCAAAACTTCTTTTAGAACATTCTACGTGTTATTATTTTATGATTATTTATAAAAGGTAAAAAAAATAAAAATTACTCCTGCTGTAACAGATTGACGGTAAATGAACTGGATAAAAAGAAGTATTAGAGGTTTGCATTTGAGAAGATTTTCTTTTTTTTGGGAAAACATATCTTTTCTACGCATAGCATTTTTTACTAGATAGATGATTGTATTGGAAAAGCTCTTAGTAGAATTTTCCATCGCAAAAAAGTTTTGAACTAAATGTTTTCGCATCTTTCCTGTTAACTAAATGCATAAAGGAAATTAACTTTCAAATTATTTTCTAAATCTCCTTCACTTCACTCCACTCCACTCCATTCCATCGTAAATTTCCCGAGAACTACTTTTTCACAAAAAAATTCCGTTGTTCAAACGGAGCCTTTGAAACAAAAAATGGGAATATTTTTTAGTACTATATTTTTTAACTACAATACTGTACAATATACTCTCTTTATTCTTAAAAAAATATCATGCTTGACTCAGCATAAAGATTAAAAAAATTAATTAATTTTATTATAAATATTAGTATTTTAGATTTTTTCTTTAAAGCTCATGCACATGTGCGACCCATCATTAAAATAACAAGAAAAGTAAGGATAAAATAATAAAAGTAACCCCTTTGAAAGGAAGATTAGAAAATAAATTTTTTTTTTATGTGAGACCGTTTTATGGATCCTAATTCGTAGGACAGAGTTTTCACTCTCTCACAGCTCAGTCCATCAATACACGGTGAGTCGGGTCATAGAGATCTGTCTTATAAAAAATACTCATAAGACGATTTTTTCTAAATTTTTACATTTTTTCTTAACGGACAAAAAAGGAACGATGTAAACTCTTTTAGAAATGGAGTGGGTGGTTTGTAAAGCATTAAGCATAACTACTATTAAAAAAAAAAAAAAAAATAGAATTTAAGGAGGGAATACATCCTAACTTTGATGGGAGATTGGGTTTAAACTTTTTGTTTGTACTTTTTTATACTTTTCTTTTCTGTAATCAAGTATGAGCCGTTGAATAACTAATGTTTTTGGATAAAGTGAATGATTCGGCCTTAAAGCTATCTATCTCTGTTCCCTATCTCAAAATAGATATCTCTGTGTTTGCAATTATTTATCTTTTCTATATATGTATCATTAGCACAAGGGATCAGTCACACACTAAACTCAGTAGCCATCTTAAGAAACCAAACTTATGATGATGGGATCAAGCACTGGTGAGCAATCTGGGACTGAGTTACTTAAATCCGAAGCTCACATATCGAATCACATTTTCAGTTTCATAAACTCTATGTCACTCAAATCTGCACTTCAACTAGAAATTCCAGACATCATCAACAACCATGGTGGACCGATGACACTCTCCGAGCTAACCGAGGCTCTCTCAATCAACCAAGAAAAGTCCCATTGCATCTTCCGCCTTATGCGTATCCTCGTCCACTCCGGCTTCTTTGTTAAGCTAAAAATCCCCAAAGCTCAAGAAGACGACGAAGAAGAAGATGGTTATTCTCTCACTCCTGCTTCTCGACTCCTCCTGAAGGACAATTTGTTGAGCATGAGACCATTTCTACTAGCCATGCTCGATCCGGTCTTGGTGAACCCGTGGCATCATCTAAGCGAGTGGTTCAGGAATGATGATATACCCCCTTTTGAGACGGTTCACGGGAGGACATTTTGGGATTACATGGGGCATGAGCCCAAGCTTAACAATCTCTTTAATGATGCCATGGCGAGTGGTGCGCAACTTGTCGCGAACGTGGTTATAAAAGAGTGTTCGGGAGCATTCAAGGGGTTGAATTCACTTGTAGATGTTGGAGGTGGGACTGGGACCGTAGCTATGGCAATTGCTGATGCTTTTCCACTCATGAATTGCATTAACTTTGATCTCCCTCATGTTATTGCTGGTTTGGAAGGGAGCAAGAATTTGACCCATGTTGAGGGTGACATGTTTGTGGCAGTTCCTCCAGCTGATGCTGTTTTGCTCAAGGTACGAACGTATGAATTTCATTTTGCACTTTACAGTTTCATTTTCTTGATTCTGTTTGATTCAGAACTATATTGAGAAAATTAAAAGGAAAGAAAAATTCTTAAATATTAACATTTCTGGAAATGGCGCGCAGTTGATTCTGCATGATTGGAGCGACGCTACTTGTGTAAAGATCTTGAAACGCTGTAAAGAAGCTATTCCAAACAGAGAAAAGGGAGGTAAGGTGATAATCATCGACATGGTTTTGGGGAACACGAGTGAAGACGATAAATCAATGAAAAATCAACTTTTCTCCGATATGCTGATGATGGTGATGGTGTCCGGAAGAGAACGAAACGAAAAAGATTGGGCGAAACTCTTCTCTGATGCGGGCTTCAGTGACTACAAGATAACTTCCAATTTTGGTTTGAGATCCCTTATTGAGGTTTACCCATAATGAAGCATGAAAAAGTTTATTTTGTATTGAATTTGGTGCATGATGGTGCTAATAAAGCATGATGGTGCTAATAAATGTCTTGCAATAAAAACTAAGATATTCTTATGAATATATTTAAAGTTTTTATTTTCAATGAAAAGTGAATCATGATGGTTTGAGATCCTTTATTAGCATGATGGTGCTAATAAATGTCTTGTAATAAAAACTAAGATATTCTAATAAATGTCTTCCAATCTTGATTTCTACTCTATGTTTTATATGGAAAAGCTTGTTTATCTTGCTTGGCACAATAATAGATCTCCATGAATTTGTTTTTTGCATCTACTACTAAAAGATATGAGAAATGCTAGAGCCACCTAAAGAGTACCCAAAATATTGCACCTAATGATATGACACTCAAATCCAATGTTGGATTTCAAGTAAATTTCTGGCCATATCCACTGTACCATAAGGCGGCAAATGTTTGATTTAAAAATTTAACGAAAATCCAGCATTGGATTTGGGTGTCATGTCATTAGGTGCAACATTTTTGGTACTCTTTAAGTGGATGTAGCATTGCCCAAAATATATTATATGGAAAAATGATATCGACACTCATCTCTTTTCAATCAAGATACTCCGCTGCACAAGTAATTGATGTGCATTCTGGACCTTCTAAATTGTATGGGCATCGCTCTAATAAATGGACCTGAAATGAATAGAAGTCCGATCTACGCGGGTATATATATATACTCCATCTTATATCAAGCGAAGGTATGTCATTCTTTATATAGGGAATAAATACTTTAGTCGACATTCTCTAATGACCGATATACTGATTATCATGCCGGACGGCTTTAGCGGGGACCCTCCCCGCCCCTCTCACGGTATCTTTTTTGCATACATTACAGGTTAGATATCTTACATCCGCGACAGCTCGGCAACCCCGGTACCCCCAATTTTTTCGGCATCATCACTTGGTTCCGTTGCCGGGAAAGAAATCGCAATACGCGGCCATCGCAATTTTGTTTTTCCAAATCCCACATCTATTTTGTCTCGATCAAAACAATAGCAAATCCAATTCAGATTTGGCGAAAATTTGCAATATGGGCAAAGTAACTGTTTGTAGCCCAGGAAAAAGTTGCGGTGAACAGATTGATTGGGATTTTCCAAGGCCAATTTAGTCTTGCTCTCTGCCAATATTTTTCATAAACTCTCATTTGTGGCCGGAGGATTTCAATCACGATTTTGGTGAAAATTCGAGTAAAGGCGTGGGAGGCACATCCACGAGCACAACTCAAAGATTGCGCAATTGTAAATTTGTTCAAAAAATCACACCCCATTTGAGTTGGGAATCTTTTCTACCAATCAAAGAGAAAAGAGCAACACTACAAGACAAAGAAAGAGGTTGCAATCCCATTTCTTCGTTTGTCCACGTTTCATGGTCAAAAGGCAACCAAGATCATGGACTTTTCATGCATCTACTAGGCCAAAATCCTTTTAAGAAAGGAAAGAAGAGGTGGAGTAAAGAATTTAAAGCTTGAAGAAAAAATAAAGGAATCAAATAAATTAGTTTGCCCAAGAGATAGTTTTGGCATGAACAATTTTTGGGGATTTCAAAGACCAAGAAAACTCCGCTAGGAATAGCTTTGGATTCGGGCAAACATGAAGAGCTCGAACAATCCAGTAACACGGATGGGTGCTTCTTACCAGGGCGACAACGGCGACACAAAAACCTCCACCATTTGAATTTCTGTGTGCCCACACGCACCACCACAAACAGGCTGCGGATTTGACGGTGCGCCACGTGCCAGTAGCCAGATCTGACGCATCTTTCAATTGCGCGTCACACACTTCCACTATGCATCAGTTGCAACCATTTGAAATGCAATTTTGAGGCGTAGTGACTACAAACACGGGGACATAATTTTTCTATTGAAGCTCAAGTCGTTATCAGACTGGATAGGCCACGCGAAGAGTGGAGGTTATAATTAGGGCGGCGATGAATTTGGGGTAGTTACGTCCCTATTAAATACATCCTTGGTCCTTTGGTTATTGAGTAATTACAAACTACGCCTCCATTATTAGGCAGTTTGTAACTGCCCCCATCATTATGGGGAGTTACAATTTGTCCCCTCTACTATGGGAAATTATAATGTGTTCCATTCATTGCCGGCCAGTTGCAGCTTGATCCCTTTAATGCAGAACAATTACAGCTTGGGCCCTTAATTGCTGAACAGTTGCAAGTGGACCTCTCCACTATCGATCAAGCTCCGTTAAGTAACGGTCAAATCAATCGAGCCTCACCACTCGAGTGTTACTCGCAGTCGAGTAGAATTGGACCTCCTGCTCGAGTGTTGCTCGCGGTTGAGTAGTACCCCGCGCCTTCATGCGCTTATCCTCCCCACTCGAGTGTTACTCGCGGCCGAGTAGATTTGGTCCTCCCCCTCGAGCGTTACTCGCGATTGAGTTGCACCCTGCGCCTTCCTACGCTTATCCTCCCTGCTAGAGTGTAACTCGCGGATGAGTAGATTATATCCTCCCCACTCGAGTATTACTCCCGGCCGAGTAGATTTAGTCCTCCCACTCAAGCGTTACATGCGGTTGAGTTGTACCCTGCGCCTTCCTGCGCTTATCCTTTCCGCTCGAGTGTAACTTGTGGCTGAGTAGATTATATCCTCCCCGCTCGAGTATTACTCACGGCCGAGTAGAATTGGTCCTCCCGCTCGAGTTTTGCTCGCAGTTGAGTAGTACCCCGCGCCTTCCTGTGCTTATCCTCCTTGCTCGAGTGTTACTCGCGGCCGAGTAAATTTGGTCCTCCCGCTCGAGCGTTACTTGCGGTTAATTTGTACCCCGTGCCTTCCTTCGTTTATCCTCCCCATTCGAGTGTAACTCACGGCTAAGTAGATTATATCCTCCCCGCTCGAGAGTTACTCGCGGCTGCGTAGATCTTCTCCTCCCACTCGAGTGTTACTCACAGTTGAGTAGTAAACCGCACCTTCCTGTGCTTATCCTCCCCGCTCGAGTGTAACTCGCGGCTAAGTAGATTTTATCCTCCCCGCTCGAGTGTTGCTCGTAGCCGAGTATATTATATCTGTGACACCCTAGTTCTCTTAATTGTATTATTTGCATATTATATGTCTTATTTAGCATGAATAGAAATGCCATGTTAGTAAAATGAATTGTGATTCTGTAAATGCTGAGTGTTTTAGCTTTGTTTACTTGTGTTATTCACAAAAAGATGATTTGAGATGATTTTTGGTGACTAAAATGACTTTGTACTCAGTGAATTGCATACTGGGTACAAAGCGATCGCTTTGATTTTGGGCAAAGCGATCGCTTTGTAGACAGAATGTAGTATCGAGAAACTGAGTACAAAGCGATCGCTTTGGGCCGTAACAAAGCGATCGCTTCGTTGACAGATTGTTAAGCGATCGCTTTGATTCGTGGGAGAGCGATCGCTCTGTTCGCTGAAGCTTTATTTTAATATTTTGTTAACTTGTAAGCTTTTTGTTTGGGTTGGGACACGTCCCTAAGTGAGAAGCTAGCTCACTCACACCTCCTCCACTAAGACAACATCAGGAAATGACTCTCCATTACACCCATTTCACCTAAAACCATTCAAGAACATTTGAGAGAGAGACTGTGTGTGTTTTCAAGGTGAGACCACTGTGTGTTTTCATCTCCTCCATATCCAACCATTCAAACTTTAATGCAAAGCCAAATTTGTGTTGCTTGGGACTAGGGAAACAACTTGGAAGGTTTTGATTCTCCTTTTGTTGGTTTGATTTGTGTATTTGAGGTAAGCACCCAATTCCCTGTTTTGTATGCTCAATATCAAGTATGCTCCCTTCATTATAGTCTCTATTTACATGCTCAAGAAGACATGCACCATGTTAATAACTTGAAATTTCTTAAGTTAATTTTCTGTAAATTTTGGGTTAAAGACTCATAATTGATAATTTGAACTTGTGTCAAGTATGAATAATGTTCTAGAATGATTTTGGAATAACTTTTGTTCTTGGACTTGTTGTAAATTCATAACTTCAAAAATGATGAACATGTTAGGGTTCACAATTTGGGAACTTGGATCTTGATGAACTAAAAGTCATGAATGACTTAATAGTCTAATTGTATATGAATCGAGAACATAGAAAAGAGCCATGAATTGCATATAGCATTCATCCGCTACTTAGAAATATTTTAGCAATAACTCAACGGAGTTGCCTTAGAGAGTCATTGAACAATACCGACTCTACAAATAAATCCCTACGACGTTTAGAGTTCAATTGAATTGTAAATTAGTTCTTGGGAATTCTTAACATGATTGATCTATGCTTGACTTGTATATCGTAGAGTAACATGCCTACTTGATTGGACGAGTCGCTCTTGTCGACCTCGCTCCATTACTTGATTTATTACGTGAGTAAACATCTACTTGACTCGGACGAGTTCACTCTTGTCGAGCTCACTCCTTACTTGATTTTGTGTGACAAGTAAATATCTACTTGGCATACCATTAGTCCAGCTGGCATTACGTGAACTGTCTCAATGGTCAACGATGCATCACACTCATGAATCGCGAGATTCATGGTAGTGATGGGTCGCCACACCATAACTTGCACACACCCTTCACTACTGATCACAGTGGAGAAGAGTACCTTGTCGTAACCAAAGGGCGCTTGGAATAATACTATCGTGGTCGATGTATCATACACGTGCATCCGACAAATACAATCGTGATAACCTTGTCTATTTCAGGGCCTACGAAGCGGCACCGATTCTATAACATATCCTTATCCTATGTGATTTAATTAAGCACTTACGTGAAAACAACGTGCATCGCGACATGAGAACTACGTGCTAGTATGATCTTGCTTGATACGTGATGTGTATGCCTTGCATTATATCCTGTCATGCATATTGGTGGCTTACAAAGTCTTTATGACTTACCCCCTCCCTTTTAGTGTTTTAGATCCTAATCATCCAGGACCGTCTCATCGAAGTTGATCGTCTACTCGTGTTCGTGATCGTTCGCCTAGAGGTGGTAGCATTGGCTTTTGGTTTCTCTTTTGCAAGGACGTTGGGTTTAAGCAAGTCATTTAGACTTCGCTTGGGAATTTGTAATCGTAGTAACTTGTACTTGTTGTAGACTAGATTAATAGTACTACTTATGTTTCTAGTTATTTGCCGGTACTTGTTGGCCGAGCCTTGCTTGCATGTATTTGGTTCACTTGTTAAGAGTTCCGCTGAGCATCCCTTTAGCTCTTGATTACTCATGTAGTTTCTCCGGCGTGTTTAGCCATCGAGGTGTTTAAATATTAGCATGACTTGTTAGTGTTGGGTTCCGGTTGTAAATTCGCCGATGACTTGGTTTACTTGCTATTAATTGTTATATCAGGTTTTAAAGTTTTAATTTTTCCGGCTTTTTAGTGCCGAGTTCTACTACGTGTCCAATGTTGCGTCACGTCAGTTTTGATAATTGAGTCCTTGCATGAATAGTAGTCCTTATTTGGACGGCACGACCCGCGTTCCCTCCTCGGGGTCGGGGTTGGGTCGTCACAATATCCTCCCCACTCGAGTGTTGCTTGCGACCAAGTAGATTATATCCTCCCCGCTCGAGTGTTACTCGCGACTGAGTAGATTATATCCTCCCCGCTCGAGAGTTACTCGCGGCTAAGTAGATTATATCCTTCCCGCTCGAGGTTACTCGTGGCTGTGTAGATCTTGTCCTCCCGCTAGAGTGTTACTCGCGGTCGAGTTGATTCCTTGATTAATGTTTGAAGTCATTTGACTGTCGAGCTCATGACTTAGTTAATTTTAAGGTTTATTGTTAAGCTCCTCGGTCGAGTGGATTCCTTAATTAATGTTTGAGGTCATTTGACTGCTCGTAGGTCGAGCTCATGACTTCGTTAATTTTAAGGCTTATATATTGTTACGCTCCAATGTCGAGTTGATTCCTTGATTAATGTTTGAGGTCATTTGACTGCTCCCAGGTCGAGCTCATGACTTAGTTAATTTCAAATATTATTGTTATGCTCCTAGGTCGAGTTGATTCCTTAATTAACGTTTGAGGTCATTTGACTGCTCCCAGGTCGAGCTCATGACTTAGTTAATTTTAAGGTTATTTATTACGCTCTCAGGTTGACTTGATTCCTTAATTAATGTTTAAAGTCATTTGACTGCTCGCAGGTCGAGCTCATGACTTAGTTAATCTTAAGGTCAAGTTCATGACAAGGTCGAGTGAATGTATCTAGGCAGGTATGAGGTGAACACGAGCAAATAGTACTCCTCACCCTCTCGAGATGAATCTCAAGGAATAAGGAGTGAGGGGCTTCTAATGTGCATATTCTGGACCTGCTAAATTGTATGGGCCTCACTCCAGCAAATGGGCCCGAAATGAATAGAAGCCCAGTCTACGTGGGTATATATATATACTCCCTCCTATACCAAGCGAAGGTAAGTCATTCTTTATACAGTGAATACTTACTCTACTCGATATTTTCTAATGGCTGATATATTGATTATCACGCCGGAGGGCTTTGGCGGGGACCCTCCTCGCCCTCTCACGATGTCTTTGCGTACATTACATGCCAGATATCCTACATCCGCGACGACTTGGTACCCACGGTGCCCCTGATTTTTTCGGCATCATCAGTAATCTAACTAAGAAGACAATTATCACAATACCAAAATACATTTTCATATTCATAATATAATCATACCAAAAATGTATTCATACATATAAAATACTTTAAAATTTTCCTAAAAGTCTAAAATAACGTCTAACATTCACTTGAAAAGTGTCATCCTTTTAACATTTTGTGAAACAAAATTTTCAATCAGGTCTTCATGTTTCTCCTAAAGCTTAATTATTCTCATTTGTTACCAAAGCTAATCCATTATGTTTTTCCTGTGTCCTTGTAGAATAGGACTGCGACTGTGTCATTGTAGAATAGGACTTGAGTCGTTTCAACTTTGAAAAACTTCTTTCTGGAAGGCGAATAACTATAGTACGGAGTGTAAATAGGATATCGAATCGCATCTCCTTTCGATTAATCGCAGAAGATTATTAGGACCTCGTATTGCTAGATTTTGATATTGTAAAACTAGATTAACAAAAAAATTTCAAAAAGAAACTTTTAAGATATTTGTAAAAAGAATTTTGTCAAACAAAAAGACATCCAGGATGTTGCGCGGATAATGTTCTCTACAATGTTATCTCTTAAAAATCTGCAAAGGCATTATAGGAGAAGTTTTAGAGTCTGTACATGGAAAAATCTATGTCAACCTTAAAGAAAGAGTTGTTCAACTTCGCAATGTCTGAAGGTACGAATATTCATGATCACTTGAATAATTTTAACAAGATACTTTGCGAGTTAACTAATACCAGTCTTAAAATTAAGGATGAAGATCAAGGTTTAGTTTTTGCTTCAGATGCTTTAGATCATCTCCAAAGGTTTTGTTCCTTATTCGTGTTATTTGTAGGCCCCACTGGTACATTACTCATTTCAATAACACACTTCTTTAATAGTACATCTATTCATTCAAATAACATTACATGCATTTTTATGGGCCCCACTTTACTTTTACACTTCTTTATATTTATATTGTTCAAACAAAAAAAATGCAAACAAAACAAATAAAAGAAAAAGAAAAAACCAAATGGGAAAAACATGTTTTGGAATGTTACAAATTTGTAACATTCTTAAAGAATATGGTGAGAAACAAACTCCACCATTGGTTGGAACAAATTGACGGTGTTAATAAAATGGTCAAAATTTACCAACGAGGATGCCCTCGAAATGGGCCGTTCTGTCTTTTTTGCTTGATGGGTCAAATAAATGCATCATATATTGATGATGCACAGAATAGTTTGGGCTGGATTCATTACTAAGTGTATTGATATTTGGACTTTGAATACCCTCAAAACAAGCGTAAATGCTAAGTGAATGTATGGTCTGTCTTGCGAAGACACTATAGCGTGAGAGTAAGTACACTAATCTCAACTCAATCTGACAGAGTGCAATTGCTAATGTAAGAGTGCGTGGAGATTAGTGTACTTATTCTCACGTCGGAGTGTCTTTGCAGAGCAGACCCCTGCATTCACTTAGCGTTTACACTTATTTTGGTAGGTACTCAAAGTCCAGATATCCATACACTTAGTCCCGGATTCAACTCAAACAATTTTGTGCATCATCATATATAAACCTCAATAGTTAAAATCCTATTTCTAAATCTAAACAGAATTTATTCATCCTGCAGCCGCCATCTCTCTCTCCATAATTGTACATAAAAATTTAAGAGTAGGTCTCCTGTGAGACCGTCTTACTGATCTTAATTCGTAATACGGAGTCCTTCTCTCTCACAGCTTAGCCCACCAACACACGGTGGGTCCGGTCAGGGAGATCCAACTTAGAAAAATACTCATAAAATGATCTTTCCTATGTTTTTGCTAAACTTTAAACGACATTTTATCTCCGTCTTCTATTACTATCGTTTCTGTCCCAATCAAAATCTGTGAGCTTATCTCCCCTTTGTCTATTCAATATACTCGATGATAACTCCAACGATTGTCTAGAATTCGACAAATAGGAGGCGTTCTCTACGTTCTAGGGCATGAATCAAACGATAGTTGATAAAAGTGAATTACGAGCTGTGCAGGCCGAGTCATAAAGAGTTCGAACTCGAGGCAATTCCGGGTTACTAACGAGCCAATTAGTTTAATTGAGACTAAACTCGGCTCAACATAATTTTTTTGGTTAAAAGATTTAGGCGAAGAAACATAATCTCCCGAGCCGGGAAGGACCACAAGGGCAATAAAGCTCTCCCTACCAAGTTTTAATGCAGTGCATGCATTCTCATAGCTCAAACTCGAGACATATGGTTAAGCTAGAACAGTCCCCTACCAATTGATTTACACATTTGGTTGTTGATCGAGCCCATTTTGCAGTCGAACTCAACTCATTCTTGGGTCATGGTTTTTGTTGAGTTAGTGCATTTTGTTCGGTCAAACCCGAGCCGGGATGTCGTAGCCCACTTGAGATTACCCCCCTAATTGACAATTCACTCGAGTAGACATGGGTGGATTTCTAGCAAAGTTTTGTAAATGGACATTTTAGTTATGTAATTATTTTTAATTTTTTGAAAAATAGTAGTTTGGCCCGATCAAAATAATAAATTTGACAACTTTTTTTTAAATTTCTTTAAAAATCAATCAAATTAATATAAAATGTATCAAATGTCTCTGTATTTTGTCGTAATAATAAAACAACTTTGTTATATTTACAAATCTTTCTACAACTATTGTTACAACTAAACCATAATGTAGGGTAAAGTTATCTTTCTTCAAAACACATTTATCCTTCATCAAGGCTTAGTTGCAATAATAATTATAAAAAGAGTTGTAAACCTAGCATTTTTCATAATAAAATACATCCCTATAATATGGTATCACATTTTTTTTCATCTCTGTAATAATTATATTGCCCTTGAATAGTTCCTCCGCCTGTTTTTTTCCAAATGGGCGTTATCTCACCCACATACAATGACGTGACCTTTTTAAAGTGGTATTTTTGTTCATTCAATCTTTTCTATCAAATAGACCATTTTGCCCATATTTTATTTAAAATTTAAACTAGGTATAGGGTTAATAGAGTAATTATAAAATTAAGATATTTAGTACTTTAATAAATTAATTGTCTCTCTTATCACTTTAATAAATTTATTATCTCTCTCATCTATTTTTCATGGACATTTGATTGTTCAACACTATTTCTAGCCTATTGAAGAAATCACTAGATTTGGTAGTGCATTGAATCAAATCAAGAAAACACTATTATTGAACTCTATCCCTTTCCAATTCAAAATTAAATTGAAATTCGTACCCACCTCTTTCTCACTCACGCTCTACTCGCAGCCTCAAATCCCAACTTGTCACCACCATTTTTGACCTTCTGCGAACCCCTTATCGAATAGAGCAAGAGGATAGTTGATGAGCTTGACAAGATCTGACCGGGATAAGCCAGGTCCTTAACACAGTTTGGATTATAAGGTTTTATCTAATTTGCGTAATAGAGATCGAGGTGCAGAAGAAACCTGATTTCTGATCTGGAATTAGTCTAAACCTTCGTAATGTTTGAAGGGATCGATGATAAAATCGGGATTTTGGGTGGGTGGATTTCAAGTGACTAACCTTTGTTGATGCTGAAATGGCTTCATCTTTAGGCAACCCCATTGAGTTTATGAGGTAACCCACCACCAATAAACAACCATTTTTCTTTTTCTTTGTCTTATTCAGACTAGTAGTGGATAGAACCCCATCCACGTCCGCATCTACACCAGCAGCAACAACAAATCTTGTTGAATAATAATACTGAGAATGATAGGAAAATTTATTGACAGAGATGGAGATTAGTGACAACGAATCGCATCTTAGATGGTAAGACGCTTCACCTAATAGGCTATGGATTCGAGACACCAATGGGTGAGTGGGGAACCACTATAACTGGTTACAGATAGTGAGAGAGAGAGAGAGGATGACTAATGCGTTAAAAGTGACTCAATTTACTGAGTTAACTTGGTGATGGCTACATGCCTACATCCACCTAATTGGACAATAATATCCCTAAAATAAGATCACATGATCCACACATGTTGGAGATTACGCTAACCTAACAAAAAAAAAAAAAGGAGGGATGGTTTGAGGGCGATGATAATTGTATAGGATGAAATAACCCGATAGCATAGTATAAGGACGTTATTTGCTATTATGGAAAGTACAAAGACCTTTGATGCATTTATCCATCTAGTTATTATAAGTTTATTAAAATAAACAATTGAACTTCTTAAAAAACTTATATTTCTAATTAAATATTTTAAAAAATTAAAAAAAAGTTAGCAACATTTGTTAATATATTATCTGCCCCCTCCGCCCAAATATTAATTTCTGGATATGCCACCGTACATAAATTGTGTGGTAAGATATCGTACACAACCCGCAACCAATAATTTTGAATCTACCACTCCACGTAAGTTGTCTGTGAGTTTGTGACTCAATTATCAATTGGCACAATACCAAAATTGATCAAAAAATGTTTACTCTCAAATGTAAACTCTTTAAGCAACATGAAATTTTTTGAACTGTCTTAAATTGAGTGTTTTATTTGATTTTTAGGTTATTTTAGTATATATTTACATGAACGTTTTTCGTGTACACGGTATAGCATTGCAAATACATTGGATGTACAGGAAAAATATTTCCCGCATATCCTGTTTGCATATTTAGTAGGATTTTTCATCGCAAAAAAAGTCTTCAACTAAATGTTCTCGCATCTTTTTGTTAACTAAATGCATAAAGGAAATTAACGTTCAAATTATTTTCTAAATCTCCTTCACTTCACTCCACCCTATCGTGAATTTCCCGAGAACTACTTTTTCACAAAAAATTTCCGTTGTTCAAACGGAGCCTTTGAAATAAAAAATGGGAACCCCTATTAGCACTATATTTTTTAACTACGATACTGTACAATATACTCTCTTTATTCTTAAAAAAATGTCATGCTTGGCTCGGCGCAAAGATTAAAAAAATTAATTATCTTTATTATAAATATTAATATGTTATTATTTTTCTTTAAAGTTAATGCGCACGTGTGAACCATCATTAAAATAACAAGAAAAGTAAGGATAAAATAATAAAAGTAACTCCCTTGAAAGAAAGATTATAAAATAATTTTTTTTAGTAGGTCTCCTGTGAGACCGTCTTACGAATCCTAATTCGTAGGACAGAACCTCACTCTCTCACAGCTCAGCCCACCAACACACGGTGAGTCGGGTCATGGAGATCCGTCTTGCAGAAAATACTCGTAAAATGGTTTTTTCTAAATTTTTATATTTTTTTAGAGTAATACTATGAGTATTTAAAGAGTACCAAAGTTTTTGCACCAAATGATGTATCACCTAATGTGGCAGCTGATGTGATGTATTAATTTTAATTTTTAATTTTGTTTTTTGTACCACATCAGCTGTCACATCATGTGACACATTATTTGGTGCCAAAAATTTGGTACTGTTTAGGTACCTGTAGCATTACTCTTTTTTTTAACGGACAAAAAAGGAAAGATGTATACTCTTTTAGAAATGGAGGGAGTGGTTTGTAAAGCATAATCAACATAAAATATCGATGGAGTTTAATAGCTCGTTTGGTCGAGCGTTTTGGCCAAAACGCAGCTTATTTACAAAAATTGTGTTTCAATAATGCGGCAGAAAAAACAGTGTTTTTAAAACGCAGCTGCGTTTTAAAACGCTGAAATTCTCAGCTTTTTCCCAAAACGCATGTTTTAAAACGCTGCTAGGAAAAAAAGCTACGTATTGAAGTGATATCCCAAACGTATTTATATGGAAAGACCTGCGTTTTTAAAATACTGCGGAGCCATTTGGTAGTTAGGATTAAGGCCGGATAGGATTAATAAGTCAAATAATCGAATGTTTGGTACACAATAAGCGGTCGAGACTAATAGCATAAGTTATCCGGATAAAGTCTTTATCCTCTCACTAATAATACCAAGAGAGAGGGTGATATTATTAGCACCCTCACTAAAAAAATACGTTACTAATATTTTTAATTTTAAAACTATCCCCAATTTATAAGTGATGATTAATAGCGAGGGCACTAATAGCACTCAAATTAATAATACTGTTTATCTCTAACAGTTAAAGTTTAAATTGCTAATAACTACTATTAAAAAAAATTAAAAAAAACCCATAATTTAAGGAGGGAGTACATCCTAACTTTGATGGGAGATTGGGTTTGAACTTTGTGTTTGTACTTACCGAAAATTGCTGGTCGGTCCACTTTGAAAAAAATTTATTCTCTCCCGTTTATCCTTTTTCTAACCGCTAAAAGACACTTTCATAAAACTGTTCCTAAAATGCCCCGCAATAACATATACAGTAGTTTCTTCCTAATATTTCTCCGGTGAATCTTCATTTCTTCATAAAATTTCTCCGGTCAATCTTTCAGATAACTTCTTCTTAATATTTCTTTGGTGAATCTTCCTTTATTCTTAAAATTTCTCTGGTGAATCTCCCTTCCTGAAATTTCTCCCGTGAATCTCTGTTTCCATTCCAATAGCTTGTAGTAAAGAAAATTGATTTTTGTGGATAGCTTATGTTTCCATTCCAATAGAATACTAGTGAATCTTACTAAAATTTCTCCGGTAAATCTTCGTTTAACTGCATCGTGATGATAAAATTAAGCATCGTGATGATTGAATTTGGTATCGCGATGATTGAATTAGGCATCGCAATTGGGTATCGAGTCCTAAAATTTCTCTAGTGAATCTTACTTACTAAAATTTCTCCGGTAATTTTTTTTTTGGTTGCATCGTGATGATGAAATTAGGCATCGTAATTAGGCATCGAGTTCTAAAATTTCTTTAGTGAATCTTACTTACTAAAATTTCTCTGGTAAATCATCATTTGGCTGTATCGCGATGATGAAATTAAGCATCGATGATGAAATTAGGCATCGCAATTGGGCATCGCGATAATGAAATTTCTCCGGTAAATATTTCATTAATGGCATAATAGACTTTTGTCCCAAAAGTATCTTTTTCGATTTTCAAAATAGTATGGTGGACTGGAGCGATTACAAACGTCCAAAAAATGACCGACCTGTAATTCACCCTTTTACTTATTTACTTTTCTGTAATCAATAATGGCCCGCTATCTTTTCTGTAATCAAGTATGGGCCGCGGAATCACTTTAAAGTTTTTGGAAAATTGTTTGTCGGTCCACTTTGAAAAGTTTTTACAGGAAATTGCTGGCCGGTCAACTTTCTGAAACTTTTTTTTCTCTCCAGTCCACTCTTTTTTTTTAAACCGCTAAGAGGCACTTTGAGAATTTTATTCCCAAAATGCCCTCAACAACATCGTTGCTTGATTTGAGGTTCGAATTGATGTATAAATGATTTCATGTTGTTAATATAATATTCCCTCATGTTTGGGTATCAATTTTCATGCATAGAACACGAATTTGATCACAATTTGATCAAATTCAAAATTTTTGAGTTCATCCCATTTTTCTTTGCTCTTGGGCTATTTTGGGCTCTTTAATCTATGTTTTAAGTTTCAAATTTGTTTAAAATCAATCCCATATTGTTATCCTAACTTAGTACTACATTTGTGCACAATTTTTCTACAAAAAAAAAAAACTATTTTTGAGATTCAAATCGAGCTTGGCAATGTGCTGTCCGAAAACAGAGTGAGATGTTCTTAGACTGATTTTTGGACTTTAATCAATGATTTGAGTTTGAATTTTGTATAATATCAATACCATACTGTTATAGGAAGTCAATATCATGTTTGTATGTAAATTTCCCAACCAAAAATAATCATTTTGATTGATTTTTATATTATATTAAATTGGGCATCGGGATGCCTTTAATTCACCAATCGCAGTATGTTGGGCAACGCAACGGGGATCGACCTGCCCGGTCAGGTTGTAGGGGTTGAAAGGACAGCGTCCCTCGTGGGGGTTCGGGGGCAACGCCCCCGTTGCCCCCGAAAGGTAAACGAAAATCAAATCCCCTCCAGCAGTTGAAATTCAAATGGTGCCTTGGTTGCTCATCGCGATGTCTTTGAGCTCATCGCGATACCTTGATTACTCATCGTGATGCCTTTGTTACACATCGCGATGCCTTTGTTACTCATCGCGATGCCTTTATTGCTCATTGCGATGCCTTGGTTACTCATCACGATGCCTTTGTTACTCATCGTGATGCCTTGGTTACTCATCGCGATGCCTTTGTTGCTCATCGCGATGCCTTGGTTGCTCATCGCAATGCATTTGTTGCTCATCGCGATGCCTTGGTTGCTCATCACGATGATTAACCCACGCGATGCCTTGGATTACTCATCGCGATGCCTTGGGTTATTGATGCACGTGTGTTTTCCTTTCATTAATGGTATAATCGTCTTTTTGCCCCAAAAATACCTTTTTTGATTTAAAAAAAAGATGAATGGACTGGAACGATTACAAATGTTTTTTTTTTTTTTTTTTAGAGAAACAGGGGCGGCACCCTGCTAAATTTTATTAAAATAAATAAAAGGTACAAACTTGAGGGGGACAACCAGCCTTGCCCTTATAAATGGGAGGACAGAGGAGCCTAACCTCGAAAGGAAATAAATACAAATATAAGCAAAAAACCAAGAGAGAAAACTTAAAAGAACTAATGACGAATGTAGGGAGTATCCTGAATATCTAGCAAAATAAGCCCTCGGATGGTCTGAGGAAGATCCCTGAATGACGAAAATGAATAGTCCGCATGATTCTCGCAGCCAAAATTAGCTAACTTGTCAGCAACACTATTATCCTGACGATAACAGTGATGAATTTGAAAATGAGTAGACCTCTTAATAGCAGCAATACGATGAATAATATTCCAGCATGACCAAGGAGGGGAAGAATCCTTAGAAACACAATCAAAAATAACTTTAGAGTCAACCTCAACAATTGCATTATAATGCCCATTATCCCTTAGCCAAATGAGGCCCTGAAGAAGAGCACGGGCTTCAGCAACTGTGTTCGAAGCTAAGCCATAAAAAGACGCAAAAGCATAGATAAAGTTACCATGAGAGTCTCGAATAATGCCACCACCACCAGCAAAGCCCGGATTACCTTTGGAGGCACCATCTGTGTTGAGTTTTAAAGTGGCATTTGCTGGCTTAATCCATCTCACAATACTAATAGGTCTGCTGCGCTTTATTAAGGAAAGACCCAAAGCTCTCTTAATTTGGGTAACATGATGAAGAATATCACGAATAAGTTGAGTACTAGTAGAGCAATGACCATTGAAAACCCCATTGTTACGATTCTTCCAAAGATGCCACAGAATTAACGCTGGAGTAAGAATACGAACTGCTGTTACTTTTGAGGAAAGCCACCAAGAAAGACAAGCTTGAGGAATGGAAGCACGGCTGAGATAAATGCCATGATCGCTGCTAAAATGATTCCATATGTCTGAAGCAACACTACTATGAAGAAAGACGTGAGAGAACGTTTCAGCATAACCATTACTGCAGCAGCGGCAGCGAGAAGCCAGAATAATGCCCAGACGACGAAGGCCCTCATCGAGAGGCAGGCGATGCTGGAGAAGGCGCCAGAGAAAAATGTTAATCTGTCTTGGAATATATTTATGCCATATATATTTAGCTGTGAGAAGAGAGGGATTTTGATCACGCAACAAATTCAATGCTGAGGTGATAGAAAATCGACCATTAGAGGAAGCAGTCCAGCACGGTTTATCAGGCACGGCAGTGAGAAAAACATAGCTGGAGGTTATTCGATCAACATCAGTTGCGGAAAGAACCGAAGCCGCATCAGGATTTAAATGGGAGGAGCTGTCAAACATGTCTCTAATGGAGACAAAAGAACACCCTTGAGGTTGAGCAATAAGGCCATTATCCAACCATTGATCAAACCAAGGAGAGCTAGTACCATTACCAATCAACCACCTTATATTCCTCTCAACAATAGGACGAACATCTATCATTCTCATCCAAGAAATAGAGCCTCTAACATTAACCACACAAGGATGAGAATTAGAGCAGTATTTGGCTTTCATAAAAGAAGCCCAAAGAGAGTCTTGAGTGCGTAATCGCCACCAAGAGTTAGCAGAGTAAGCTTTTGATAAATCCTTAATGGAGCGAATGCCAATACCCCCTTCTAAAATAGGCAAGCAACATTTAGACCAAGCAATCCAGTGGGCTTTTTTACGACCATCGCAATGGCCCCAAAAGAAATTGGACAAAAGCGTCTCAAGATTGTGGATGACAGACTTTGGGGGAGCAAGAACAGCTAACTGGTAAGTAGTTATAGAATGAAGCACATGATTAATTAAGGTGACACGACCTGCCGGAGAGAGGAACTTACCAATCCAAGTATCAATGCGATTGCGGATTTTGAGGAGAAGCGGATCAAAATACTTTTTAAGCTTTCTGCCAGCAAAAAGAGGACAACCCAGATAGATAATAGGGAGAGCATGCTGAGTGTAGCCCAGGGAAGTGGAAACAGATTGAATTCTTGCAGTAGTCATTGAAGAAGAAACAGTGAAGCTACTTTTAGAAACATTAATCTTCTGACCAGAGCAAGTCTCATATTTCGCAAGAACCTCCATATGACGATTAAGGGAATGTCGACGACCATTGCAAAAGATAATAATATCATCCGCAAAGCGAGATGAGATATAATAGGGCATCCACTCGATGAGGAGAACACTGCATGAGAATAGGAGGAATGCAAAGCATTGAGGCTTCGACTAAGAACTTCAGCAGAGATAATGAACAAACTAGGAGATAGAGGATCTCCTTGCCTCAATCCTCGAGTAGAGTGAAAAAATCCTGTAGCAACACCATTCACCAGCACAGAGAACCAATTATTTGATATAATGCGCCAGATCATATCAATGAAAAATTCAGAAAAACCGAATTTTCGTAAAACTTTAATGAGGAAATGCCACGAAACTCTATCAAAAGCTTTCGCCATATCTAACTTGAGAACAATATTAGAGCCCGTAATCTTTTTATCCAAATGAGTCATAAGCTCTTGGGCCAAGAGAATATTGTCTTGAATATGCCGACCCCTGACAAAACCGCCCTGATTTTCTGAGATAATAGCTGGTAAAATAGGAGCCAGACGAGTAGAGAAAATCTTGGAGATAATCTTATTGCAAAAATTGCATAGGCTAATTGGGCGAAATTCACTGAAACGTTGTGGATTGTCATTCTTCGGAATCATGACAATAGACGTACTAGTCCAACTCCGAGGTAAGGAGAAACCACAAAAAAATTCTGTAATGGCAGCTAAAAGATCATGGCATATAATATCCCAGCAGTGAGCAAAGAATGCACCAGAAAATCCATCAGGCCCAGCAGCACTATTAGCATCCATAGAAAAAACTGCTTGCTTGACTTCTTCTATGGTAGGATAAGCAGAGAGAGCATCATTCATGTCACTAGTGATCAGAGAAGGGATACTTTCCAAAATATCATTATCCATAGTAGGCTCAGCTTGGAGTTGAGATTGGAAATGAGCTACAGCATGATGTTTGATAGCATCTTCATTATCAAGAAGGGAGTCTTGATCGTCATGGATAGAATGAATATGAAGTTTACGTCGGGTCTGCTGAACCGAAGCATGAAATAATTTAGTATTTCCATCTCCCTCTTTGAGCCACTTAATTTTGGCTTTTTGCTTCCAATAATCTTCTTCAAGCTTCAATTTATGACGGAGATTAGCTTGAGCCATAGACATAGCTGCTCGGTTCTCAGTAGTGGGGTCAACCTCATAAATAAGCTCACAATCTTTGACTGCATCCTCCGCTTGTTGAATCTGATGAAAAATATTACCAAAGATATTACGATTCCAAGTTACCAGAGCATGACGAACATTATTAAGCTTTTTCGCAAAACGAACCATAGGGCGACCCTCAATAGCAAAATTCCAAGCATCAGCCACAAGAGGATGAAAAGTGTGATGAGAAGTCCAAATATTAAGAAACCGAAAAGCAGAAGGGTGGGTAGTTCTGTCCTTCAGAATGCGAACAAGCAAAGGGGCATGATCCGAGCAAGTACGAGACAAATGATCCACCGTCGTATCTGAAAAACTATTCTGCCAGGGAATGTTGCACAAAACTCGATCCAATCTTTGGAGAATAGAGGCTTGACCTCCTCTAGAGTTCCACCAAGTGAAATTATTACCAGAAAAACCCATATCAAGAAGTCCAGAAGCAGCAATGCAAGAATGAAAATCAAGAGCACCTGTCCTGTCCCATCCTGAGCCTCCCATCTTTTCCTCAGGCGAAAGAATGATGTTAAAGTCTCCTCCAACAAGCCAAGGAGAAGAATCTAAAGTCGAGCCAAGATCAATCAACTCAGTCCAGAGATCCTGTCTATCATCAGCCGAGCAGCTTGCATAAACACATGAAATATTGACTGAGAAGGGCCACGAAAAATGTTTGGTCTGAACAGTGACATGCTGAGAACTATCAACAAGAACTTGACAAGTAAATGCAGATTTAACAAAAATCCATATTGAGCTACTTGGATTAGAATGACTAAAATTAAACCGCAATCGTCTAGCAACCCGAATAATTTGATCCGCAGCAATCATGGGCTCAAAAATAGCAAGAAACGTTATTTTATGAAGCTTGATAAGCTGTTTCAAACGGCTAATAGAAGTGTCATTACCCACTCCTCGAATATTCCAAAAAAGAGCATTAACTGTCATGAGTAATAGCTAAGAAATTCTGGGCCTTGGACCTTGTGATTCTGGGAGAAATTTTTAAGTTTACCTGCTAGCAAGAAACCGGGACAGTTGAGTCGAGATTTAAAGCAGCGATACTGGTTGTGTTTAGATCTTCATCGTCATCCGAAGAGTAATTTTCTGTGTTAGGATCAGCATTCTTAGACTGAACAAGCTGCAAATCAGCAGTATTAATATTCTGATCATTCCCTTGAAGGTCAGCATCAATATTCTCTTCAATATCCGCAAGAATAGAGAATTTATTGGACATAATAATAGGGAGATCGAAATGTTTTTCTTCGGAATGTTGCTCGGACAGATTGTCCAGATCAGTGGGTTGCACGAGCAGTTTATTCTGACCATTATGTGGTATGATAGCACCATCCTTATGAGACAAGGGGTCATTGGATTGCAAGGCTATATCAGGCATATTGGGTTCTTCAACCATAATAGTGGGACCTGTGCTAAGATTAACACCAGTAGATGCAGAGATATTATTAGTGTGAGTATTTAAAGTGGGGTTTGAGAGATTACCATTTGTTTCATCATTTGTTACAGCAGCCGTATGAGAAGATTTTTTAGGAGTCCAGCGAGTTGAGATTTTAGCTTTCCCGTCATGGATAATAGCAGCCGTAGAAGTTCCAGCTTTGTTAATATTAGCAGCAGTAGTGGTTCCAGCTTCCTTTGCAACCAATTTTGGATATTTAACTTTACAGAACTCCTCCTGATGGCCTTGTCTACAACAGTGGGTGCAATATTTTGGGAGCCCTTCTACTTCAATCTTCTGCCAGAAACCCGGTATTTGAGCGCCACAATCAACCCATACTCGGTTTGGTATTGTCTTTAGAAGATCAATCTCCACACAAATTCTGGCCAAGCTCGGTCTTGTTAGATGCGCGGTTGGTTGATCCATCATTAAAGTTCTTCCAAGCATGTTGCCAATGGTGAATAAAACAGTACGGTGAAAAAGATGTATTGGCAATCCTCGTATTGAGATCCACACAGGAACAATGGAGCTCTCAATATCGGGCCTGAAATCCGGCGTCCATTTGAACACGCGCATAGGAAAACGACCAAGAAACCATTGGTCCTTGATCCATAATCTCTGAAAATCCTCATCATGATGAACCCGAATGAGGATGTGCTTGGCATCTAGATGAGCAACATCATAGTCGGCTTTGAGGCCAAAGGTCTGAAACTGTTTACGTATTATTTCCATAGAGGGTCTACCGTGTAAGAACTTCCCAATCAATGTCAGTCGAAAAGGTTGAGCCAAAGAGTTTGCAATGGTGAACTTCCCAATCAAATGTTGAAAAATGGACTGGCCTATAATTCACCCAAGTTTTTATTCTCTCTAGTTCATCATTTTTTTTCTCAATCGCTAAAAGTCACTTTAATAAAATTGTTCCTAAAATACTCATGTTTCTTCCATAACCGTTCTTACATTTAAATTTTTCAGTTCTTTACTGTCGTTTGGAGGGGAACAAAATTTTCGCCTTATTTAGGGACAACACTTCCTCCGAAATTTTCAATCAACTGTTTTGAATCAAAAACCAGATCATTAACCAAAATATGATGTAAAACATATGGATAATTCATAACTACGCTTCAAACTGTACTTATTTTAATTTATGGATTGATCGAAAAGTAGAGTAATAAATATGTAAGAAGCTATATACACTGTAATTATAAGTTATAATAACAGAAGAAAACTCATTACCTTGTGATATTGAGCCTTCAAGCAAGCGTTGTGTTCTTCCATAGGAGTATGAAAGAATTCACAAATGGACTATTCTTGCATCCCGATGCCCAATTGTTTCATCTCAAATTTAATCTCGATACCCAATTTTTGCATCTCGATGCCAAAATTAATCTGAGAAAGTGGCACTGCATCCCAATGCCTAATTATTACATCCTGATGCCCAATTGTTGCATCTCAAATTTAATCTCGATGCCCAATTTTTGCATCTCGATGCCCAAATTAATCTAAGAAAGTGGCATTACATCCCGATGCCCAATTATTACATTTCAAATTGAATCCCAATGTCCAATTGTTGCATCCCGATGCCTTGGGATGCCTGATGTGTGCGTATTTTGGTTTCATTAAGGGTATTATTGTCTTTTAGACCAAAAAGTACATTTTTCGATTTAAAAAAAAAGGTAGATTAGAGTGAATTGAAATGTTAAAATAGAGAACGACCTATAATTTACTCTAAAGTTTTTGGATAAAGTGAAAGATTGGGCCTTAAAGCTATCAATCTGTTTCAGAGAATCTAAATGGGTGAATTACAGGCCGGTCCCTTTTTAAACATTTGTAATCGCTCCAGTCCACTCATCTTTTTTAAAAATCGGAAAAAGACATTTTTGGGGCGAAAAGACGATTATGCCATTAATGAAAGAAAAACATGCGTGCTTCAGTAACCCAAGGCATCGCGATGAGAAACCAAGGCATCGCAATGAGCAACCAAGGCATCGCGATGCACTACTTTGGCATCGCGATGCACCACTTTTGCATCGCGATGCACCACTTTTGCAAATTGGGGCATCGCGATGCAACAATTGGTGCATCGCGATCATTGCAGCGCGCTTTAGGGAACCAAAGCATCGTGATGAGCAACCAAGGCATCACGATGCACTACTTTGGCATCGCGATGCACTACTTTGACATCGCAATGCACCACTTTTGCATCGCGATGCACCACTTTTGCAAATTGGGGCATCACGATGCACCATTTTCGATCCCCGTTGCGTTGCCCAGCATACTGCGATTGGCAAATTAAAGGTATTGCGATGCCCAATTTAAGGCATCGCGATGCCCAAGTTAAGGCATCGCGATGCCCAATTTAATATAATATCAAAATCAATCAAAATGGTTATTTTTCGTTGAGAAATTTACATACAAACATGGTATTGACTTCCTATAACAGTATGGTATTGATATTATACAAAATTCAAACTCAAATCATTGATTAAAGTCTCAAAATCAGTCCACGAACATTTTCCTCTGTTTTCGGACAGCACACTGTCAAGCTCGATTTTGATCTCGAAAATAGTATTTTTTGGTAAAAAAATTGTGCATAAATGTAGTACTAAGTTAGGATAACAATATGAGATTGATTTTAAACAAATTCAAAGCTTAAAACATAGATTAAAGTGGCCAAAACAGCCCAAGAAACAAAAAAAAAAAAAGGGATGAACTCAAAAAATTCGAATTTGATCAAATTGTAATCAAATTCGTGTTCTATGCATGGAAATTGATACCTAAACATGAGGGAAGACTATATTAACAACATGAAATCATTTATACAACAATTCGAACCTCAAATCTGAAACAACGATGTTGTTGAGGGCATTTTAGAAAGAAAATTCTCAAAGTGCCTTTTAGCGGTTTAAAAAAAAAGGGTGGACTGGAGAGAAAAAAAGTTTGGGAAAGTGGACCGGCCAACAATTTCTCCAATCTAAATTGAAAGATGGGTGAATTAAGGGCCGGTCCCTTTTTAAACGTTTGTAATTGCTCCAGTCCAGTCATCTTTTTTTAAAATCGAAAAAATGCATTTTTGGGGTGAAAAGACGATTATGCCATTAATGAAAGAAAAATACGCGCAAATCAGTAATCTGATGCATCGCGATGTCCCAAAAAGATCATCGTGATGTCCATCATCATCGATCATCGCGATGACCCAATTGCACTAAATTACGAGCATCGCGATGCCACAGTAACGCTCAACATATAGCATCGCGATGACCCAATATTGAACTAAACTACTAGAATCGCGATGTCACCGTTGAACTCAACATCGAGCATCGCGATGCCCATCGTGCATCGCAATGCCTTTTAATCAAATGATTTTTCCAATCATCAGACTTACGTTTCAATTCCTTAATACAAACAAAAAAACTAAATATTTCAGTAAATGAAATGATTTTTCCAACTCAAAACTCCCGATGCCTTTTTAATGCATCGCGATGCCAATTTAAGGAATCGTGGTGCATAAATTTTGGCATCACGTACAATCTAATGGGCATTGAGATGCCCATGTAAAGTTTATCTTTTTGTCAAAAATATGAATATGTCCTTAATACAAACAAAAAACTAATATTTCAGTAAATTGAAATGATTTTTCCAACTCAAAAGTCCCGATGCCTTTTTAATGCATCACGATGCCCAATTTAATCAATCGCGATGCATAAATGTTCGCATCGCGCTCAATCTAATGGGCATCGTGATGCTCATGTAAAGTTTATCTTTTTTGTCAAAAATACGAATATGTCCTTAATACAAACAAAAAAACTAATATTTCAGTAAATGAAATGATTTTTCTAATTCAAAATCTTTTGAATGCATCGCTAGCATCACGTTTCAATCATCAGACTTGCGTTTCAATTCCTTAGGCAATGCATACAATCTAATGGGCATCGCGATGCCCATGTAAAGTTTATCTTTTTGTCAAAAATATGAATATGTCCTTAATACAAACAAAAAAACTAATATTTCAGTAAATTGAAATGATTTTTCCAACTCAAAAGTCACGATGCCTTTTTAATGCATCGCGATGCCCAATTTAATCAAATCGTGATGCATAAATGTTGGCATCGCGTTCAATCTAATGGGCATCGCGATGCCCATATAAAGTTTATCTTTTTTGTCAAAAATACGAATATGTCCTTAATACAAACAAAAAAACTAATATTTCAGTAAATGAAATGATTTTTCCAACTCAAAATCTTTTGAATGCATCGCGATGCCTGTATTAAGAGTCGCGATGCTTAATTTAAGCCATCGCGATGCATATGTAAAATTATCGTTTAAGCCAGAAATACTAATATGCCCTTAATACTGATTAGTCGCGATGCATTAATATCAGCATTACGATGCACATATTAACCATCGCGATTGGGAGATTTTAAAATTGCGATGAACCAAACTATTTTAAGCCAGAAATAAAACAAGCGCGAAAACAAAAACAAAACGTTTCACCCCGCATTTCATAGAAAAACACAAAAAAAAATCTCATTTCACTTCCATTGTCTACACAAGCAAAAACTAAGTAAGAATTACGAGAGAAAATCGACTACTGACAAGAGCATAATTTCTTCTCCACGAGCTAAATACACAACAAATATGGCCAAAACAACGAAGGAAACTCAAACAATGCTTTTATTCAATTTGTGCGTCCGGGTTGAGATACTTGGGAATCGCGATTCTAGGGTTCTTAAGACTCGGAAATCGCGATTCTAGGGTTCAATTTATTCTAGGGTTCTTAAGACTTGAAAATTATGTAATGCTTTATTCAATTCTAGGTTTCTTAAAACATGACTTAAGGGTTCTAGCGTATAATCTATGAATAATAATTCATAGTATATGCATGGAAATACAACAACTTGGACATATAAAATTCATTTGGATTGTTGTATTCAAGATGATTTCTATGCTTCTTGGTTTACTTTCTTCTTTTCAATAAATTTACTCTTTGGTAATAAAATGGAATATCCTGTTGTTATGCAACTTCAAAAAGAAACAAACCGTATCGTTTAAAGCGATGCGATCTCATACTCTGAATAAAGGTGAAGACATTGCAATTGGGAAAATCACCTTCAAGCCCTGAAGAAAACACCATTTTGGAAACCGATTGAAGCCATAATCCAAGACAAAATTATAGAAAAACATTGTACGATGGATAGTTCCGTCGGCAATGATTATAAACTGTTATGTAAAGGATGACAAGTCTTTCTTGTTTGGAAAGAAAGACCTAGAGCTTAAAGCAAGGCATGCAAAGCTTCGCTTGGAATCAATGACGGGGAGGAGGAAATCAAAATTAACTTTTACAACATTGAACGATCCGATTTCCTTCTAAGGCACTTCCCCGAAAAGGAATCAAAGAAATCAAAAGACTATAAGCTTAGCCCAACCCTTATATGTAGTCGGATTCGGGCCATTATGCCCGGTGAAGATCAAAGGGAAATCAACGACGTTGCAATTTTGACGACACGCTTGTTCTTGCAACCTTCCTTGTCCCAACAAGTAGCGATTACATACCATGGGCATATATAAACATAATATCGGACTTCGACAAAATTTCAACATACAATTGGTCGACCATATTGTCGACGGGTTGATAAATGCCTTGGAAACTAGAAAGGATGACAACGTGGAGAAATGCGTCTTCGCTGCTGTAACTTTTTACACTCACTTGTAACTAATTTCAAATTTCCATATACAAGTGCATATTGATTTGTTTGTACTAACAAGGGGTTGAATTTGCACATGCGGTATTGGTTAGCGAACCAACATCATGAAACCAATTATAGAAGATGATATCCCAAGGTTACTCAAATGGGATCTGTCAGCACTGTCAACTATTTTTAATAAATCAGATTTCAATTCAGTCATGAAGAAAAAAGTAAGTGTATAAAATGTGCCTTTAGTATCTAATTACAAATAACAAACAATGCATTTTCGATGCATCTCCCCTAACATTGTATTACATTTACT
This sequence comes from Platycodon grandiflorus, assembly GCA_016624345.1. Classification (NCBI taxonomy): domain Eukaryota; kingdom Viridiplantae; phylum Streptophyta; class Magnoliopsida; order Asterales; family Campanulaceae; genus Platycodon; species Platycodon grandiflorus. Next base: position 33,641,176 of record CM028365.1, on the reverse strand, counting down.
TTCTTGCTTTTGCAGAAATTTCATCATTTCCCCAAGGCAACAAGTGAAATAGAAACATTATGGGAATAAAAACACATGAAAACGAAGAAATGTGTGTTGATAAAGATGCTCAACTTCAAATTGAGGGACCGAAAAGGATCTGATTTCATTGACCTTGGGCTCTTTGACACGAGGTTGATGATACGCAACATGTTGAAAACAATTGTTGCAAGAATTTAAAAGAGGAGTGATCAACAAATTGTCCACTATTGAAGAAAAGGACAAAGAAATTGAAGAAAAGGATAATGAAATCACATCGTTAAAAGCGAGTTGCTTGAAGAGCAAACAAGTAAGCAAGTCGCTCAATGCTAAATTGGATGAAAGTTCCTCTCAACTAGATGCCAAACACAACGAAATACAGAGGCTACGGATCGAGTTGGCGAAAGGGATTGAAAGTAGAAGCTAAGGATACGAAATAGAAAAGCTCAAATCGAATTAGCCAAGCTTCTAGAAAAATCATCCGAACGACAACAAGCGACGCCCAAAATCTATCGTCGCATGATGAATTGAATTTGAAGCTACTTGAAGAAATTGAAAGCTTAAGAGTTGAATTCGGTGCCGCAAAGAACAAGCGTAGATGCTCCAAACCGAGTTGGTTGAAAAAGCATTAACAATAGAAGCTAAGGCTACAAGTTAAAAATCGAAATCGAATTAGCAAAGCTTCAAGAAAAATCATCCGACCAGCCCCAAGAGCAACAAAGCGTAATGAATTTGAAACTTCTTGAAGCTGAAACTGAGATTCAATCTCTAAACAATAAACTATCAACAATGGCACAAGAGATGGAGATGCTAAGGGCACAACAGCGACAACCCCAGCAACCAAGCGAAACAGATGATACCATCCGATCGATTCAAGGACGTACAAACCACGTCAATAAATGAATCGAAGAAGATAGTTATGCTCAAACAGATGATGATTCGGATGATTTTGTCAATGCAAACACTAAAAGAAAAGTGTCATGTCTCCTTCTTCATTGGCCAGAGGAGTAAAAGCATGATTAGAACGTAAGAGGAAGAATAAGGGTGATTCCTGCGGGGGAAAAAGGGGATGAATTCAACACACAAGTTTATAAGAAAAGGAACATAGATCCCCAAGTACCACTCAATGATGATCTTGAACTTGTTAAGCTCATGAAGAAAGAAGTCAGGGATGCAATGCAACATATTTACCTAAAATTTGGGAGAGGAGTAAATGAAACTAATATTGTTGAATTTCAAAATATCAGATTATTCATGCTTCTGATAATACTTACGTAAATATGTTTTTTGTACTGAAATATTAATATGCTCCTCACATTATGCAGCGCGGTTGTCTATCAGGCAGGAGATATTGTGCCAATAATGGACCTTAAAAATGCAATGCAAATCTTACACAACGATAAATTAGAAAACTTTGTATGTATTGTACTTATTAAGCTTTGAGATGTGATATTTTATTTTCAGAAAGAATAACTAGTTTTCTTTGTTTACAGCACATCGACACCTGGGCGTTCCGTGTACAATACATACTACAAAAAAAGAAAAAAGACAGAATTGGAACTGTTTTTACATCGGATAGCTGGGTAAGAATTATCCTAATTCCTTAACGTATAAGATTATTAATTGATTGCTGAAAACTAATATTGAAAATGTTATTTAGAATTTTGTTGTAAGAGGTGGGAAAGATTACAGACCAGTTGTGGCAGAAAAGATAGATAACATATTGAAAGAGGCCATGACCAGTGATGAAATATTCATTTTCCCAATCAACACACCTGGGGCAGGAAATGAGAAGACTGGAATCTGCGATCATTGGACTCTACTTGTTTTCTCTGAAAGCGAAATGGCCTAGACCCTCTACACTCTTACATCCACCCAAAAGCAAAAAAAAGATTGGCATTTGGAAAGGGCAAAAAAACTAGTGAGTAATCTACGACTATTTAATCAAAATACAACAAAAAAAATCACGCTTTAACTAATTTTTTTTTTTTTTGTGAATATTTTACTTTACAGGTAAACCACGTTGAAGGAAAATGCGTGAAATCATCAAAGATTTGCCCTAGATGTGACCTTCAAAAGATTCAAAGGATTAAGCTAAAAACTTCAAATGTGAAATAAAAACATGTAGAATCACCCCAACAAGCTCCAAACACGAGGCTGCGGCATCATCGTCTATGATAATTGAATGTCTATTAAAAGGGATATCAGTACCCAAAAAATATGACATTCATCAATGTAACAAATACAGAGCGAGAATGGTTGAGGTGATGATGATAGCAGGGGGTCACATGAAGAAATAACTGGCGGACATCCAATTTTGTAATTATTGTAATTTTTGGAATTTTGTAATTTTTGTATATATATATATGATGAGTACACAAGTCTTGTAATTTTGTAATTTTTGAATGAAATTTGAATTCGAAGGTGGTTGTGGGGTAATGATGGTAAAATTACTAAATTGTCATAATTTTAAGTCAAGTGTGACCCACATGTCAACTTTGGGTAATATTAACATCGCGATGCCAAAGTAAAAGGCACATCAAACAATTGGAAGGATAAAAAGCCATTGCGATGCCTGCTATATACATGGTTAATCGCGATGCATGATGCTGCATCGCGATGAATGTACGTATCGCGATGCTTGATTTCGCATCGCGATCTCTCGATTAATGCATCACGATGTATCGGGCATCGCAAAATAAAATATAACTAAAATAAAAATGAACCATTGATAAAAATGACAAAAATATAACTAAAAAAATTTCTAAAATATGAAAACACAATTTCATTGACACTAATAGTTCAAGTAAACATTGAAAAAAATAAAAATCAAGGTTGTATTGCCTCTCTACATGACCTAGAGTTGTGGTTACAAAGCTTTTTACATCGCTACATTTCATTTTCCTTTTGCTTGTTGATTCACCGATTGATGCAATCCTCTTCTTCTTGGACGTCGCTAAACTGTTCATTATTGGTGGTAAAATGGTATCGCTTTCGAAAAAATTGTTTAGCTCGTACCTCTCCGTAGTTGGAATTGGCATTAATATTTCCTCGTAACACTTGATGTAATAACTTGTCGGGAAGTAATTTTCAACAATATCATCAAACTTTTTGAGCATCTCATTACCACAATTGCGGCATGGCAACATGGGAATCCTTGAATCGCGCGATAGCACGAACATGTTCGATTCTCCAAATCAACTGTAACGCTTGGATTGGAGAACCTCGTATATTGCGTCACGTACCATCCGGACATGCCATGTGACCCCAATGGTTAAATACTCCCTCCACTTTTTATCCATCTTCCAACATAATAATCTGTCCCATTTTCTTCCATTGCTAAGTCTCTCCGTAAACCATTTCATGATTTTTGATCTTATACATCAACCATGTGAGTAATGGGAAGAGCTCGAGCATCTAAAATCCAATTATTGAACGATTCCGCATTTGATGTCATCTCAGCATACCTGTTCTCGCGACAATGTGCAATAGACCACTTATCGTATGGAATATTGGACAAGAAATCACAAGCAACCTGTCCCCCTTCTTTTTTGAATACTTCAAGTTTCTCATTGAATAGTCTGACAGTCGAGGCATACGCACAATCCTTCAATATTGAACACATCTTGCTGCGAAACACGCTTGAATAACGTTTACCACTAAACATTTCTTTCAAATTACGATATAAGTGCACCAAGCAGAAGAAATGTTTTGAACTATCAAAAACATCACCTATGGCTTCCATTAAACCAACGTTTCTATCGGATACAAACAACACATCCCGATCTTCTGTTGCTTCTTTTATTTTTGAAAGAAACCAAGACCAATTTTCCCGATTTTCAGCACTTACAACCGCAAATGCAAATGGAAAAAGCCCTGTATATAAACAATACGATCCTTAAAATAATGTTCAAACAAAATTTTTTTTAAAGTAACTGATTTTTTTTTTTAAGTACCTTGATTTCCATCCTTGGTCATTGCAGACAAAAGTGTGCCTTTAAATCGAGATTTCATAAATGTGCCATCTATAAACAATATAGGACGGCAATACTTAAAACCATCTACACAAGCCCGAAACAAAATGAACAAACGATCAAACGATTCGTAATAGGGTCGATTCAAACGCAAAAGCGCCGATTACTCTTATGCAATGCTTTGATGTACCATTGCGGCTCTGAAAGAATCATCATAACCACCAAAAATCCTCTGCGAGCCTTTTCAACGCTTCTCCATGCCTTATAACTTACCTCAATGCCATACGGGTCCTCATGTGATCAATTACATCGGCCGGGAATAGCTTGGTTGACTACGAACATTTTCAACGATCAAGTCTGCAATTATATCACAACCCATCCTTTTCGAGTAATCAATTGAATCAAACATGGTGACTTTACATCTGTGTGTAAGGTTGCACTTGTTTATGGATGCTGAATTGCCAAGACTTGAAACAGATGCCTTGTTAAACCAACTGCAATCATCATCGAAATTTCTTCCACATACAACACTAACCCTCTCATTGTTGTTCTTCAAAAAAATATAATCAAAACCAATCTTGAAGGAATACTTTATCAGTTGCTTCCGAAATTCATCCAACCCACCTTTAAAAATTTGCCCAACGCTAGTAATAGCAGATGCCCAACCAGCAGTTAAAAGATCCTTTTGTAACTGATTAGTACAGATGTCATAACATGGAACACTTTCATCATCAGTTTCTAAAATTACAGAATTGATATTGCTTTGATGCGATGATGATGCATCACGATTGGAATAACTTGAACTGCTATTACAGACTGAAGCATCGCAATGAGAAATCCCAGCATCGCGATGAGAAACACTAGCATCGCGATAAGGCATTGATGCATCGCGATAAAGGACTCATGCATCGATGAGGCATATGTGCATCGCGATAAAGTAATCCGGCATCGCGATGAGCCATATCGCATCGCGATGAGGAATCCCTAAATCACGATGCCCGGCGAAGGAAATAATCAACTAACCCAACTCTATTCAATCCGTAGCTTAAAGCATTTTGATTTTCAAAAACGTCTTTGATATAATGCTAAGCGATAAAATTTTCAACAATACCATGTTTAATCATCATCATTCGACAAAAACAATTCGTATGAGATCCCAAGGAATATTTCAAAGATAAATTTTGAGCTTCAACATTGGAATACTTACCTGTTATTAATCGAATCAAATCAGCTATTCCAAAATTTTTAGAAACTTTATGAACGATAGTACCACTTCGAATTTCACCATTAACATGATCGCATTCTCCATAATAGAAAAAAATAGGTTTTCACTCGAGTTTACAAAATCAATAGACGAAGTGTTTTAGGAAGAAATAATAGAGCTTTTGGCAAGGCATGATATGGTTTACAATCGAGTTTCACGTTGCATAGGGACATTTTAGGAACAATATTTTGAAACTGCTTTAGCGGTTTAAAAAAGGTGAAGAGAGAAAAAAATTTGGGAAAATGGACCTAAGCAATTTCTCCTTGAAAGATCCTATTTCCTATCTCAAAATAGATATCTCTTGTTTGCACTTATTTATCTTTTCTATATATGGATCATTAGCACAAGGGATTAGTCACACACTAATCTCAGTAGCCATCTTAAGAAAGCAAACTTATGATGATGGGATCAAGCAACGGTGAACAATCCAGGGCTGAGTTACTTCAATCTCAAGCTCACATATGGAATCACATTTTCAATTTCATAAACTCTATGTCACTCAAATCTGCCCTTAAACTAGATATACCAGACATCATCAACAACCATGGTGGACCGATGACACTCTCCGAGCTAACCGAGGCTCTCTCGATCAACCAAGAAAAGTCCCATTGCATCTTCCGCCTTATTCGTATCCTCATCCACTCCGGCTTTTTGTTAAGCTAAAAATCCCTAAAGCCCAAGAAGATGACGAAGAAGAAGATGGTTATTCTCTCACTCCTGCTTCTCGACTCCTCCTGAAGGACGATTTGTTGAGCATGAGACCATTTCTACTAGCCATGCTCGATCCGGTCTTGGTGGACCCGTGGCATCGTATAAGTGAGTGGTTTAGGAACGATGGTACAACGCCTGAGGCCGTTCACGGGAGGACAATTTGGGATTACATGGGGCATGAGCCGAAGCTTATCAATCTCTTAAATGATGCCATGGTGAGTGATGCGCGACTGGTCGCTATCGTGGTTATAAAAGAGTGTCCGGAAGCATTCAAGGGCCGGAGACGATAAATCGTTTGAAACACAACTTTTCTTTGATATACTGATGATGATCCTGGTGCTGGGAAGAGAGCGAAACGAGAAAGATTGGGCAAAACTCTTCTTTGATGCTGGCTTCAGTGACTACTAGATCACTTCCACTTTGGGTTTGAGATCCCTTATCGAGGCTTACCCATAATGAAGCATGAAAAATTTCTCTTGTATTAAGTCCTACTAAAGTTTCTCTAATGCGCTGTTGAGCATTCAAAATTTAGAAAGTTTCTATTTTGTAATTCACTCCAACAGCATTGGAAAGCTTATAATTCATTGAATGGAAAGCTTATAATTCGTCCTACAGAATTGCTATCACCGCTCGTCTCTTTTCAAACAAAACACTCTACTTTACAATACTCTATCCATGATGTACAAATAAAACAAAAACATGAAGTGTATTAACCAGAAAGTGGAGTATTAGTAGTGTTTTCCTTTCTAGATTTTCGATGATAAAGTTGCCAGCCTTACTGGGGTAAAACAAAGACTGTAGCCTCAACCAACAACTTCAAGCATGAGCTACTAAAAGCTTGATCGCCGTTGTGGGAAACAGAATGAGCTAGCTCTCCACAACCCGAAATCTTTCCTCATCTCAATAAACTAGGTCCTCCGACCTCTGCAGGTACGACATTGCTCATCCCATGGCGATGTAATCCAGAAGTCGATAACTAAATCAACCACGTGAGTAGAGATGTAGAGAAGTAAATAATCGAGAAATGAAAGAAAGAAAAGATATCGTAAATGGAAGATGAATACCGTAATACAGAGTGCTAACAGTATATCAAAGTGCATCTCCTTTGGATTAAATAGACCGTAGAAAAATTCATACATATGTGAATTCTAAATTCCATTAGACCTTCTGTTATGATCTTTTACTAATACAAACACGGTAAAATAACAAAATAAAAATCCACCCACCAAAAACAGTTAAGGGATCATCTACCTGTCTTTTTCTATAACGCCAGTTATCAACAAGTATACCGTGGACTGGGATTGTTGCAGATTAGAAAGGCAGTAGCACCTGATATCAATTTCCAATGTCAACAAACTGGAGATTGTCCTCAAGTTTCCTATGCTATTGAATATTGCAGCTGTTTATAGGTGAGTGCAAATACATTTTGCATCAATAAAGGTTTTCATCCTCGTCCTTTGAAATAATCAACTACGTGATGTTATCTGCAAAGAAACAGAAACAAAGTGATGTAAGAAATCGCTCTTAAACAAGAGTTGCAACAAATAAACTTCAGTATGTACTGTAATTGTTTTCCAACCATGTCTAGATTTCCTAACCAACTTCCCACCCCCACCCCTCACCTCTTCATGATTTGTATGGGACCAAAATATAATACCAAGGGAGTTATTTGCATTACTATAGGAGTATTTCCATGTTACAGAACTCGAACCCACAGCTCTTGCTAGTCAACATTAAACAGGGAGATATAAACATGAGACATGCCCCAGCCTTCCTTTTAAGTGCATCTTCATACAAGAGATCTCTCAGTGTTCTTAACTATCAGAAATACAGTCAATATAGGAGTGAACTGGGAAAGAATGCTAAGGCCTCTACAAATCTCAGAAGGCTTAGTATGGGCTTCATTACCACTAGGATAATCACAAAGGTTTGAAGAGTTGAATAAATTTTAGAGCACTTCTTAAATAGACTAAACCTCCACGTTACAACAAAAATGCCCTCAACTTGCTGGTTGCGACTCAATTAAACTCAATCATGGAAATGAATTGAGTCGGCCAAGTCCATTTGATCAATACTTAAAATTATCACAATACAACTTTATTTTATTAAGTACGGGGTGTAACATGAGGACTTCTCAGGAGTCGCCCATCCTAGTACTACTTTTCCCAAGCACGCTTCATGCGGAGTTCCACGCTTAATTGTGGAGTTCTAATGAGATCAAAGATCGGGTGCTTTAGTGCTGGTATGATCGTACCGACTATATTCTTTTTCTTTGCTTTTATAATCAGTGTATGCAGTCCACAGTATATTTCCGTGTTAAGCCTAAAATTTGTTTTCTTCATTTGCAAACCATTCAACTGTATTTAACCATTAGGGACCAGGAGGGTAGACCCAAGGCCTTTGACCTGTGGATTTGATGACAATAAACCATTAAGGTATATAAGAATGTAGTCCTTAAGCATTTAATTAATATTTCGAAGCAGTTAAAGCTTGAATTTATTCTCATCCTCCAAAAGCTCAAAGACGGGGCTGCCCAGGTGTTCCAGTGTTGGTGAATCTCACTCGCACTTGACTAAGTCATGCACCTGATGAAGCTTGAGCTGATCATATAACCTGTGGCTTATAAACCTATATGACTATAGGTGCTGTAGTTTCACACTTGTTTGCAGGCTTATCAAGACCAAATCCACCACTTAACAAGCAACAAAACATCCACCAATGGAAAAATCTAACGCTTACCAAAATTAAAAACCAGTCTCCACAGAGTAGGGCAGGGTAATAATACAAGAGACAGAGTATCACTGCCACAGAAACAGATGAAATAATGTCTGGCATAAAAATTATAGGGCAAACGTGCCAGGAACGTGTTAATGGTATTAAGCTTCCCAAGGAACACAGAAGAAAAAGTATCAGGTGAGCAGAATTCCTTTCCTAGGAATATCTAAAGAGGAAAAGCATTTGGAAGAACAGTTGAACTCTTTCATTGGCCAGTACTACTGTTCAACATGCCCTAACCCCCAAGTAACTTTCAAAATAATTAATAAAGCAGTAATTCTGTTCAAAATTGTCTATTGCTCTCCTAGTTTAACACTATCCTCAAGCTGGTATCAAGTTTTTATGCAGGAAAGCAAGCGCCTTTAAGTTAGAGAATAATCATTAACCAGGTAGCCGGTGACAATGACGAGCCTTTTCACAAGCCAATTTATTGTCCAATCAACTAACAGACAAACCACATTTATCGTTACAGTCGCACCACGATAAGCATATAATTGATAGTTATACTCATTATAATTATTTTTCTCCTTCCATCCCAACAAAAGTCTTTCTGGTTCGTCCGAAAGGGAGTCTCATTTTCGGACGGAAGACGTAACATTTTGCAAAAATTTTGTGGTACTATTAGCTATTAGAGTATAATAGATTATTAACTAGTGTGAAAATCACTTGGTGAAAAAATCAATCATGAAGCAACGTAAGAGTTAGGCAGTCTCATGATAGTTTAGGTTGTGGAATTGTCGGAAGGTGAAAGCAAAGACACGCATTGCGTCTTGAATAAAGCATTTTTATACTTTTGTTTTGTACGATACCTCTGTACTTTATATTTGACATATTTAAAATTTATATATAGAATATTGTGTCTTAAATTTTATTTCTATATATTAATTTTTATTTATTGTAATTATTTTTGTTTCTATATCGCATTCTGTCATGTACCCCCACTTGCAAAAATCCTGTGTCCGCCCCTAGATACCATATGAATACCCAATTACGTAAAAGGACTTAGTTTATTGGGGTACCTAAAAGGCTAAAGGAACTTAGTTTATTGGGAAGGACTAATGGAGAAGAGTTCAGATGGCTCTAGAAATTTTTGTATCATCTCCATTATATATTTGAGCAAGATTTGAGTAAACTTTAAGGGAACCATCTTTGACAACCGCAAAATATGAAGCTAAAACTAATGGAGGGATGTTATAGAAAGGCGAGACCATGGAGAGAGTAAAGGTGGATTATGGGATTGGTCCTATCCCCAGCACCCATTCCATCCCACAAAGGCATTATAATGGTTGTTGAAAGTGAACATAAACGAACTTAGATGTAGAGGATAATGATTTTCCAGCTGCGGAGGAAAGGTGAACACGATATACACCTCAGAGTGAGGATGAAAAATATCACATGAGATCTCTTAGCATGAAGACATATTGCAAGAATTCAAGGTCGTGACTCAACCAGCATGTGCTTTGTTCAGCAATGGCCGTCAAAATGTCAACTCAGATGCCTGTCATAGAAATGATAAAGGGTGGTTTCAAAGTCTCCCTTCCACAGTTTCATCTCTTTCCACTTCAACTAAAAGAAGGCCAGATCATAAGCACCATTGTCTATCCATAAAATCAAGTTTAGCTCTGTGCAGATAAACACGAGACAAGTGAGTCAATCTTAAGGAAACCAAGGTACTCGCAAAATAAGCTGCTACCAGACCTAAACTTGAGTATTTGGCAACTTCAATATTTAAGAAAGTAGATAAAATGAAATATCTTTTCGGCATGAAGATATTAACATATCCAAAAATCAGAAAAGAAGTCAAAGAAGTTTAATGAAAGACCTTTACGAAGAAAAAATTAATGTAAATGAAGTAAAGAATAGATGTGCACAGAAGATGTAACGAAGACTCCTCGTAATCACACAGCAGTTGTTATCAGTTATTCCCTCCGTCCCAAAATAAGTCTCCTATTCAATTTGAGATGTCCAAAAGAAGTGTCCTCTTTCCCTTTCTAGAAAGTTTTCCCAAACCAATTGTCCATAATACCCTTTTACATTGAGATAAAGAAAGTGTTGGGTCCCATTGAATTGACACCACCAAAGGATACTTGAGGGTATTAAAGGAAAAGCTCAAATATTCAAATACTTTCTTAAAACCCGCGTAACGTCAATCGGGGACTCTTATTTTGGGAGGCAGGGAGTACAACTTATAAACGAAAAATGAAACAGATACTAAATCTACTCCTAATATCAAGATAAATAATGAGTTAGACACAACTTTCGAGAAATAATATATCTATATATTATATTATATATATATATATATATATATATATATATATATATATATGGGAGAGTCTATTTCCACTACAACAATTACTTATCCACTACGTCCATCAAAAGATGAGCTCATATAGACAAAAATACCCTTTCCTTAGTTCATGTCATGAATTACATAAATGAAAACTAGCATATATTTAATTGTGTTATATCTCGAAAATAGAAATCGTAATTACAATATTGACATTCATATTTTAATCTTATTTTTATATTAGTAATAAAATTTCATGCTAAGAAAATTTTTTTTCACTTCATGCATGCTATGTAATTTCACTGTTTCATTTTTTATGAGCATAAATTGTGAAATATAATTCTTCAAGCAAGTAGAAAGATAAAATGAAAACACATTAGTCATTGGATATAATAATAATTAAAAATATTGATAAAAGGTAAGTTAATTAAAGTTGATAACATTCAAGTGCAACAAAAAAATTAACAGAAAATAATTGTAGCTACATACATATATATCAGATTACTTTATTTTAAAAAATTGTCTTCAAAAAGATTAAGTACAATTTTACATAAAAACATGGAAAGAAAAAAAATAGTTGTCTTTCAATTGAAAGAAAAATGAAGTAAAAGTAATATAAAAAGCTATTGTATGACTAAGTAAGGGTATTTCTGTTCAATCATACGCTAAATTAAAGTAGTTATTAATGAGTGTAGTGGATAAGCAATTGTCGTAGTGGAAATAACTACGACAATTGCTTATCCACTACACTCATTAATAACTAATTTAATTAGCGACACGTACACGTGTACGTACATGTACATGTATATGTATGTACATACATATATATTTTTCAAACACCATAATTACTGAAAAATGAAAAGGGGTGCAACCCTCCTAGTGTAGCTCAAGGTATGGATTGCACAACAAATGATTGTCACTTAGTCCAAGACAAGCTCTGAACACCACCAAGCAACGAATGTGGAAGTTAGCCTATCTAAAGTGATGACGAAGTGATATTAATAGGGCTCCACGCAGTGAGGGTCACAAGCCTAGTCTTTATAATCAAGTGCACACAAGGCGGAAGCTAGATAGGAAAATCAGCCTCATCGAAACCCGTTACAGTTGCATCCATGATTTCAGGTCATTTAAGTGGCCAAGGTATATTTTTTCAAACACCATAATTACTGAAAAATGAAAAGGGGTGCAACCTCTCCCTAGTGTAGCTCAAGGTATGGATTGCACAACAAATGATCGTCACTTAGTCCATGACAAGCTCTTAATCGAAACACGTTACAGTTGCATCCATGATTTCAGCTCATTTAAGTGGCCAAGGCATTTCCACATGTAATGCTGATTAAGAGCCCGTTTGGTGTAGCGCTTTTAAACGCAGATTATTTAAAACGTTTTTTTTTTTTATAAATGCGTTTGGGATATTATGTTAAAACGCAGCTTTTTATTCCCTATTGTGTTTTAAAATCTGCATTTTGGGAAAAGCTAGGAATTCCAGCTTTAAAACGCAGCTGCGTTTTCAAAACACTGTTTTTTCTACCGCAGTATTGAAACGCTAAGTTAAGGAATAAGTTTTTTATCCTGCGTTTTGACCAAAACGCACGAACAAATCTAAGTTGATAATAGCATAGTAACAATTTTTGTTCATCAAGAGCCAAATAGCCATGATTTTCCACTAAACATATCAAGTGGACAAATAACATACAAACCAGAACCCTAATCATCTGATTCCTCAATTAACACAACCATAAGGCCTCTTATACTATCTTCAAAATTTAGCTTTTTCATCTACACTCCTCTCTCCACTGCATCAGATCCTCACATGCTATTGACGGTTTGTGCATACATGCATTGTGACAATATTTCTCCAAAATCTATGCCAAAACTCTAATCAACATCGAGATATGAGATTAAAAACAAAATATTTTATAATACGTCTATACTCAACTCAGCCTTTGTTCCAACTACTTGAGGTTGGTAACAGGAAACGATATTCAACATTATATTCTACATGAAGCAGGCTTTTCTATGAGAGCACAATGTATCCTGTCCTTCTTAATTGTTGTCATCCATTTTAATTCCGGCCCTCCATATCCTCTGGAACTGTCATTGTTGTTGATATTATCACCCTTCATAACTACTGCAATTATAGGCGTACGCCATATGTGGTCAAATCGATGGAAGACATTTTCTCTCTACCTAGCCACAAATGAGTCCATCCAGAACTTTATTATAAGATGATACATACGAGATTTCTCGCACACCTAAGACCAGTCTATTACCTAGGAACGACAAGCTAAGTGATCCCTACCACTGCATTCTGAAAATCTTCATTTATCCTTGGAGCTCCTTTTCCGGGCTCCTCCCAAAATCTTTAGCATTCTATGGAACAATGCAGACTGAATCAATTTGGGCCATGCAAGCCGACTTATCAATACTCATTTACGTATCTTTAGCTATCTACGCTGCATAGATAGATACAAATAAAATTCATCCCCGTGTGGCATAGTATACCAAAAATCATAAACATTAACCAACTAAATACAAACCCATTTCAAACAATTACAGAACTCCCTATGTTTTCTCTTTCCCATAAAACAGTCCAATCGTGTCGTCAATGCTCTTAAAGACATTAAAAAACACAAGTGCCTACATAAGGATGAGCCAGACGCCAATTTGTCGTTTCATCTTAAAGAAGGTACTAAAAATTATACCCTGATACATATTTTAGCTTTGCATGAATAAAATTAGTCAACTCTAGCTTTTTGTAATATTAACAAAATACCTTTAAAATTACCACATGGAACAAAATCAGCCCAGAGTATGCTTAATCATTCTAAATTAAATGCATATAGAATCTGTCATAAATTACGAAAAACAAGTATTAAATTAGAAAAAAAAAAAAGGCAACAAAAATAGACAGAATTTATAAATGGCTAGATTTTAAATTACCAAATCATCCACTGGAGCTGGGGCGGGACCCACTTGAGCCGGGCCGGATCACGACCACCGGATCTGACTCAAACCCTCTCCTCATCCTCTCATACCCACCACCGGACTTCGGCCGGGCCTCTTCCCCGTACGGACTCGGCGACACAAAATGCCCCTGACGACGCACGCCCGGTTCGGGCTTCTCCTCCCTCCCGACAAAACCCGGTCGGAGATGCGGCGGAACAAACCTGTTCGTCTTCGGCGACACGGCCAACTCCTTGTGCTTACCCTGAATCGGAGACGTTAAAGCAGAGGGCGCGAGGGCCGGGCCGGCCCCGGTTCGTCCAAGGGCGGAGAGAAATGGAGTCGGATTCGGTGGTCCGGGTAATTTGATCTGGGTGTTGTTGCTGTTGAGGTGACGGTGATGGAGGCGACGGTTGAGGGATGGGTTTGGGAGTGGGACGGGTCAAGACAAGCATATTGCCATGGATTCGAGAATTGGAAATGATTGTCTTGTTGTTGTTTATAGATTGGGAAGACG